>VZRJ01011026.1:202594-270699 GCA_013397565.1 Ptilonorhynchus violaceus | reverse complement strand
GGGGGGGGGGGGGGGGGTGTTCTGCACTGAGAGTTGGTCAGTATGCGAATGCCCCTGCTTGAAGATGATATCTCCAGGCCTTGACTTCACCAATTAAATCATCACATAGGGCAGATGTCATGGAATTGATCCTGAGGCAACTGAGTACATGGACTCTGCAGTTTCCATCCTGAACTTCGTCTAGAGTGTTACTCAGAAGTTAATCAGTTGCTCTGCTTGAGAGGACATGGTGTTGGGCTAAGTAGAGTGGGAGGAGATCTGCAAGTGGGGAGATGGCAGTCAGGGATGTCAGGGTTGTTTGCGTATGGCCCCCTCAACCCCGGTGAGCTCATGGTGTCAGGCTCATGCAGGGAGAGTTCCATGTGTTTGTTTGCCTGGCTCCACGTTTGAGCTCAGCAGCCCAGCTGCTCAGCTGCAGTGTCCTGGAGTGCGGGGTGTTGGGGACACTGTGTGCGGCCAGTCCAGCTTTGGAGGCTCCTGTGCGGCACTGCAGTATGCCTGCACTCTAGGAAGGAGCTGAGCCTCCCAGAAAGCCACACGGGGAGCCTGCCCTGTCCTACTGAAGGCTGGCAATGGAGGAACCCATTGGAGGCTCTGTGTAGCAACTGGCAACATCTGCTGGCTTGAGGGGCTCTTCGGCTTGAAAAATGCTGTATTTCTTCCAGACCCAATTAGATGTGAAAGTCAGTGTTAATCAATTTGTGCAATGTCAGACTGTAATTACCTCTCCAGGAAAATAATGTAGAGGAATTATTTATTTCAAACAATATGTTTACTTATTTGAGCCTTTAGGGATTATGATCCCAAAGCTTATTTTGAAAATATGAAGGGTAAAACTTCTAATGAATGAATAAACATCAGAATTTCCTACAGCCCTACCAGTTATGAACTTGGAGCTTAAAGAAAAAACTAGAAAGACAGCATCATTGCAACAGCAAGAATGTTCCTTAGCTCTTAATTCAGAAATGCGTGTGCTAAATCACAGCAGTGGGAAATAGTCCTTTGAAAGTTCAGGATGGCAATGATAATCGTGCTCAGCTGAGGGGAAGCATTAAGCAAATGGGAGTTACAGAATTACCTGTGCCTATGGACTAAGAACAGATAGTTCAGTGCCCTGTGCCCAGCCATGGGTCCTGCTGGTCCTGACTGTGATGAGTGAGCAGACATGCCAGCCCAGCTGCCCCTAATGCCCCCATTCTGTCTGGGATAGTGGGATCAGCCCTGGCTGGAGAGGTCTTGCCCACAAGCCCCCAAGGGGACCCCACCACTCTTTGACAAACGTGTGCTTTGCAACAAGCCCTTGCCATATTCTGTATATATTCTCTCAGGTGTATTGAAAAAGTACGAAATTATGTAGTAGTAGACAGAAAAAAATACAGTCTTGAGGTAAACATAAAATGACCTGCTATTATGTACTGATGGCCTTTCCCACTGTGCCTTTACACAGATTCATATTTGAATGACCTCAAGGGAGAGTATTCACAAAAAGACCACCCTAGCCCCCAACAATCTGACAAAATAGGATCCTGTGTTGCATGGCACTTGCTTTTTCTCCAAGAGTTCTGTTGCTTAGTGCATTGTTGGGGGTGCCTGGGTGCATGAAGCACGAATCCATACAGGGATGAACATGTGGATCCCAAAGAGGCTGCTCTGCTGCTGACTGACAGCCTGCGTGATGTATGTTAGGCTGGCTGTTGCCCAGGTTTTGAGAAACCATGAGTCAGATTTGCATCCAGAATGAGTCTGTTGCTAAAACCCTCTTGGTTTAAAATGTGATTTTAGATCCACACATTTTTACACTCTCTGTAGAGCATGTCTAGCCTTATTGAAAATATTAAAAAGATAGCAGCACTGCTGGATTTGCATAAAATAACAGATTAAAATAAATTATCCTACAGAGATAAACCTTTTTATCACCAAACTGTTTGGTTTACAAGAACTTCGTTGTGTTTGAGCACAGTTGTGTAGAACTGAGTCTAGTTGCTTGAAAAATCGCCTTTCTCCCTGTGATGTACTGCCAAGTCAAACTCCACAGAGATTCACACATTTGAACTCTGCAAATGAAGTATGAAGAAGCAGCTGGCAGGGCATTAGTTATCTGTGAGAGATCCCTGGTTTTGGAAGGCACTATCCAATGTTGTCCACCAGAACCTGGATTTGCTTATCTCTGGGAATGCAGCAAGTTCCGTAATTCTTTCCTTCTTTGTTAAAAATATTGGAGGTTCGTTTTGAATAGGTATGTTTATGGATGGTCCTTTTACTCATGCCTGATTTTTAAATTCCACAGCTTAGAACCAGTGTTGACACTTGTATTTTCAAACAATGAATGTAGTTTACTGTCACAGTTCTGTTAATGCCTGAATTTGGGGTTGGATTTTTTTTATTATTATTAATTGTTCACACTGAACAAAGAAGTCGTGATGGCTATTGCATCAATTAATTACATTTGACCAAATTTGTAAAATTTTCCAAAGTATTGACTGAGAATTTCCATCCTTGTTTTCTCTTAGTTCCTTCTTTCCTACCTTCCTTTCTTTCCTTTGATCAAAAAGCACAAGTTATATAAAACTTCAGCAATATAAAGTAGTAGGCTATGCAGCATATAGGCAAACTGCAGAACTCATTGCTACACACAGTCACTGAAGCAGTTCTATAATGAATTTAAAAACTGATTAGATACTTTCAGCAATACAGCAGAGGTAGAGCAGGCTGTGCTGTCTGTGTCATCTATCTGTGTGCGTATACTTGTATATGAAAGGAGGACTCAATTTTCCAAGGCTGTAATTCCTGAGACTTCATGAAAATTACTTCTACTAAAAATAATTAATATTTTTAGGATGAGTAATTAACATTCATTCTTCTGGGTTTATGCTGATGGCCTCTGAGGAAATTTGAAGACTCATTTTTCTATGTATAGCAGCAAGTAACTGGCAGCATGATACTGGGTCATTGGGTGCAGAACTTACTATTTGAGGGGGATTTTTTTACTTTTCCGTTAAGTGTTTCTTCAAAGTATTTAAAATTTTCATTTTCTGTTTGGCCTACTGTTGCAAATGTATTCTGAGTATTTTATGGAATGTCTTTAAACAAAAACTTATATTTATTTTGAAAATGAAATAAAAATTCAGGTTCTCAGGTTTGCCCCTCAACACTTGTAATTCTCACTATTCTGTACACTCCACATATAATATATTGTCTTACATTCTCCAGAATATGTCTCGTATATATCCCTTACGCTCTGGACATAGTCCTTCTTTCAAAAGTCATAAATTGACTTTGCTGGCTTGACAGTGTTCACCAAAAAATAACTATAACCTGTGACAAAAGCTCTTGGCAACAATACAGAAATCATGACAACAGTTTTCTGGGACTGCTCAGTGAGAACAGAAGTCTTAAAGCTACTCCTTCATCTGCAGTTCTGAATTTAGGTGGGATTGGACATGGACGCAACTTATTTGGTGGTTATATAAGTTTCCTAGAAAAATCCTCCTAGCATCTAAAATTGTGGTCCAGAGAAGAAAGCATCCTTGATGGTATTTGGTTTTCATAGTTATGCAGAGTGATTCTGCGGCTAGAAGGAAAATATAGTTATCTCCTTGGGCTTCTGTTCATCTTGTGAGGTGAGAGTCACGTATGTTCTACCAAAAGTGTAGGTTAGAAAAAGGCATGCGCTAGAATAATTTCTTACGAACATCCTAATTAAATCAGGAAGAATGACTGTGTGCCTAGTTTAATTGTTACAGTATTTATTTTGAAAACAGACTGTGCCATTATTTTTATCTAGCACTATGGAAACAACCTTCAAAACATTACTGTGTATCTTACGCATTGGCTAAACAGATCAAACCCTTTGTACTACCGATGTGCTTACTGCCCACATCTGGGCTAAGGAGAGAAAATGCTTTTCTAGAATTTATGGATCTTTCCAAACAGATCTTATCAATGTCTCAAGTCATATTTTAAAGAGCACTTAGAACCTTGATGCATCCTCCTTAATTGCTTCTCTTGTTTTGGAATTATTTATTCTACACGCTTCTTCAAAGTCCTTCTTTACACCTGCAACACTGCTTTTATTTTCTTGTTTTTCTGCCTACATCACTAATTTTTTAGTATATTTATCTTTTTTCCTATCACATCTTCTCTTCTTAAAATTGCTACAAAGATCTGTACTTAGCCTACAGTTTTTAGATAGACTCATGCCCGTCTTTGTGCTCTGGGTTGTTGCTGAATCCAGTTTCCCGCTGAGGGCTAGACCAACCAGCAACTTAAGCTGATGGAAATTACTTCCTCCTCCTCACTCAAATCTTTTATTCTTCCTAGACTTTCTTACCATATTATTTTTCCTTATGTCACCTGGGTTCATAAATCAGGAATCACTTTCATCTTCAGCAAATGCAAAGAACCACTCAAGTGAAGCAGGAAACTTACTTTTTATACAGCAGCAGTATATGTATTTTTAAGTTCTTGAGGTTAAAACTGAGAAACTGAGCTGGGAATCTCATGACCATGAGATGCTTCCCCAGGTGAACTTATTCACTGTTAGTCCCAGAACTGCACCTGACTCAAGCTACACTCCATGTATTCCACAATCACTGATTTTCTCCTTAACAATAGACAACACCCAAATCATTTATCAGCATTAATCTGGAATGAAACGCCTCAATGCATGGCCTGGGTGCAATGCAGTCATTTTGGGAAAGCTGAAGTTATTTAGCAGCAGCAGCAGCAGCAGTACAGGCATGAGACTGTTCCAAACTACATCAGCAATTTTAGATGCTCCCAAAGAAAGAATCCTTCATTACTGCATTATTTTTATTAATATTCCTTTGAATTTATTCTTATAGTAATAGTTGGCCACAGGATTACCTGACAACACCACAATGAGTGTAAATTCTGCTGAAGGGCAAATATATTTTATAGCTATTATTGCTTTAATTAACTGTGCAGAGTGACACACAAATAGAATGGTTTGTAAAATAAAGACTTAGCAGCTACATTTTCAAAAATATTGTGAGTCATTCTCTGATGTGCAAATTGCTGTCTTTTCCTTCTTAGCTTCAGGCCTGAAAAACAGTTGAACATTTGTTAAAACAATTGTCTACTCTTATTACAGGATTATCAAATTGTGCTTTTATCATTTTGTACTAGAAGGGTTTTTTGCAATGTTAATAATTTAAAAGGATTTCAGAAAAAAATCAAATTAAGTAATTAACCTGATCAGACAGTGGGGATACATAGAGCTATTCAAATTAGCTATTTTTAAATTATGCTGCTTTACTTCTTACAGCAAATTTCAGAATGCTTTTGAAGACTTCCTTAAATTCATCTCTGTAATTCAACAAACTCCACTGTTATCAGCAGAGACTCCCATCACACGCTCTGTGACTCCATGGAGACTTATCAGTTCTGCACAGGAAGCTGCTGTAACAAGTAGAGCTGCTTTTGCCAGCCAAGCAGGGCTGGGCAGTGTGGTCTTGTGGCGAGGGCACTGGAGTGGGGACCTGGGGGGCCCTCTTTCTAATCTCAGCTGTGTTACTGACCAGTCATGTGACCTTGGATGAGATACTCCTATATCTCTGTTTCCCCTTTTACCCTCTGCCTGTCTCCATTATTTAGACTGTAAGCCGTGTGTGACAAGGAGTGTTTGCAGCTGTGGCACTGTGTGACCCGGTGAATCCCCTGGTCTTGGCTGGTACTCGAGGTACTGCCATATCACAGACAAAACACAGGCATTTCCACATTCAGAGTGTCATGTGAAATTAGCTCATTAATAGCAGATTTTATAGTTAAAAGTAAAATTACATATGTTTAGATACTCCTCCCTATTTTCAATTTGTTTGACAGGGGAACACCACCTTTACAAGAATTTTTCTGCTGGGCTGTAGTCATTACTGAATAGCACTGTGTGTGCTGTGAGGATTTTATTTGCATAAACTAACACCAGGAACTTAACCCACCTTCAACCTCATCCTCTCTTTGTGCAAGAAGGAAGGAATCTAAACATTTTCTTTTGCACTGTTCATGTGTCCAGATTTCCAGTGGGATTTTACCTAGTGTACCAAACCAGATATTTAGTAGGGCAAGCATGACAATTAGACCAAGGAAAGAAAAGCCAGATTAAAACCTAAATTCACTAGCAGGATCAAAATACTGTAATTCCTCTCCACAAATTTATTTTTATTGCTGCCACAAGAGCTAATGTCTGAATACACTCCCTAAGTCATTCTGCAGAGTGAGATGATGCTGGTTTCACACTATCACAAGTCAAAATACAGGTTTATTTTATGGCTTTGACCCTAGTTTGCAAGCCCCTGTGTTTTCCAGCCTGTAAAGCCAGCTTCACTGTGGAGGTGCCATGATCAGAAAATCTTCTCAGTTGGATGGAAAAAAGGAGCCTGAATTATGATTCTGCAAAATATAAGTGGTGATATATTGATTAATCTATACGCTGAATTGATTATTCTATAGATAGCTTGACTGCAGTGGGGATTGAGAAGCATCAAAAATGGAAACAGGCAAGACAGCAAATTGCTTTGACAAAGCTTAGTACTGAATTTGCTGCTGTACACATCCAATATGTGACACAACACAGTATCGGGTGCCACATCTTTTCTGAAGGGCTGCTAAGACACAGCAATTAACAGGGAATCAGTTAATTACTTCCTTGAAAGGTGATTTCAATATTTTTGCTGTGGACTGTTTGTTTTCATGGAGCATTCTTTGCTTCTCCATGTGTAATCTAAAGGTTGATTCTTAACGACTTCATTGCATGCATTTTAAAGAGTTGTTGGTGAATGGCATGTATTTTGCCTTAGGAGTTGCTGTATACAGCTGAAAACAGCCATACTCTTGTACATACACCAGTAATGAGTCTACACACTACCTCACATGTCTTTTTGCATGTAGCATTCGACAACCTTGAAAAAAATGTGTTTTCCTATACTGTCTTTCTAACATGTCTTATTTTAAAACAGGCCCAATGATATATTAGAAAGTGCAGGCCGGCTAGGACAATCTACAGGCAGCAGTAAGAAGCTATTTTGAAAGAAAAGTTCAGCTAGGAACCTGATGAATATAGGTGAAAAATGGTTTGCACTCCCCTTCAAAAGTTGTTTCTTAGTAGCCATTTGAGACACAACGTTAGTACATCATGCCCTAACAATAAGGTTAGCTGCTTGGTTTGCAGATTAAGTCCTGGATGGAAATGTTGAAACAATCCCTGGAGTAATGAAAGGGCATCAATAAACTTCTTATCCTAGGGAAACATAATTTGGGGGAAAAAAATGTAACATTTGAAGATACTGTCTGGACAGAAAACAAAATCCTTAGGCTGTCAGAGTGGAATCTGAGACTGCTGGCAAGCCAAAGATGCGGCAAAAGCCCTGCACTTTGTTTTGTGGTTCTGGTATGCTTATCAGCAACATAAAAAAAAAAAAAATCTCAGAAATGCCAAGCTATCACAGGAGCCTTCCCAAGGAGCCACTCACGTGCCTGTCTGCTGGGAAATCAGCTGTTGTGATGGGTTCTTGTTACATGAATCTCTGTTCATGAGGACAAGAACCAAGCCTAACTCATTTGATGCAGCTGCGGAGCACCAAGATAAAAAGCATTGGTTTCACTTTAAGCCTCAAACAGACCTGAATTAGATTAGTGGAGAAAATTCTCACTATTATGTTCTTCAGTGCCAGTCATAAGTTTCACTTTAATGTGAGCACTGGCAGATTTTATAAAGAAATAGTAAATATAATTGCAATAGTGTTCTTTCTATTAATTAGATCAGGAGGTATCTGGCTACTTATGATTGCTTGATTTAGCGTGACCTCACCTGCTACTTGGAGTGATTTGATCTGCTTATAAGAGAGAGAGTATAGAAATAAAGAGAGGAGAGTAACTGTGTAATTGCAGTCAGATTTGTCTTTTAAGTTTTTGTTGCCTATAAACTTTTTGCATGCGAAAAAAGTCTAATGCTAGCAGACTACTGGTTAAGCAATTAATATGTGAAACAACTGTAGGCTTGCTTTATGCTGAGGATAAATGAAGTGCATTTATTGAGTACTTCTTGTTCTCCAGTGAAAACGTTTATCTGTGGTTCCTTTGGGACACAACTATAAGGTCAATGGAATTTTCTTTTCAGCTAAGAACTGATCTGAACACAGCACTAACAACACGATTTTAAATTGGTGAAATTAAGTTGATGCAATTTAGAGCTACTGAAGGTAAACTGGTATAGCCTGCACCAATGCCAGTGAAAAAAATGCAAGATGTGTTTATTTAAATAAATCAGTTAGCAGAGTATGTTAACATAATGTACTTCTAGATAGTGTGGTTTTGGCTTCCTTAGTCACGTCAACAGTACAAGAAATTGGTCTAAAATGTCTAAAATTGACTAAGTATGCACATATTGAAAAATGGGTAAAGCATTTATCTTAATGTTGCATGATATTATTGTTTAAAACACATTGCATTGCAACAGAAGTAGTATACATATAAAATAGATGAAAAACTGGTAAATGAATTCAAGAAGTAACTATCAGTAGGGAAGGATCATCAGGTGGGACTGTTTGCAGTACAGTTCAATGGGGGTTTGTGCAAGTCCTGGCATTGCTCAATAATTTCATGAGCAGGGTGAAAATATATAGAGTGACTAAAAGCTAGTGAGTAACAATAAGGATAGAGCAGTTTTACAAAGGAGTTTAGCTTCAGTGTGTTAGTCTTGTTTCAATAAAATATCTTAATATAATAAAAATAAATTAGTATGTTTCAACATACATGTCTAGTATGTAACAGATTTTGTAGTGCCTAAAGTCCTCAAGAATACATGCTTTTCTAGAAATTATTTTTCCATCAAAGATGCATTAAATGTACTCTGTATACATCAAATAAGTAGAAAATGAGACTAAAATCTATTAGAAGTGTACTTTTTGGTGCTGGTTTTTATTAAGCCATTTGTAAACAGTGAAACTTCTGCACATTGACCAGAGCTGAAAAAGCAGTTGTTCATTGTCATCTGAGTGTTTAAGCATAGTGCTGCTGCAGGAGTCTGGGCTTCTTCTGTGTGACTGTGTTAAGCATGAATTAGGGTCCCAGCTCTGCTGGAACACTAGAATTCTTATTGGGAAGAATCACACCAATTCCTGCAAACAGACCATTAAGGAAGCTTTTTCCCAGTTAACAACTTTGCATGCAATTTTTTTTCCCTGGGAGTTTTATTGGTGCATTTCCTAGTGTGGATATAGATATGTTGTGTGCTTTTATGCATGAGCAGTCTTCTTCCTATTTAGAAAGCTTAAGCTTTTGAAGTGGCAAAACTGCATCCATGTGAATGGGGTTACAGCACTTAAGGGATTCCAGCACAGCTGTTGCCTTGCTTTCATTTAGGCAAGGACCACACTTCTCAGGCTGCTGTAAATGGATGTCTTGAACTTTCAGTTCAGAAACTGAAAAGATTCCCTAGGCACACAGTCATCCCATTTTAACTCTGTTTGGTTGTGTGGTATAATGTGAAATGATACTAAAGCTAGAGTATCTAATCTAATCTAATCTAATCTATTATTCAGCATTTGAATGTGTGAAGTAGAGAAAACACAGCTAAGAATATGCCAATAAACTTGCCATAGTTTAAAAATCTCTGTTTTCCCATGTTTCTTTTTTTGGGTGAAAATATGCACAGAAACATTTGAAAACTTGGTTAGAAAAATTTTTGCTTTTACATTTGTGGATGCTAGCAAAATTTAAGCTTGTGAGTTTCTTCTACGACATTTTGAAATCTTTATATCTGCATTAAGTACCAATGAGAAATTGAAAGTGAAGAATAGTGAAGAATAGCTTAATTTTTTCCACGTATTTTCTATTATTAATATATAAAGTATGTGTGACAGAAAGGGATTACAGATGAATAACACCACTTCCCCTGTAATCTTTATCCTTTTCCTGACTAAGTGCTATCTGCTAATACAAATCCCCAAGATCCTGACCTCTCTTTTTTGCTTTTCTTCCCTGCAAGCATGGTGGAGGAAATGGTTCCTGTCACGTAGCCAAAGGGGGCATATTTACATGGCTCCACATGATGTGACGAGGAAATCCTGTTGTGGAGAATTCAGGAATTCAGGAGGGGAAACAAGTAGGTTGCCAGTTCTGCCCCCTTTTTTTTTTTTTTTTAGAAGCCCTGCCTCCACTACTCTACAGGTTTGCTTCCTTAAAAGCCACTTGTGTGACTTTATCAGTACAGATCTCTTTGTTTTTCAGTTTGCTTTCTCCATTTTTGTATATGGATGTTTCCAGGACATTATTCTCCTTCCTGATATCTTGCCATATATTAAGTGATTGTGGTGTTATCTGCTATGGATTTTTGCTTTGCAGATTTTGCTTTTAGTACTTGTATTTTTATTGTTCCTCCACTGATTAACTTTTAAGCTCTGCACAAAGCAAGGAACCACTGTAAATGCTTTAATTCTGGTCTCTTTTGGGATAGGAGGAAAAAGCCTTCACTACATACAGGAGGGTATTGTAATTTCCAATCCTAAAGCATTCAAATAGCTTTGGCTGTATCCTAAATGAAACCAAACATTAAGAGTTTTTGTTTTAAAATGCATTTAGCACATATGGAGTTCTATAGTTAATATTTTCTAGATTATATTATAAACAATATATGAAAACTCAATGTGAGAGCTTTCCTTCACCAAGGCTGGATTTGCTTCCCTATTGACTTTGAGATCTGTAATCAAAATAACCGGTGAAATGCATCAGTTGACAGAAAGGAAACCTTTAGTGAATGTAGAACCTGGTGGAACATGGAGCTTATGCTAACAAGCAATTTTATTAAATGCATGGGGTACTAAAAGCTAGAGAGTGGTTGTTTAGAGAGCATGATGGATGTGAGTGTCATTATTCTGCCATCTCAAACCAAAAACATGCTCCTTCAAGGGCTAACTGTGCCTTCAGCTGGCAGCCAGGTCATGTGTGTGTAGAGCTGGATCTGATCAGAGATTAAGAACAAAACCACTTTTCCATTGTAGCATTAGTTTTGATACACAGTGCTGTCCATTAAAAGCTTTAAGCTTTGGAAACGTTTGGGTCCAGATCCCACTTCATGCCTCAGAACCACTGCTACTTTTGTACAACGGACCACAGACTATTTTAAAAAATATCTGATTTCAGAGTTTATCCAAATAGAAAGATTTTATGGTTTTTTCCAAACCCATTATACTGGACACATATTTTGGTCTGTCTCCTGTGATTCAGAAGGACATAGAAGAGACACAGTAGGCCTTTGGTGATCAAATAAAATTTACCAAGTTCAAATGATGGTGCTACATTTTGCCTTTTTTCAGTCTCAGGATATGGAGTGTGAGATTCAATTTCCAAGTCTGGCATCTTCAGCATGGCGGTAATTTAGAAACACAAAGAACTAATGGTCAAAGTCTTGTCATACCAGCCAAAGAGATTGTGCAACCATTGCTTAATTTTTTAGTGATTTTCTTCTTTCCAGTGGTACCGGAATTTATCCAATGCCAAAAGCATTTTTTACCTGCTTAGAGATGTCTGGGGTGAAAACCTGACATCTTGTGTTTAAGGGACAAACTACTAGGACAATACTGTTGGGCAACAACCAAGTTAGACTTCCACAATATAGAAGTTTTCTACTCTTGGAATAGAAAGCTGTAGAATATAATAAATATTTCAGGAGGAAAAGCAATTTTTTTCCTTAAAAATAATAAAACCATTACACTTTTCAGATTAGGAAGAGCAAAAATATAAAAATTTCTCATTCTGAATTTCAGCTCTTTTCCCCTCTCTTCTTCAGAATGCAATGTAAAAAGAAATGTAAAAGTGGAGTACAAGGAAAAAGGCAAGAAATATTGTATATGTATATGTATAAATATTCTTTAGATTTTCCCTACTTTATTGGAAGAAAACCCAACAAAACGCTCAATAAGTTGAAATTGCTGTTCCAAATTTTTATTAACAGATCTCTATTTCTTAGAAGGTGAAGGGAACTTAGAGATGAGGAGACAATAAAAAAAGACAGTTCTAGTGCTGCCTTACAATTTTTAGGGGAAAAAAATCCACTATAATTATGGAATATCAAATTTAAATGATTATAAGATCAGGGGTTTCCCACTTGCAATTTACTTTCCACAATTATGTAGGGACTGGTGGCCACCCCGAGAAGACCTGACTGGAATAAGAAGGTGGCACTATGAAACCGTTCGCCAAGGCTGCTCACAAAGACAGGGTCTTGACTGTTGTATCTGCAGCTTGGGGAAGTTTTCCACATGCCACTGGGACTTGGGACCAGAGCTCTGTGGCTACCCACCTCTGTGCATTACCTGTGTGGCACCTGCACCGCCTGTGGCCCTCAGCTTGCTCAGCAATGCTGTGGGACAGCAGCGTCTGCGCTGGCCCTGCTCTGGTGGATGGGTCACTGCAGGATACAACACCTATGTGTAGTGGGATGAGAGCTGACAGCGTGTGCTGCTGATGTTTTAAAGTGACATAGGTTTTCTTGTATAGATTTGCTCAGTTAAGCTATGAAAAATACAACTTCAGCATGTTTGACTGCTACTTTACGAGGCCATCAATTTTTAAGAGAGTTTTATGCAATCTTGATCTGGCCAAATATAGTTTTTAGATAGCTTCTATCTAGTTTTAAGAAGAAAATAAAAACAACAATAAAGAAATAAAAATGGGGAATAATAAAAACCTGTAAAGGTTTTGTGTATGTGAGGTGAAGATTTAGGTTTGAATTTGACTGACAGGAAGAAAAGGAGCTGTAGATTTCTAAGGTGAATCATTGTTCCTTTTTCATAATAAAGTTTAATTTTCAAGTAGTTTAGAAATAATAAAAACCCTTAAGGATTTTGTGTGTGAGTTGAAGATTTAGATTTTGTTTTGATTGACAGAAAGGGAGGGAACTTAGATATCTAACATGAATCATTGTCCCTTGCTCATCGTAAAATTTCATTTTCAAGTAGTTTAGCCTCAGATTACCAGAAATAATTTCTGGTTCCACTCTAGATAATGTTCATGAGACAGCTGTAGATTTAAGGGTCATTAAAGAATTCTTATTCATAAAAATATGTGCTTACCTTTAATCACATATTTAATTCTTATTGAAGCTAATGGGGTTTAAAAATGTTCTTTATTCCTTTTGCTTTCAATGGAACTTTAACATTTTCTTCAACTTAAATTCCCTTTAATGTTTTTCTTAATTGGGGACTTTCCCATCTTCCTGCTTTGCGGAATCAGCTTCTAGGTTATTCCTCTGTGGCAGGCAGCAGCCTCCCAGGTACAGGAGTGGGGCAGAGAGAGCCAAGATCCAAATGGGAAGCAGGGTAAGGCTCTACCACCTCCCTTTGCTCTGTAATGGGAGATAAACTATAGGCACCACAGGGTTTACAGTGTGCCTGTACAGTGGACGGTCTGGAGCCTCCCTGATAAATCCGCTTCTGAGTTCCTGCTCATGTGGCACAGGCAACAAGTACTGCGCCTTGTTTTTCCTGCTGCAGATATAATAAAGGGGGTTTTTCCCTGAGTTTCTACAGACTTGGAAAGAGGGGGGTGGTTTCCATTTTTTATTTTTCTTCTATAAATGCATTTTACAACAAAGTATCAATTAGGACAGATGATTTTCGGTGGTTTGTCCTCATGATCCCCTTAGCCCTGATGTATTTCTGCTTTGTAGGGGATTTTCCACTTCATACATTCAGCAAAACATCCCCAAAAGTACAGCAGAGAGTAAAATCTTAATATTTCATTTTACACAATTTTATAAAAAAACATAATGGTGATTATTGTTTACTATTTTATTTAAAGGAGAAGCTCCATTCAGGAACAAAGAAAACAACCTGTTTAACAGAGCTGGTCAAATGACTTTCCAGGAACATTAACATCGCTGGGGGCCCCCAGTGACTGAAACTTCAAAACATTTGGCTTCTGTGGGTTTATTTAGTGACAGAAAATATGTACTTTTGCAAAATTATTTGGGAGAGACTTAGCAGTGAATAATCTGAGTTTTCTATCAGTTTTTCCATTGCCTGTGAAATTCAGTAGTAGCGCTTAAAGTCATGCATGGTGTACTTCTACCCACAGAATAAGAAAAATAAATAGGTTAATAGTAAAAATACCTGAATATGTTTTGACTATAAGGCCAAGATGGAGACCCATGAGGTAGCCAAGGAGAAAAATGGGTAAATGGATTTTATCTACTTCTCTGTAAAATAATGAAGAAATTATTTCTTTCTTGTTACCCATCAAACAGGTGTGTTTGCCTAAGTTTTCATTTACCAAATAACTAGTGTATCTTTAAAATTTATTTTTAATTTATTACTACATCGCTGGAAGGAAAAAACATAGTTTAATTTTATTTTTATTTGCTAGCTGGTAGGTATGTCCTGATTTGTTGTCTTAAAACCTGGAAAGGAAGAGACATAATAGTACAATTTTTAATTGTATGTTATAACTTTAGCATTTTAAAGAGCTTAACTTACTAAAAGAGTCCAAGTGTTAGGGTTATACCATGTTTAAATTTGTAACGGTAGTACAGATATCCAAAGGACACTAGTTAAAATGCACCAAATAATTTTTTGCTATGCTGTACAGTTATTTTATTTAGAAATTAATAGAAAATGGCTTTGTAATTCAAAGTTTTCCCAAGACTTTGAATGTAATAGCTCTCAATAAATCCCAAATTGTTTTATGAACTTAGGTAAATGTAGTTATCCATATCCCATGCCTATCTGGGCACAAGCATCCATGTCTTTCCTACAGTCTTTATACTGCATTAAAATGTCCAGTTGGAATCACAGGGCTGTTGTGGCTACCAGATGTTCCTCTCAACCTGGTTCAAAATATTGCTACTGTCACAGAGAGACACTTGTCTGCACTGATGACAGCCCCTACCTGAATGTGCCACCTACAGAACTGGCTCTGCTTGTCCTCTGTCATATCAGCCTTTCTTGGCACTGAAGAAGAAAGAAACTCGGGGTCTTGGGGGTGTTTGTTCTTCCTCGGGAGTTTTTGTCAGGACTTGTTTTTGCTTCCACATGATAAGTGCTGGCTTTGCACACCTAGCTGTCCCCATCAAAGCCCGACGACCAGAGAACAGTGCTGTCCCTCTCTTGTTTCCCAAGGACCCCACCTTGTACCACTCTTAAAAGTTTACCCTGTCCTGGACCAGCCAGACCTGGCCAGAGCCAGGCACATGGCTGTGAATACCTCCCCTTGGGTTTATGGATAGAGTAAGCGTGGGATGTCTGGGACTCTGAGCAGGAGTCCTCTCCACAAGAAACCGATCAGGAGAAAAATGCTGTGGACTATTTCTGGCAAGGGACTGTCGTGGTTTAACCCCAGCCAGCAACTAAGCACTACACAGCCACTGGCTCGCTCCCTGTTGTTGTTACTCAGTTCCCAAAATAAATTTGTTCTCTTCTCCCACAGAGGCTGAGGTGAAGAAGATGTCCCTGATGCTGCAGAGAGGAGCCTCCCCGCAGCCTCTGTGCCCCAGGGCAGTGCAGAAGTCACAGCAGCTGCTTTTGACGAAAGAGTTCCTGAGTAACTCTAGAATAGCGTAAAGCAGGTCATTTCACAAGAAAATAGAACAGGCCTTAGGCTTAGCACTGTCTCCAGGTTTGGCCCCCTGAAGAAACTTCATTCAGCTGCAGGGACAGTGTGATCCTCTGCTCCAACTCACCCAGCCAGACCCCAGGAGGTGTGGGTGAGCTCCTCCCTGGCATCCACCCCCCACAGCTACCTCCATGAGCACCACAGGGTCCTCTAAGAAAGCCAGCACCTGTTACCCCTCATTAAGGTCCTCCTCAACCCACTTTGTCTTCTATTCTGGTCCAGGAGGAGCTTTAAACCCCCAGTTACACGAAGCATTTAGCGGGATGCCAAAGCAAAGGTTCTGCTCTGTTTCAGCAGTGTGTGTGTGTGGAATCAAAAAAGAAATGCTAAGTAAGTTTGCTGATGACACTAAATGGGGAAGAGCTGTCAAGTCTCTCAAGGGCAGAGAGGCCCTGCAAAGAGACCTTGACAAATCAGAGAGATGGACAGTCACCAAGCATAGGAAGTTTAACCAAGGCAAGTGCCAGATTCTGCACCTGGGATGAGGCAACCCGGGATATACCTACAGACTGGGGAATGAGAGGCTGGAGAGAAATGCTGTGGAAAGGGAGCTGGGAGTCCTGGTTGATGGCAAGCTGAACAGGAGTCAGCAGTGCCCTGGTAGCCAGGAGGGCCAACCGTGTCCTGGGGGCATCAGGCACAGCATCATAAGAGGGGCAAGGGAGGGGATTGTCCTGCTCTGCTCTGCAGTGGAGTCCAGTGGGGGCAGTTTTGAGTGTCACGATATAAAAAAGATATTAAACTATTAGAGAGTGTCCAAAGGAGGAACAGCAGATTGATAAAGAGTCTGGAAGGGAAGCCTATGAGGAGTGGCTGAAGTCACTTGGTTTGTTCAGCCTGGAAAGGAGGAGACTGAAGGAGACCTCGTTTTGGTCTTCAACATCCTTGTGAGGGGAAGCAGAGGGGCAGGTACTGATCTCTTCCCTCTGATGCAGGACTTGAGGAAATGGCATGAAGGTGAGTTAGGGGAGGGTTAGGTTGGATATCAGGAAAAGGTTTTTCACCCAGAGGGTGTTTGAGCACTGGAACAGGCTCCCCAGGGAAGTGGTCACAGCACCAGCCTGCCAGAGGTCAAGAAGCATTTGGGCAATGCTTTCAGACACATGGTGTGAATCTTGGGGTGTCCTGTGCAGGGCCAGGAGTTAAACTT
Organism: Ptilonorhynchus violaceus; assembly: GCA_013397565.1. Classification (NCBI taxonomy): domain Eukaryota; kingdom Metazoa; phylum Chordata; class Aves; order Passeriformes; family Ptilonorhynchidae; genus Ptilonorhynchus; species Ptilonorhynchus violaceus. The sequence goes on along the minus strand of VZRJ01011026.1, from coordinate 253,925 downwards.
GATGATTCTGATGGATCTCTTCCAACTCAGCATATTTCAAAACCTGCTCCCCTGCAACCCCTATATTCTCTATATATCTTCATTATGTCCTTGCGCTCCAGAAAATTGCCTGACAGGACTCCCTTCTACCAGGAATGCCAGTATAATGGTTGTGCTCAGAAGGAGAGGACTTTACCATGGCTAGGGTCCATGCCAAAGGCCAGTAGAGGAAGAGGAGGGTGGTGAGGATGAGGACAGAGCATTTGATAGTAGCTGGCACTTACCCGTGGTAGCAGTAGAGTGGGGCAGTGTGGCAGATACAACACAGTATTTTCTATCCAGATAAAATGCAAGGATGTTAGACTTGTCCCTGTGTAAGTACTCATGCATCTGGGCTATGAGCAGAGCTGGTGCCTGTTTACAGTGACCAGCTGGCCTAGAATAAGCTTCAATGACTTTTGTTTTCTTTCAGACTGGGGGTGGGAAGGAAAGGAAAACAAGGAGCTGCCTGGGAACAAAATTAGAGTCAGACACACACACTTGCAGGATGCCAGCTAGTGGGGTACGATGTTATTATCTAGAGCTTTTCCAGTTCTGCTGAAACCAGCTCCCGAGAGACTTTGTCAGCTGATAATCACCAGTAACAAAGAAGAGCTCAGGATGGAGAATGGAGGGGAGATGCTCTACATGTCAGGCAAGAAGCCGTGGGAGAGTCCAGCCATTGCAACTGTGATACCCAGGAAGGTCTCTGTGAGGGCAGTGTGGTAGAGGCACCTTTTGACTCTGGCCATAGCCCATCCCTGGTGAGAAGAGCATGTTGGCTCAGCAGGAAATCTCTGCACAGCTGTTCTCCTGGAGCTGCATGTGGCAGGGAACTGGGACTCTGCTGTCATGCAGGGCATACCAAGATTGTCAGCAGCTCAGCACATGTGTGAGCAGTGTCAGTGCGGCCAGGCTGTGCTGCTTTGTGGATCCTTCAGCAGACTTGGGCTTCTGTGACTCTTTAAGCCTAGAAAGTGTGCAGACCACCTCAGAACGTGGAGTTCTCAGTGCCCCGTTTTTGTCCACCAGTAATCAAGGTAGAATGTTCTTTCTCTGACTGTGCTTAGATGCAGTCAAAAGCTGCAGAAGTTATTCTTGAAAGCACTGGGAGAGACAGCCTAGGAAATCATATTAACCTTGTCATCTCACCTTGCTCCCATGCTTCCATACCTGCTTCTATACTATTTGCTTTCACTTTGACGGCCAAATATATTCAGGTCTAGCAGCAGACCAAACACCTAAAATGCAGTAATTAGGTAGCTACCATAGAAGCCAAAATGTAAAAAACTTGTTTAGGAGTAGGAAACATAATTTGAAGAAACAGTCAGTACTTGAAGGAAAGAAGACTTTACCAGTGTAGTTCAGATCCATCCAGATATTTGTTCTGTTTAATGTATTCATAAGCAACCATAATTCAGACAACGTCAAAGAGATATTGAAGATGGCCTTAATTTATTTAAGGAATAAGGCTAATTGTGGGTTGTAGGAAGAATTCACAAGACTGAGTAAGCTGGCAGCAAAAAGGTAGATGAAATTCAATGCAGGTATGTGTAAAGTAAGGAGATGATTCTTTCCACTGTGAGACAGGAATCCAACTTCTCAACCAAAGGAAGTAGATGTTAAAAGGGGCACTGGAACAAGTTGATAGAAGATGTACTAATTGCAAAGAAGTTGTATCTATCCCTGAAAGTCCCCAAGCTGGAAATAATTGATGTCTGGAAGAGCATTAAATGTATGCATTGCATTTACTTGTCCTGTTCTTACTCTTCCCTGAGCAATCTTTTATGGCTACTTTTGGCAAGAGCACAATGGGCTAGATGGACTCTTACACAGCATGCATTATGCAAAATAAACCATGAGCATGGGTAACATAGTGCTTACTGTTCTTTCCTGTCTTCCTGCCTCCCTCCTATCCACCTCTCCTTAATGCAAGAATTATGTAAAAATGCTGATGGTTAAACAGACCTTTAAAATTTTCAGCAGCTTCTGTTTGGAGGAGGGAGGAAAACAAACCCAGGTGTTTTGAAAAGGAAACTTTTTAATTTCTCGTGATGCTCCCTTAGCATCCATTGGATGCAGACACGGGCAAGGGACAGGGCTACTTTCACTGAAAGACAAAAGATGGCCAAGACAGAGAACAAATTGCTCCCTGTTAATGGAATGATTTAAGTTTTTTTCCTATACAAATGGAAACACTGATGTAATTGTGATAGTCTAAGGATGTAGATGCAGCAATATTTGAAGAAGAAATAATAGCTTTTGTTAGGCTGACTGACACATCAGCAAAACCCATTGGGCAGTGCTGGTGCTCAGGCACTGTGGCCTTGGGCACACAACCCTTCCCCCGGGCTTGGACAGATGCCTCTGTCTGGGACACACAGGCCTTTCTATGCTGAACCAGGAGCTTTGCTCTGAGACGGGAAGAAAGGCTTCTGTGCTTGCTTGTTTTCTGTAGCACTACCAGCTGGCCTAATACAGGAGACCACAGCTCACTTAACTTGCTCTGTTAGGGATCTCACACATGAGGTGCCAGGGCTTTCAACACCATTTTTGGATGCTGCAAGATTACTTGAATTTTTTTACAAACACCTCTGCACAGTTTACACTGGGACTTTATGATAGGGACTTCATTAAAATAAAGGATAGGAAACCCGAGATGAGAAACTGACAACAAAAATGTTGGTAGCCAGTCATACATTATGAAGGCTTCCCTTCAGACAGAGACCTGTCCAGCTCAGGCTTGGGGCAGCTAGCATGTGTCTTTAGTAGTCCCCTGGCATGAGCAGTATGTGTTACTGGCAGACTTGGGAAGTGAAGAGGTGGTACAAAAGTTGGGCAAGAGCCACAGCTTATCACGTCTTCAGTTGCCTGAAGTTTGCTCTTTCAAGTGGTATAAATGTAGCCAGGATGGTGCCCCATTTGCAAAACCACTTTGCAAACTGAGGAATGCAGACAGGGATTTACTTATCGTGATATAGAAAGGCAAGTCACAGCTCATGACAGCACCAAAGTCCTCAGTTTTGTCCAAGACGAAATAATGGTAAAAGATCTGTATCCCTGTGCATGTATCCATTTGTGGTGTGTTTATCCTATTGTGGTGTGCTCGATTGTCTCAATCATGCTCTATGGTCACTTGGCCTCATTGAAATTGCAGCATAAAGAGCTGTACTCACAGTCATCACATCAGGGGTGGCAGCTTTGGCTGCCCCCTTTCCTACTGAATTGCTTTGATGTGGATCTCCCACATCTTGAGCGAGCTATCTAATAAGTCACCTACTGTGTAAAGCCTGGGTATAAGTTCCTCCTCCCCCTGTATTTTTAATGAAAATAACCGTGGCATCTACTTTAGTCAAGCTTTCAGGGACATAGCTTGTCTCATAATAGGGCCTGGGAAGAAAATAAGAGCCAAAATGTACCTAGGTTACCAACACAATATGTAGGGAATTTTTTAATTCAAACAAGGTTTGATTTGACCAGGAATTTAATTTCATCCAGCATTTGACACCTAAAAGGGAGGCATCTGGTCTGGTTCTGATCTTCTTTCAAGCAATGGAGAAAATACCTTGTAACAGAAAGGCGAGTCATCCCCTCTCATCTAAGTCCCTTTTTAGGGATGGGTAGAAGAAATCCACTTTTCTTCACTTCTGTGGGTCTCTATAGCAAGTCCAGGTTTACCTTTTTATGCACAGAATTTCACTGATGCTAAATATCAATTATTCACACAGTCTCACAATTATGCGTCATGAGTTATAAGTATGCACAGGCTGAAAAATATAATGGTCAGCTAAAAAGCAACCGTAAGTCATTACTGTCCTCTAAGGAAAAAGGTAAAAAAATTATCACTGAGGTAGAACAAAAATCTAAAACACTTCCATGAATTAGTTGTTGGCCAACTGCTTCTATCTAAAGCATCAGCTTCTCATTACTATATGAGATAAAGGGATAAAACCTGCATAAATACAATTCCATGGGGTCGGTTTCTGTGGAAAAAGACATATACATTTCTGTCTTTTCTGATTTAAAAGACACAGTGCCTGTGATTCCAAGCACATCATAAATATTAGCAAAAGAGATCTTTAGTATGTGGTTTAACTCTGATAATGGCATCAGAGACATCTGAAATGCGCTGCCATAGTTGCTTTAGAATCTGCGAGTTGGGCACTGCAGAAGACATAGGCTCCCAAAGCTGAGTTTAAGTAAACAAACTGTGTCTGAGCTAGATGAAGTACCCTGCATGTGGGAAACAAAACATATATTACAGTTTTGGACAACAGCTCGGATTATTCGTAAAGACATGATAAGTACTGATAAATGTTGTTGGGAGCTGTCTTTTATACTTGAGGAAGCCTTTCTAGTGGATTTCTGTCTTTAAATCTACTGAAGTAATCTTTTTGGTTCTGGTTTTAGAATATCTTTTAGAAAGTTATCCCATGGTGCAATGTTTGAGCCACTGTAATCAAATGGAGGATAATATTACAAAAGTGATAACTTCTGGGGATGCAACTATTACTGCTACACCATTTGCAAATAAAGTTTTAAAAGTCTAAAGAGAAGCAACCTGTAACAGACCTTGTGCACACAATAAAGGACAAGAACAGACATATTAAGGCAGGAAATTTATTTTTCTTTTTTTTATCTCTGAACATCATGCCTCTACTGGACAAATGTAAAATTATCTTGATTGCTCTCCAACTCCATTTTTCAAGCTGGCCTCAATCTCAGCAGTTCCAGGAGTCTGCTTTCCACTTGACTTCCCCTTCTGTGTGGACTTACACTTATGCCACCCTGATCTCGTAATCCTAGAAGGTGTTTATGTCACACAAAGCAGTCTGGAATCTTTGTAAGACATATTTCTGCAGCTGGAATATACAGGTAAGATTAAAAGCATCCATTGATGTTGGAGGGCTGCAGGGCTACCTATAACACAAACATTTAAAAAAATAGCTGACATTAAAGTTCAAGATATTTTCTCATTATTCCTATAGTCCTTTAGCCATCATCCTGTGTTCAGCTTTGCACAGTTCCTTCAGTGAAAATCAGTCTAGTCCTACAGCCCCCTCTCCTGTGCATTTATCAACAGTGCAAGAAATTCAGCAATTTGGTCAGCTCTATGACGTTTGTTTCTTGCATACTTATGTAGGAACTTAAAAGTTTCTTCAGTATTTCAAGTTTGAAAAGTTCATAGCTACTAGGGAATTTATAGTCATTGCACTTCAGTGTGTTAGGGGAGTACTATTAAAGAGTGCAGCTAGAAAGGAGGCAGAAGTAGCTACATTTATTAAAATACTGATGAAGATATAGATCATCACCTGCTGGGTTATTCAGAAACTCCTGAGCAAGCTAAGTATTTAATTTTCAAAAGGAGTTTATTAGAACCTGTTTATGCTTATTTTTCTGTCTACCAAATGCCAGCCTTCACCCTGGGGCTTCTAAACACCTTTGAAAGTCTGCTGGAGAAGAGCTGAATGTCTAGGCTGTGGTGACAGCATTAAACTAGCTGGGATCAGGATTTAATTTCTCAGTGTCACCCCAAAGTCAATCAGAATTTGCCTAGTAGAACTAGAGATTAAATTGGGGATTTAATCACAAAGCTATCATTCCTTAGGTAAAAGCTGAAGCTAATTTTACAGTCGCATTTGCTGTACAGATGGCTCTTCCTCAAAAGCTACCTCTGCCAGGCAGTTTGCCGTTTGTGTCACAGTCACTGTGCCCTCCTTCACCCAGGCAGTGCAGTAAGGCAGCACAACTATGGCAAAATCCTGCCCAGCCAAAAACCCATGGAGCCTTCTGTTCCTTGGACAAAGCTTTTCCTACGTGCAAATTTCACCGCAATTTACTACATTACTGATTGTCCCATTGTTTTTATGAGATATGTGTGTGTGACACACAGATACACACAACAGAACTGGTGCCATATGCCTTCTCTGGCCTGGAGCTCCCTCAGCTTGCAATCAACTGTTCAAAGTAACACTACATGCTACTACTACAGCCCTACCTCAACTCTTAGCTTGGTAGCATCAGCATGGCTTAGCACTGTTCGGTAGTACTCTGCCCAAACCAGACCGACAGAATTCTAACCTATTGTTTTATATGCTCCTTTTAATAAGGATGCCACTACCCTTCACGGCACTGTCCTTTATACTGAACTCTGAGGAAATAAAAGAGTGGAAGAACAAATATAGAAAGAAATATATGGAACATAGAGGTGAAATAATGTTTTTTATCTTTTCTTACATGTGACAAAATTCTTGCAGAGCGACTGCAAAGAAATTGCAGAGAAAATGTAGTACAATTACCATAGCACAAAATGGAAGACAGGTTTCCCATTCTGAGGACATGGCATATCAAATCTGGTAAGTAGGGAAAAGCCACAAGAAGACATGACAAAGCTGCTGCAGGTAGAATATTCAAGTTATTTGGCTAAAACCAATCTTTGCTGTGCTTGTGGATTTGTGATGATCTTATAATTTGACTAAGTTTGCAGGAATTTTTCACATAAATTATCAAAGATATTACGCTGAGACCTGTTGTCACCTGAGCTGTGAGCATCGTTATACTGTCTCAACAGTTAGAAAGACATTTTTAATACCCATAAACAAATTGTCACCCCCAACTTCTTGTCCGGCTTCACAAACCAACAAACTGAATCAACAGACCTTCATCCGTGTACTCTCCTGCTGGTAAGGAGGGTACATTTTGTACCTGTAGATCAAGCAGACTGGCATGTCTTACTGCCCATTTTCTGCAGAATAGCATACTTTGCTATGTATATCTACTCTAGTCTAAAACAACATTATGTCCTAGAAATCATGTTGCACATTTTGCAGTTCAAATAGTCTTGCCTTTCTAAATTACTCTTCTGCAAAACACTATGTCTGTAGGACACAGTTAATTGAAAAAAGAAGTCACCTTTGAAGAATGGCCAATCTGATGGGAAAAAAGGAAACAGAGTATTTATCTTCACCATTAGTGGTGGAAGCACTATTGAAGATTAGTGTTTCAACATTTGTCCATAAGGTGTTGGGGTTCTGACTGTACTACAGATTAAAATAGAAGCAAACTTCTGCACTCCTGAATGTGGCTTTTCCTTGCAACATACAGTTTAAACTGTCATGGTTTAACCCCACCTGGCAACTAAGCACCACACTGACTTTTAACCGCTGAGGCTTTGGTTGGAGTGGTGAGGAAGACCTACCCTTCTCAGCTTGGTCAGACATTTTTTGTGTCAATCTGTCCACAGCCGAGACAGAGGCCCCCTTGGAGGAAGCACGGTTATCTTTGTATTCTCGGAGTTGCCTGGCCTGTTGATCCGTAGCTGGTGTCTCCGAGTCTGCCCAGCTCATGATCTCCAGAGTGTGAATGTATGACATCAGCATGTTTTGTACAAACTTTTGCCACATGGACTGCATGTGGATTCCATCTGTGTCTTTCAATGCCTGGTTGTTATCCAGTTTGTTATAGATCACCTCCAACACAAGTAATTCCCTCAGATACTGGATGCCTCCCTCAGTGTTGGTCCATTTGCTTTGGGTATCTGCAAGATCTTCGTTGAAGGGATACCTGTCCTTCACAGTTTAAAGGAGTTGCCACTGACTCTTGCCTTTTTTTGAATCCTTTTGTCAATGGCCTTATCTTTAGAAAAGAATCCCAGCTGCTGGGCTTCCTTACTCTCAAGTTCCTGACTACTGGCCTCAATGCACAAGCATCAGAGTATCCAGCTGAGAATTAACTCACCTGGTTGATGGATAAAATCTTTTCATATATCCTGCAGCTCACTTAGGGATAGGGACCCTGTGGTTTTCATCTCATTTATGATTTCAGTCTCTTCCTCCTCCTGCTCTTCTGTCTGCTTTGCTGCAGAACAGGCTGCCTCTCCTGATTCTTTCTGTTGTTTCCTCTTAGGAGAGAAGCTGCTTCATCCCCTAATAAATGAGATTACTTCTGCTTTCATTGTTTCTTTTTAGTTATAGGGGTGACTGATATAGTGTCTGGTTTAGCCATAACATTTGTTTGTTTGTTTGTTTGTTTGTTTGTTTGTTTGTTTTCCCTTTCTTCTTCCTGAGACTGCTGCATAATATCGAGCAGCATTTGGGAGATCCTGGCCAGGGCCCAGCACAGTGTGGTCAATTGTGCCACTATGGAATAGCTGCAACATTTGTTTTTCCACATTCTATCACTTCATCAGCATCCTGTAGTTGTTTGGGAGTGAAGTTCCAGACCATTGGAGGTGAGAAGTTCTCTAGATACCTGCCCATATTCTTTCACATGCTACATACCCCAAGATCATATTCTCATGGAGCCTGAATCCTGCTCCTAAATTGCTCACTAACCTTAGACAAAACCAAAGCAATATTACCAGGAAATACCAATGGAAGTATTTTAACTACCCAAGGATGTTCAAGACACTGACATTTTATTGTAATGAAGGAGAAAACATTGCAGAAGAAGGTATAGAAGGTGCCACTCTGTATTTCCTTCACAAAAGCCTCTCAGAGGAAGGAGTATAATTGTCTCCAGGAGATGGTACCCAACGTACAGTAATGGCTTCAGTACGGGGCCCAAATACCAGATTAAGCTCAAGGTCAGTGTTTTAATGAAAAAATCTCCCAGTCAAAACATCACTAATCACTACAGAGCACAGCAAACTGAAAAAGCCAACACCAAGCCTTAACACATACAGCAAAAAATAGCATGGCACAGATCAGATAAACTAATATTGAGAACATATGAATCAATATCGTGACCTGCGGTTGTTAATAGATATAAATCCTTTCTAATACACTCTGGTCAATCTGCTATTATCTCAAACTGCTTGAGCCTCATGTTGGGCACCAAAAAAACTGTCGTGGTTTAATCTCAGCCGGCAACTAAATACCACACAGCTGCTCACTCATTCCCCTGCCCCAGCCCGTAGCACGCTGTGGGGAAAACAAAAAGGTAAAAGGGAAAAAATTAATGAGTTGAGATAAAAGGACTTTAATAATGGCAAAATAATGATGATAATAATAATAATAATCATCATCATCATCAAGAAAAAGAAGAAAAAGAAGAAAATAACAGAGAAAATTAAAGCCCAAGAAAGACAAATGGTGCAAACAAAAACAATTTCTCACCACCAACCAACCAGTGCCCAGCCAGTCCCCAAGGAGTGACCCACTGCCCAACCTTCCCACTAGTTTATTGCTGAGCATGATGCCATATGGTCTGGAATATGCCTTTGGTCAGTTGGAGTCAGCTGTCCTGGCTGTGTCCCCTCCCAGCTTGTGCACCTCCAGGCTTCTTGCTGCTGGGATGAGGTGAGAAGCAGAGAAGGCTTTGACTCTGTGTAAGCACTAGTCAGCAGGAACATTACATATTATTAACACAGTTTCCAGCACAAGTCCAAACCATAGCCCCGTAGCAGCTACTATGAAGAAAATTAACTCCAGTCAGAACCAGCACAACAACCTTTGTCTGCCGCTGCTGTCATGGTTTCCCTTCTTATTTTCTGTTGCTGGACTAGGGCAGTGCCATTCTGCTGAGGCTGCAGCATCACATGTGAACTGCAAAGAAGAAACTGTCATGCTTTGAATAAGGGAGGTCTTGACCTACATCAAGCCTGAGTGTAGGACACCCCAACAGTGACTCCACCATTAGTACATGTGGATCTGCATGAGAAGCTACAAAGAGACATTTCAGGAAGTAACAACGTAGGGCTCATGAAAAAGGTGCGATTTACTGCCTGTTGTTGGTAACTGGTTTGTCACTGCTGCTGACCCATGCATTGCCCCAAACGCCAATGGGGATAATAAAATCAGGTGATTGATTTGAAATTAAAGCTCATTTGATCCCAATAGCCAGTCCTGGCAGCCAGGAGGAAGCTGCTGTGACTGGAAGCTCTTGCTGCGATGGGCTACCTGACACTTCTACTGCCTGCAGCCACAGTGGAAGTGTCCCCAAACTCAGTTTTGCTGAGTAGCTGGCCAGACTGCCAGCCACAAGGCTCCCAGACAGGGAATCCTCCTGCTGCTCCCTCCCAGGACCCAGCCCTCTTCTGTACCATGCACTCTGAGAATCCTGACTGCAGCTTGGAGATGTTCTGGTTAGTATTTGGAGTCAAAACTGTTTTGGAGAAAGTGATTTTAATCAATAGTTTTTAAGCAAAAACTTGGCATGAACTCTTGAGTTTCCTGAAATAGAGTTTTTCATTTCCCGTCTCATCCATCAACATCTGGCCCAGGTTGTGGTGTGGTAGCATCCCAGCAATAACAACCTAAATAACTCCTGCTGAAGTTACTCTGTTTCCTATGAAATAAAAAGTGCTTCAGAAGAATTAGAAGACAAAGCTGTTGTAGCTGAATAGCTGGGATAACCCTATGGTTTCCCTTCTTGGCTCCAAGGGCTGCTCACTGACTTCATACTGTGTAACATACAGGCATGAATGACATGAATAGAGATGGCTCAGAGGAAGGGTAGGAACTCAGGGATTCCTCTGTCAATATCAATCCCTATCATATTTCTCCTGGTTTTCCTTCCCCTCCTTCCCCAATGTTTTCTTCTCCTTTTCCATGCTGTAACTGAAGAAAAAATAGATAGGAGACAAATTTCAGTTTTAGCAAAGGCACAGGATTTTGGAAGGCTGGAGTTGTTCAAATATTGCCTTTAAATATCACTGGCTGGGAGAAAAACCATTGTAAGCCCAAAAATTGTAGTATCATTTAAATGTTTCTAACCAATTTAACTAGTAATTCATGTATGTAAAGAAAACAATATTTCTATACATTATACATTATGTATTTAATGGTATTCATTAAAAATCATCATATTCAAAAAAAGCACATAGCAATGAAATATAGCATTGGGAACATCTTAAAGACTATTTCATTTGCCAAATAAGTACTGCAGGGTTTTCGTGGAGGGTAGAAATTTTAGTACACCCTCCTGATATTTACGAGATGGGGTAGCGAGGAGAGGGTAGAGCAAATATGTATTTTTATCCTTTTTAGATTTTATTTTCTTATGAGTCATTACTCTCTTCTTCTTAGTGCTCCTTATGAGAGTCCACATGACTCTACATATTATCTTAGCTTATTTATGGACACATTAAGTATTTTTCAAAGTTCAATGCATTCTCTTCCCTCCAAGCTACTCAAGCCCTTTTATTATTTTGTTCTTCTGAATCACTAACAATATTTTACCCTACTTTGATCATTACACAAAATAAACTATTATATGGAAACAGAGATATGAGGAATCACTTTCGTTTATTTTTCTGGAACGAAAGCCTCATTAACCAGACTAATTCTGCTCTGGCAACTGCTCACTTTGACCCTGGTCTGAAAATATATAATGCTGTGTGCAGCACATCACTATACCTTGGAGACAGAGTTTTGTTATGTATGGTCCCAGTGGGGTGTCTAGCTCAACAGGACTCTCATACCTGCTGAGAGTCTCTAATGTGATTCAAAGGCAGGAGCAGAGTTAAAAGCTCAGAAAAGAATTATCAGTTGTATTTTATCACTGCACACAATCAGATTGTGTGGGAATAAGGTAGCCATGAATAGATTACAGTTTTCAATTAGTAGAAAGGATCTAACTATGTGAGAGAAAAGGTTCAAAGACAGCATGTTTTGGCAGCAACATGATCTGACCAGTTTTTTTATCACTTGGGTTACTGAAGGATGAGGAGAGCTCATCTGCTGCACTGTTCCTGCTCTGAGGGTGCTTGGTGTGGCTATTGCAGAGTTTTAGCTGACTGTGCCCTTGCCCTGTTTCCCCTGCCTCCAGGCTGATTTTCTACATGGATTTAGATACTGCAGTGGGAAGGTTAAGCTGTTCTTCTGATCTTTCTTGGTTTCTCAGACTGCATTCCCGGTTCAATGTCTACCACTATCTTTCTCTCACAGGAGACTTGCACTGCTCTCTCAGATCATGCCCTGGACTGCTGCCTCCTGTGCCTCTGTGGTTACCTGAGAGGTCTAACTTATTTGACATCTCTACAACACTTTGGAAGCTATAGCTTTGTTTCAGAAAGAAAAGATGCTGCACAGAATCACAGATCTTAAAGCAACAGAGTCATGCACATTCATTTCTGGTTTACAACTTTCACTTCCCAAAGCCTTGAGTCCCTGAATGCTGCCTTATATAATGCCAAAACTGTCTCTTTGCTCTGGAATTTATAGTTTAAATCCAGACCAGTTCCTTGATTTCTTCACTGAGATAAAACCACCTGTCTATAGCCTTCTGATGCCAATGACTACCTCCAGCAACAGTAAACTGGTCCTGCAACGTGATGGAGAGAGAATGGAAGAGCTGTGAATTGAATAGCTCCTAACATTGTTTTACAAATGTAAACAAGAAATCCCACAGCCTTTATGTTTATTTTTCCAAAACTTTCTTTTTCTCTCTTGTTAATAGGTAAACAAAACCTTTCAGATGGGAAGCTTTAACAATTTCATAAAGGTATTCATTGCTTCTGACGAGAGCCAGGGCAGCAATCACATTGAGGTGTCAAGGAAAAAAATAAATGGAGGTGTTGAACAGCTGGCATTGTATTGAGTGTCTGGATGGTATTCAGACACATGAGCTCAGGATCAGCTCCTAATGAAGGCACCTAAATTCAATGTCTAAACATGAGCTTGGTGCCTAGACTTTCATTATTATCAGAGTTATTTAGGGTGTCATTGAACAGAACAAATACAGGTGTCTTGTTTGGGGAAAAAAGTCAATCAACTCTGTGCATGATATTGTCTAGTGCCTTGATTCAGTTGTCTGAGCACAGGAATCTAATGTCCCTTGAGATGCTTTCAGTGGTTTGGTAAATATGACATACCAGCTGCAGAAGCCCATGTCCTTCTGGAAGAACAACTGGAAGCCAGTGTGACACTTCTGGATTTATTCCTTGACCTTAGTGCATGAGTGTTTCAGCAAAAGTACTGAACCCTTAAATTCCACCAAAAGCCAGATCCTATGCAGAAGTTTAAATAGGTTCCCTGTTTTCTTTAACTGATTCATACCTGTAAGTTGCTTTCCTGGCTGTGGGAATACTTGGTGAGAAATTAAGCACAGCTGGATGGCTCCAGGTCTTTCCAGTGTGGGGTGGGGAAAGCCTCCTGCCCTCTGACATGGATTCCGGGGGAGTACTGACCCCTCCATTCCCTATTGACATTGACTATAAGGGAGAACTGCTACCAGGAATCGAGTGGATGATGAGCCCAAACAAAGGCAAATGGTGAACACAAGGACAGCTCCTGCCCCTTGCAGCTCCCGAGAAATCTTCAGAGTCTGGAAAGAGGAACAGGCATAAAGCCCAAGATCAGCAGAAGTACCGTGGAGGCTCTGGAGCAGTTCCCCTCTCCTGTGCTGTCTAGCTGAAGGTCGTTGCATGTGTGCATTTTGCAACAAATGCCTTCACCTTCTACTGTCTCGGCAGTAGATGGCACTCGGCAGTTAGCAAGAACCACGGCTGTTTATGGCATTTTTGATCAGTAAGTAGACTGTTTCTGTACTCAGTGCTTTGCACTTTTTATGTCTCAACATCACATTTTCACTAACACTAGTGATTCTAACACTCTTTCACAATTTTTTTACCTATAAAGGATGAATGATGTAACAAGAAGCTGGCAGATCTGACAAGGAGCCTCAGTAATGGTAGGCATTAAGGTTCTTTAATTCAGATTATAAATTTGGCCTGCAGTGTCAGTTTTCTCTGTGAAAACTCTGACCCAATCTTGATTTGCCTGAATTTTGTTTGTAGCCATAATTTCAGATCAAGCTCCTTAGCACTATTCTGAGCTGAAAAGGACACCTTGAGGCTACTGACAGGATATATTTTCTAGTTTAATGGTGTATAGGGGAAAATACCTTAAGAAGAATGAGATGAAGAAAGGAAACAGTGACAGTGGGAGAATCCCAGGAATTACTGATCCCATGAATAGTGTGAATCTATCTCATGCAGTCAGGAGGGTGAGCAGACATGATATCTCTTTTGAGAAGAGACAGGTATTACAATCTCACCTGTACTCTACAGCTTTTTCCCTCAGGTCAAAGTAGTTAATCCCTCTGTTGCATGTCTCATTCCCTTTGTAACTGTGGGATTGTTAGAGAAAAGCAAGGTGAGAGCTGATAAGGTACTTTTAGCTCTTGTAAAAAACATTTATGGACCAGGATTAAGATTTTTTGATGGAATCATGATAAAGTAAATCAAAACCCCGAAAGAAGGTACAAGAAGACCAACAGGAGCAGATCCTTTTATTTGTGTCCAGTACACAAGGTACAAAGGGCTGTTTCAACTGTTTTGCTGGGACCTCTTGACAGACTCACCTGTTGTCTCAGCAGGCTGCATATGCAGCACTCTATTAATGACCCAAAGCTATTTTATCCACAGAAGTCTGTTCTAGGTATAAAAAAATATTAAGGCAAACTTGATTTCATTTTTCCCCCCAAACTGATGAGACTGTCCCATATGTTTTGCTCTCCAGAGCAGTGGGATCTGAGTGTTGGAGCCTGACTGCATGCCAGATCACATGCACAAAGTAGAGTGCAAAAGAACCTGGAATCAAATAAGGAAGAGCTCAATGGAAGGTGTAAGTTTCACATTTCTTTATTTTGGCTACTGTTTCAGTAAGGCCAGGTATTTTGGTCTGGACTAAGATAACTCTTCCTCGTCCCAACTGCTGCTACCTAGATTGTGTGCTAGAGGCCAGTCCTGTATTATGTTTTAATACTGATGATGCTGTGGTCCTATCATGAATGATGGAGCTCAAAAAGGAAGCTGGAGATGCCTTCTCTTGCTTATACTTGCTGGGTCTGGCTCCTCCCTTCTTCTTGTATAAAAGAGCTATGAGCAACAAGCAACCTTAGTTTGGAAGGAGTACACTCTGCCACAGTCATTAACTGCTTTTAAAAATAGAATTGTGGCATTCATGAGTGAAGGAGAAGCTGTAGATGTCTGTGTTTGAATTGCACTCACACCTTTAATTATGGTGTCGCACAAAATTGTAATCTCAAAATTAATTCAAATTGAGTTGGAAAGGGAAACTTGTCATGCAGATTGAAAGCTGACTGCAATGCCATAATCAAAGGGTGATAGTAAATATGGATGTACCCCATTCAAACCCAAAGGCTCATGGTGATTCTGGGGACTGATATAATTTAACAACTTAGTGAATAATCTAAAATGAGAAGCAAAGGTTATAATTGTCTCTTGGCTGAAACTCGGGACTGGAACGGAATCTCTAAAACATGAGGGTGATACACAGCCTGAACTGTAGATGGGGGCTGGAAAGCAACTTATCTGCTGTGCAAACTGAAGTACCAGGGGAGTTTTTATCTTCCATGCAGCAATGGGTAACATTGACAGTATAAAATCTATTGAGATATGTAGGTACTGGGAAAAAAATGGAAACACCCAGGAAGACAAAGAAAAAAAGGCAAACAATAATAACAATCTGACCTCAAATCTCAGAAAAATAAAGGAAATAATCATGGGGAGTGTGTATGTTTGTTGAGGTTTTTTTCATGTTCTTTTTCTGTAATATCCTTTGTTTGGATCTCGCTAGGAAAACAACAAAATACAATTCAGAGTAAGACACTGAGAAGTGGGTGGGTGCAATGTAAAAAGCATGTTCAGTGGGACAGAGGAATGTGAAGCACTAGAGCTGAAAGAGAACCATGGGTGAAGGCGGATGGCAAAACTGTGCTGATCTGAGGGCTTGTATAAGCATCTTGTCATGCTACTGTGGTGAAGAGTCAAATTTTCCCTGGGAAACAATGTCCTCAATAATATTTTATTGAAATAAATAAGCAAACTAAAACTTTGAAAATATAAAAATCTTATGTAATGTATTTTGCAATGTGTGCTTACCACACTTGTGCTTATCACAATGTCTCCAGCTGTATCTTTCAGGCACCACATAATGTCTAGTGTCTCAGAGGGACAAGACGTTGCTCTCTGAGCAATGATGAAACCTGATTTTAGTGTCTGTCTTCACTGCAGATGCCAGATTTAAGGGTGATATTAGTTACTCACTCAATTTTTTGTTGAGCCTACCCAGTGGTCTTTCTAGAAACGCCTCCTACCCAAACCCCACCTTTATATGACTTGCATATAACTGTGATCTCTTCCCCTCTGGACAGTTTATTTCAAACAAATTCAGAAGTTTTCAATTATACACAGACTGCAGAATTTTGTAAACCTTTTTTTTTTCCTGAGGTAAGCGGGCTACAGATGATCATAAACTGCAAAAATGAACTATGCACATGTGTCAGATTGTTTTGCAGGCAGACAGGAGCTGACGGAGACAAATTAGCAGAATTACAAGTAGATCACAACTATGTAGCCTTTGTTCAGTTTGCAGCATGGACAGAGTTTTTTTATGAATACCTTCAAAATGCATTGAAAATTCAGAACTCATGCAGAGCCAAGGAGTATGACAGAGGTCTGTTTGGTCAAAGACCTGACTGATTGGTGTTACTTAACCTGAGGTGCAACAAAACACGGCAGCTCTTTCCCACTGATGTATGCCTAGGTCCTTTAAAAATGGACTTCTCCAAAGACTCTATAAACTGTAGAATAATCTTGTATAAAATAGTGGAGGAGCCGTTGCTTGAAAATGTGTTAAAGGGCAGAGTATTAGGAGATATTTCAGAATGTCTGAACATGGTGCATTTGTAAGCAGGATCTTAGATTATTCCTAAAAGAACAAGCTCTTCTTCCAATTATTTTGCAACTTGCAGATGCACAGGCTAGAGCAAATGTGGCGTTGCACTGTAAACCCAGCAGCCTAAGTCTGAACTTGCCTCTTTGTACTCTTGCCCAAAGTATCTCCCCTTTAGCCAAGAGAAAAGGGGAGACTGAGTGATTAAGGATGGTTGTGAGGTGACACTGGGCACAATGGAGGCTGTAGCTGTTCCTCGCTGGAGCTGAGCTCCGGGCCATGGGCTGCTGCCACCAGTGCAGAGGTTATGGGAGCTGCTCCTCCAGAGGCTGGTGGTGGTGGCACTGAGCCAGCATGTCCCACATTCACCTGTGCTTGCCGTGTAGATGGGTGATTCAGAAAAGCCCAAAAACCCTCTTCCCCCTCCCACAATATCCCAGGCAGTTAAATAAATCTGATATCAAACTGTTGACAAGGCTTGAAATGGTGGTCTGCCTTCTCCTGCTAAATAGATTTACAGATAAGCACCCACTGTTTCCTTTGCAAATCAAACTCCTTGACACTAAGCAAAGTAATTGTAGTGGGTCTTCTGGGAATTAAATGTATTTACTGCTGATGTTGTTTTTAAAATAGTTGTTTACAGGGCATCAGATAGTAAGACTGTGTATGATTCATAGCAAATGGCAATGTGCCAGAATTTTAACTCTCCTTGCATGGTGACTTGCCTACCAGCTTGGTGTATGGAAGGAGAATATTTAGCTTTCTGCTGTAAATATGCTTTATGATTAGCACTCTAAAAACAGAAAATGGGAAATGCAGCATAGCAACTTCCATTAAAATTTATATAAACATCATTAATCAAGAGCCTTCTGTATTGTATTCTTTTTGCATTTATGCTCCAAATTGACCATTCTTTTAGACCTAGAAACCATTTTCTGTTACAACATCTTCCCTATTTTTTTTAAATGGTTGTGGTTTGAATTCCATTTTGATGAGTTGATAGACATCTGGGACATTTTGAAATATAGACAACCAGTCACCTCATTATTTATTGCAGTTTAACTGCCTAGCAATGAATGGAGGGTTCTGCTGTACTTGCCATTGCACAGTTGATACAGAACCTGATTAAACCTCCTAATGTGATGCATACATGCCTGGACAGCTGCTCTGAATTTTTTTGTGTCCTTATAGAAACTGCTTATGCACAGGGTGGCGGCTATTTTGAGCAGCTTAGACAAGAAAGGCAAAACTCATTTTTTGTAGGCCATTTTATTTTACCTATTGGAATGAAAGATGTCTTCTGCACAGGGAAAACATGCCACATATTCTTTGTAGAACTACTTAGCTGCTTCCAAGAATGGTTTCTATCCTCAAATCAGATCAGCAATGGTGGAGGCGGTCTAGAAAGATCTGAGAGAAGGTGTCTGTCCCTGCTTCCTGGTCAGTGGCATCACCAAGGGACCAGGAAAGCAGGGGTGAAGAAATTGGTGTAGGCATCCTAAGCCTTCCTACAGACAAAATCTACTTTACTTACTGTATGAGGAGCTAGAAGAGAGACAGTGGATCTGTATCCTGTTCCATGCCCAGGATAAGTTTTTTCATTTTGCCAGCCTTTCAAAAGATCTCTACCCTTGAATGGATATTGGACAGCACTGAGGTGAGAGATGAATTGTACTCTTGATAGACAGGTCATCTACAATACTTTCATGAACTGACTCTCTTTCTCCCACAACATGCATACACATGCACAAACAGACAAATACACATTCTCTCCATTTCTGCAGCTGTTTTCAAAATCTTTTTGTACAGATGTTGTTCTTACTTTGCATCCTGCACTGAACTTCTTTATTCAGCCTTCTGAGATGAAAATACCTCCATGAAACCAGAAATGGATTTAACTAAATTCTGCTTTAAAATTTCCACTGCAACTCAGAGCTGAAGTTTGTGCTTGTATGATGATAATTTTTGACCACAAGACAGACTTGTAAATCTCCAAAGCATAGAATAATCAGGATATTACTGTAACAAAATTTGAATACTATGGGCTATGCTGGAACTCAGAATAATGACAGCATTTATCCAAAATGCATTCAGTGAAATGTCTGGCATGTCATTCTGTTTAACAGTTACAATTAGCAGAAATTCATTTGTCTGCTTTTTTTTTTTTCCTAGTGAAAAAAAAAATGCAGAAAGACATGTTTAAAACTGGTACATAATACACTAAGGGGAATACATCATGGACTAGTTTTTCTGCTTTTCTTCTTATAAATCTTAGGCTAATGAAAATAATTTCTTTTTCATTAAATTAATTTATTTCCATATTTTTTCTCTTTTCATCTCTCATCCCAATTATTATTTTCTTTTTGTAATGCTCTTGTTAAGTACTTACAATCCAGCTGTAATCTGTTGCCACAGCATTTGTACAGCTGAAAAGAAAACATTACTGAATTGTCAGCATGTTTTCAACTTCATTAAAGTTGACAACCTGGAAATCAGCTGTACAGACTGTACTACTACGGCTACAGGGAAATCTGAGCTATTTTCCTGCCATTAAATCAGCTTAACAGCAAGCAGCATACTCCAGAATCAAGTTGCTCAGCTCACACTTTCATGTTTCCTAAATAAGTTACTTTGAGAGAATTTGGAATTTGTTTCACACATGTCTCTGGAAAAAACGCTGCTCCTTAATCACTGTTTGAACTAGTGATAGATTGTCAGTGTAGCTGTGATAAGCTTACTGAGGACAACTGGTTTTAAGTTTGAGCTGCTCTTACACTGATTTTAAGAACTGAAATTTTTAGGGAACCAAGAGTCCTGTTTAAAGAGAATTGACTTTGCCTGATGCTGGTTAAACTAAATCTTAGTTTCACTAAATTATGGTCTTTTGGAAATGTCATGAGCACGTAAGTAGGTTGTTTTGATTTTTTTCATAATTCACCAATTCAAAGCATACTGCTTCCTTACAGGAATGTTTTGAAAGAGTGCAGACACTAAACTTGGCACAAATGAAAGGCAGTACAGTCAAGGAGAATTCTCTTCCTTAAAAAAGGAAGAAGAAACTAATTAGTGATACATGACTAGACCTTCAGGATTAGAACAGAAGTATTTCGGGATTTGGTAGAAGAAAATAAATTACTTGATGCTAAGTTTGGAGTTGTCCATACAAATCTTGAAGGTTATTATGGAAGAAAGTAAAAAGGTACTACAGAGAGAAAACTCTAATTAGAGTTCATCAAGATGAGCAGAATTGAACTATGGGAAGAGAGACCAATTGTTTCTCAGATACAGGCAAAGTGATATTTTCTGTAGGAAATAGGAAATAATGTGAAGGTGGTGTAAAGGGACTTTATGGAACAATTTTAGAGACAGAGACAAAGAGATATGCAAAAGAAATGGTTCTTGGTCATCAGATGAATTTAAATTGGAAAATATGTATAGAAGGAACAAAATGACAGCAGCTGCAGTAGTCAGATGAAACATCTCTAAGAGAAAAATGAGAGCAATTTCAGACAGGGAAGGACACAATAAGTGTGAACAAAGACAGGAAAGGTGTCGTGTCCCCTGAAATAAAAGCTGGAAGGGTTGAAGAATTGAGAGACCCTGATAATAGGAAAATATACTGGTGGGATAATTCTACATAGGTATTATAAAACGAGAACTCTCCTGTATACTTTCTGAAATACTATGAGAAAAAAGCTCATCTGATTGGCCCAGAGTTCTCTCCACCCTCCCTCCCTAGTAATTGGTTGTAGTAGTTTCTCCCCACCTTCTTCCCCTCCCCTAAGCCCCGTGGTGATTGGTTACTGGGCCCCTGAGCGCGCGGTTTAAAAACCCAGTATCTTCCTTGTTGGACTCTCTTTTGCCTCCTGTTCCCTTCATAGCTGCATGGAATAAACTCCCTGGACTGTGGAATGCAGTGCGTTAGAGCCTTCCTGCCTCTTTGTTTCTGGACTTGTGGCTGGGCGTTCCGGGGGGGAGTATTTCTCAGTGCTAGCAACTGCACGGGCGATATCCCTCGTTGGTTAGGTGAATTTTACCCCCAGAACGGCTTCTTCTCAAAGGAGGTTTTGGGAATAAACCACGAAGGGAATTTGCTCAGGAGAAACTCCCCGGTAAAGAAAGGAATCAAAAATTACTTCGTGGGTCAAAAGAATTATTCATGATAAATAACTGATGGAAAGCCATATAGCCAGAAATAAATGGAAGAAACTGAAAAAAAAAAACAGTATGAAGGCAGCATCAAGGTACAAAAAGCAGTGGAAGGAAAGCATGTGGCAGAGCACAATCACAGGAAGAATGTAGTGTCTGCCAGACCACATTATTCAAAAGAAAATGCCCCAAGCAGGACTTCTTGCCAAACAGTTGATGTTCTAAAACCAGATAAATTTGCTGTTGGCTAGAGGCCTCTCATTTTTTTGATCAAAAGTCCCCATATAAGAGGCATATAAATGCATATATCAACAGCAAACGTTTGACACATTGTGTATGTGTCGTGCCACAGCTCTGCCTGCACTGGTTGCCCAGATTTGCAGTGCATATGCAGATTAGTCAGATAGCACATGCCCAGTGGGTTTAATGCACTTTGGTTATGTTGCACTTGCTCTAAGGAAGAGACTAAACTACTCTGCATGAGGATGGTGACCTTTTGTCAATGATTTCAGGATATCTGCTCGCCCAAAACTCATCTTTTTCTGGAAGGTAGAAAAGGCAATAGAGGAGAAAAGCCGTGCCAATGTTGTTGGATAAGGGTGTTCATGAAATGTGTAAGAGCAAAGGCTTCTGCACAGCATTGCCAGAGAGAAAAATACAGTTCAGGTCCTTGCACATCACGGACGGAAAATTTAGCAACAGTGCAGCCACTTTCATTTTTGCTGCAATGCAGTATGAGAAAATGTACATAGGCCCCATGGTTATGTTACTTGAACTGCCCTGCCAGAACAGGCACAACAATTCAGAATGCCGAATCTAAGCCACAACATCCGTATAGTTTACATCAGCGAAGCTGATGATGTTGTGAAGGCCTACTGGGGAAATGAAGGTTTAGATGTAAGCATTTGGAGAAATCTTGATGCCTTTGTGATAGCTGTGACAGCAGAGCCACTCCTAAGAATATTTGTCTTAGCTTCAGGAAGCATTGATAACAATTTTATAGTCTATGGGATGCCTCAGAACTTGCCTGCCCACAGAAAAGATTGAAGAAACTTTTCCTGGTGTCTTTAAGGGATGCCTGATGCCTCCCAGACTCTAAGGATTCAGATACTTCTAAATGCAGTGTGACAGGGGACAACAGCAGCATACAGCTGAGCATAACTGTAAAAGGGGGAAACCTCAGCAGCTGGGATTACCAACACTACTGTGAGATAAGTGAGTATTGGCCTTCTGTGTCTACCAAAATCAAGTATCAAAACTAAGGGTCTCTGCTGAGCCTGAGCTACTGTGCAGCACCCAGTCTTCTCCCTTTTTCTGCTAGATTATGTGATCACACAGGACCTCATCCTTGGGGCAAGTGTATCACTTCCCTTTTCTTCCTTCCTACAGCCCAGCTACATCTAACCAGCCTAAAGAACATCGCTTACAGGCCCTCTTCAGCAACTAAAGTCTGCTTTGGAACACCATGTCAGATTGGACAATCTGAAGAAGAAGACATTGAAGTACACTCTTTTGTCTGTCTAGAAGACAGCTCTCCCAGAATATACCTTCTCCTGTATTCTTACAGCATCTGCACAAGTCCAGAAAGGGTACAGTGAAATATTAGATGAAATAGGAGTCCTTGCTGTTGACAATCTGGTATACAGAGACACTCAACACAAACCTAATGGCACTACTCATAAGATGGAGTGCCATCTAAAACTGAATCACAGCAAAATAAAAATAGGTGTTGTGTGAGTTACTTTGGCCAGACCTTAGAAAAAAAATACCTCTGGACCTGTTCAGACAAAGTGAAGACAATAAAACATTTTCAATTCTCTGGCTTCTTGGTGGAAAAATCAGAATCCATAATAAACAGGACGGTTTACCTATTAACAGATTAATACAGATCTTTTTTATGAAGCCCAAAATAAAAAACACATCTTACTGGGAAAATTTGATGAGAACTTTGAGAATACAGAGGCTGTATCATTTTTAAACCACAATAAATGGCAGCAACAAACTCACTGGATGTGTTCCAGGGTATGTTCCTAGAAATTCAGGTCACAACACTGAAAAGGTAGATAAGCCGTAAATAGTGGACGAAGCAGTATTTTACAGGAGACACTTTGGGGGCATAAGGATTGAAAGTGTAGAACTATCACAAGAAAATTATACTCAAATAGAAAAGAATTTACCACTGTCACTGGATGTCAGTACATACTGTGCAGTATAGCTGAAATAGATTACAAACCTTAGGGGATATTTTTGACAAATCTTAAGCTTCTGCACCATCTAGACTTCGCACATGATCATAAAGCTACAAAGGCATGACTTCAAAGTGAAATACAAGCCCAGAAGAGAAATTCCTGTAGCAACATGAACTGGTGTCTGCAAAAAAAAGCCACAGAAATTCTGAAGAAAAATAGCGAGCATTAATATGATGAATCTTTTAAAGGAACAGGTCAGGGTGACTTGTCCAAAAACAAGTTCTCCTGTCCTATCAGGACCTCAGGAGTGTGAAAAAGCAAGTTAAGCTGAAAATGAATGGAAAGAAAGCAGTGACACTGAGAAAAGTCCTTCCAGGCATCTGCAAAGATTTATGGATCTGACAAAGATGTTATGGGAAGTCTGAGGATCAAACATGCTTCACCAATTTCAAATGTGAATGAAAGACAAGACATGGTTAGGATATGCTGATGATTTGTACCACTTTTTTTTTCATATGGCAATAAAATGTGTATAACAGCATCTGAACCATTTGAATAAGTTGATCTGCATTAGTGAATTAATAGATACTCCCATTATGGAAACTGCTAGAGGCAGAAGCAGAGGCTCTTATACTAACAGATGATGTACTTTAGAGAGCCCAGGAGCAATGGATAACTGATCTAGAGGATATTCTTACCCTGATGCTAGATTACTATTACAAAAGTATGTTTGAGGCAGCTCCGATAGACAGTGCACTGATGATCTCTGGACTGGGTGACACAAAGGCAATGTTAATGAGCTAAAGCAGCAATAACGACCTCACTTCACACAATGAACCACAGGGTATATTTGAACAATTTCCAAATACTAGTGTTTCATTTACATGCAGTCACACACAGACCAACAGGGGTAGAGCCGGCACTGGCTCTGCTCACTGTCCCTGGGGCTGGCTGAAGGGCACACAACTCCGCAAGCAGACTCTGATACGGTTCAAGGTGGTCAACATTGCTACCTCTTTGTTTTATTATGCTGCTAAAACACACTTCTGGAGTCAAACATTTCATCTACACAGGCAAGCAGAAAGCGCAAAGCTGTAACCCCCATGAAAAGACTGTGTTTTCCTTCCCAAAACCTCACGCCAGGGTGAAATAAAACAGCTGAATGAACAGAGGGAAAAAAAAGTAGAAATACTACTCATGATAAAAGTGCCAGTATAAAAAATTCCTTCCAAAAGAGGCTTATAAGAAGCAGTTCCACTCCAGTGAGACGACTGAACACCCTGGGCTGGGTTTTTCCAAGCCAAAGGAGAGGCTCCTCTCTGTGTGAAACTGCAGATGCTTAGGACCTGCTTCTGTCTCTATGAGTATGGCAGGTTGTGACCATACAGGCTCTGTCACATGGAAAGTGATTCCCATCAAACCGTCTGCCTCTGGGAGAAAACAAGGAACACAGCTCACAGCCTACTCGCTCCTTGGCTCACCTAGAGAGACATAAGAATGTGCAGAGCAGACCATAGATACAGATGTGGGAGAAAATCCAAACTTAAAATTCAGGGGACTTTTACAGCATCTGCTGAGGTGCCTCCCCTCCAACTTAGTCATATTAATTCCTAGCATCCTTATCCTGATTCAGATCTTGTGGTTTCCTTGAGCTTCATCTTCTCTATGAGAACATGTATACTGAGTTTTTGGTCAGAGCCTCCAAAGATGCATTTACAACATGGGACATTTACTCTACACAGCAAGCTTCCTAAATGCAATATCCCATGCCTGGGCTTGTATTCCCCATGGAAGCAGTGAACTTCATTGTCACACCAACTCAAATGAAAGTTGTGTCCACCTGCATCTGGGTATGAAGTTGGGGAACTAACTCATGGTTTGATTTTATAAAAACTGATCAGGATCTCTCTTGTTATGAAATATACTCACCTGTGTCTCCACCTGATCTAAAACTCCTTCACTCTTTAGGGATCTTCCTCTGCCATGGACACATCTCCTTTCTAGTACTTGCCTTCCTTGTTTAGCTGTTGATGAACTTGTGATACCCTTCATAAGAAAGAAGTAGAACAGCACCAACCACCTCTTCAAGGTGTCTAGGAGAATTCATTCTACACAAGAGCTCAAGATCTAACAATTCACTGTGATAAGGTCCTTCAAATCTCACAGGTAGCATTTGGAGTACTGTCTGTTCCAGACACCTTACTGTCTGACATCTTGAATTGTTTCCCATCACCTTTTGTGCATTCAAGGCAGGTACAGAGCTGCATTCTGATTTAAGTATTCTGCAAGCAGTGATTCTGGAACAGCATGTTTTTCAATTCTGTATGCTTAATCTTATGTAACAGAGAAGTGTACAGACACTGAGTTTGTAAGAAGGGCCATGCTTGCCTTGTGTGAAAGGTTCTGTTTACTGGCTGAAAAGGATGGCTGCTGCTGCTCAGCAAGAAGCACATTTGCCTGAATCACAGAATGGCTGAGGTAGGAAGGCACCTTTGGAGATGGGCTACTCCATCCCATGGCTGAGCAGGGACACTGAGCAGGTTGCCCAGGACTGTTTCTCATTTAGTTTCTGAAATCCCTTTACATATCAGAGGCTGACATTGTGGCAGCATTTCATTGACAAGAAACTTCAGGGCTGGTATCATGATTTTCAATTAAGTACCAAAATTGCAAGTGATGGGATGAAAGAATGATGCATTTCTCGTCCAAGGGATCCTTTGCAAATAAGAAAACATGATAGTAGGTTTTTTAATTCAGCTTCCGGTCTTGTTTGAAAAGACAACACCCAAGAGAGGTGATCTGCCTAAGGAATTAGGCCCTAATTCTGATGAGTGTGAAACTGTCATGTCAGCTTTGCCAGCTGAGCAAATCGAACAACATAGCCCAGACTCAGCCGGCACATGAAGCAGTTATATAGTGTGCTGCCATTTCATTTCTTTGTACTGACTGCCCAAACCAATAAATAGTTCTCTGACTTTTTTCCATCTTTTCTAGAGAAAATATCTCCTCTTTAAGTTTTCTTCCATTTCAGAAGCTATTTCAGGCTGGCCTGATAAATATTAAACATTTTCCTCTTCAGGTTGTGAAAGGTCCCTGGAAGATGCTGGTTGTATCTAGGACACTTCTCTACTGGCCACCAAGAACAGGTAACGAGGGCTACCAAGCTGGTGGCTAGAAATATCCCCTGCTCTCAGCCACATGCAGGCATCAAGCAGTGGGGAGAGGCAGAGACGGCCTGGAGGCTGAGTGTTGTACTGACTCTGACACCTGACTACTGGCTGACAGCATGACTCACTGGTGTGACTCAGACCTGCAAACCCATCACGGATGTGTGAAGACTGCAAAGTCCTCAGGGACAGAACGCCCCAAACTCCCAGGTTCTGCATTAAGACTCTCCAGCTCCCCATCTAATATGTGCCACTGGAGTTCATCTACAGCAACGTGAAGGCTGGCATCTGCAGATCTCTGTGACAGAATGCAGTGGTATTGCAGTAATACACGATGTTGCATTTCTGTAACGCTACTTTTTCAAGAGAAGCATTGTAAGCAATCCTTGAGTAGTGTTTCTTAGTCACTATCAGCATGTGCCACGCCTGAGTTCCTAGTAACAGAAGGTTTTTTAAGTCTTTATTAATTTGAAATACTGTTACACTTCTTTCGGGCTAATCTGATCCTAGATCACTCATTCCAGAAGCCAGTGCAGTAGGACAGCACAGTCAGCTGTCACAGCCAAGTGATATTGGAAGAAGGCCTTTGTTCTGAGCCTGTCATTGCATGGGTTGGTAATTTGTTCCTATGCAACACTGGTGATTTCCATTCTATTCAGAGGAGTTAAGACCAAAGCCTGACACTAATCTGGATGGAAGTTAAGGTGCAGTTAGGCTGTTCAAGATGGGAAAAAAAGAGAAAAGACTGTCGACTTTTCCCTCAGACAGCTATTAAATGACTTGGTACCTAATATTAAATGGTACCTGCTACTTGGAAAAAAAAATACTGTATACATACAGTAAAAAATGTTGAAGGATTCCAAAGTTGCTTATTTAAATTTTGACTCCGCAAAAGTTGTCAGGTCTTCTTTGAGAAAGAAAAAAAATCCTATTGTTGTAAAATCGGTTTAGGCTCCCTATCTACCATTTTAACTGCCCATACCATACTATCTATGGCTGCTGTACGTACCAGCAGATACCTTGAAACCATGTTCTCCAGGCCACCAGAGTACGTGTACCATGCAAGTGCAATACCACTAGATTTAGGTCCCATTGCCCAACCTGTGGGGAATCCAGACCTCCTCACAGATTTTTCCCTCTTTAACAGAAAGTGTCAGCAGCAAACCGTCCATGTGCTGGTAGGATTTCTGCGGATAGCTCTGCATAAAAGTCAAAGCCAGACAGTTACCATGGGATTATCTCATTAAGTTTTTACTGAATATACTGCATTCTTCAGTGTCTGTTAATCTTTTCTACTCTTCCCCCTCTCCTGTAATTCTCTTGCCCTCTGTGCAGGGATGTGATTTGTATCAAACCCCAGCAAGGGTAAGGGAGCTGCTGTGCTCTGTCACCTAGCAATGTGGTTCCATAGTTGCACTCGGCTTGAAAAATCCCGTCTTTCAAACCCTCTTCAAATAGACATTGCTGTGTATTTTGGAAAAAAAGAAACCAGCTCCTGCACCTGTTGTTATTTATGAATAATAATAAAAAGCTTTGAAGAAGGAGAGTACTTAACCTGTTCTCCTGCTGAGAATTGGATCAAGTTCTTGTTTTCCCTAAGCCACCTTTGTGTTCCTTTAGCAACTGCAGGAGTCTTCAGATGGGTGTGTTTTACACTGTCACTTCCGTGAAGACCTATTTACACTTCCAGAGGGGTACAAGAAGGTCCCAGTAGTGAAGATGGTTATTATTTCATGAGAAGCAGTCCTTTCTGGTTTGCACAAATGTCCTGTGTGCCCAGGCTTGCAGGAATGGTCCCCAGGGAAGACTTGTCTCTGCAGAAACACTGACTGTATCTTGTGTCTCAGCAGAAAGATTTCTGTCCTTTTGGATTCAACAAAGAGCATGGCATAACCCACTACACCCAAACCCCCAGGGAGGCTGGTGCCACATTTTAAGGCACACCCTTTTTACTTAAGGGTTTTTCTTCCCTTTTAACTCCTCAGGTAAAGGAGCCTGAGTGACAGATTTTTTCCACTGTTGTCCAAAACTCCAATATACTCCAGATACGTCAAGAAGATTGTCAGCTATTGCTCTGCTTGCCTGCTGTGGATGTGCCTGTTTGGAGTCAGCTGCTAGCCTGGGTCAGGCTGCCTGCACTGGCCCCAGGTGTTCCGTGGGCAGCAGCACAAAGCTGTGGCTGCTGTAAGCCCGCAGTAGGTTTTAGAGAGCTGGGAAGGGAATTATGGTGACTTGCTGCTGGCACATTCCTGTTAACGTGTTTACTCACTTTCTTCAGGATCTTATGAGAATTGCCAGTGAATTCAGATAACTGACAGGATCTTAGTTATAATTAGTAGCAGCTTCCATTCTGACACATGGGAAGGACTAACAGCATTTTTCTTAAGGCAGAGTTGTTATGCTCTCCTCCAGAGAGGTACTTAAAAAAGTACATTTTCCAGCAAAAAGCCTCTCCCACTTGTTTAGGACAGATGGGAGAGGAAGGGATTCTGAAGTGATGGAGTTTGAGGGTAAAAAATTATTGTACAAACTGTCACAGAGTGTGGGCTGTCACAGATCAGCTATTTTTGTTATTACTGACACGCATCCGTTACATCAGGAACTCAAACAGTATCAGAGCAGATGTGGATGAAGTTTCTATTTTTCTGTTCCTACAAGTTGTGAAAAATCACAGGGAAATTAGCAGGCTGTAATACATGTGGAGACGTGAAACTCAAGGGCTGAATCAAATGACTGAATTTATTTAGCCGGACGAGTGAAGTGCACCTGTCCACAGGGTCTAATCACATGGCACTGATTTTCAAAGGTCCTTTGTTTCACTTTAGAGTAATTTGAAAATAAAAACAAACATTACTGGGGTGTTTGAAAAGGCCTAAGAAGATAAATACCCAAGAAGAGTTTAAGATCTGCTGACTCTCAGGAAAACTGGGGGTCTGATTTGAGGTTAACTCTCCTCACAGACACCACAGAAATGAGGTTCCTGAAGGAACGGCTTGGACTGCTAAGTCCAGTTCTTTACAACTACAAACAGCCCCAGAATGTTTGAGAAGGCCCAGTCTGAGGGTGCCTTCACCATCTGTATTTCATCAGAAAGTCCTGTTGTTATATGTGCCAGCAGGTCCTTCTAGAAATCTGTTGTTACATGTGCCAACATGTGCTTCTAGGAATCTGCCTGGTCTCTCTCTCCAGGTTCTGTTATGGACAAGAGAGATGAAAACCAAATAATTCAGGGACAAAAATTGAAAGATGAACTTCCTTTTTGCAAACCTGGGGCCCTGAGTGCAAACGACAGCAAAGGCGATAGGACTGGAAGGCGATCTGGGACAGTGATCAGTCAACCATTTAAATAGAATTTAACAACCTGAGATAAACAGAGCTTCTGGTCATAATTGTATGACTTCCAGGACAGAGGAGGTTTTATGCAGTGTAAGTGGTCTATAGATCTGAGCTTGGGATAGGTTTTGAGATTGATCCTGATGGTTAACATAAACAGTATGCTAGTGTTGTAGAATACCTTAATGTCAATTTTTCCTGCTATTTCCTTTGATTTTTCTAAATGTAATATGTACTTCTAAATGTAAGTTGTCCCCCACTAATATGAGGAATTTTAAAATAATAAATAAAGCAAGTATTTACATCACTAAGCATTAATAAAAGTAATGACACTAAAAAACTATACATATGACACAAGATGCCTTCACATCCATAAAGGAGGCTTGAATATGTTCAAGTTCAGGGAATGAATTATCTTTTTCCACCTATAGTTTATTTTTAGAAGTACACCTGAACTATAGCTTTCTTAACGCAGAAAAATTGGACTATTGTCCCTGCTTGCCAAAACTACCTCCTCTAATTGAAGTCACTCTTTAATAAGTGCAAAGGGAAGCAAGGCAGGGCTTTTCCACCTGAAATGTAAAAAGCTGTAGCCAGACAAAAGTCTGGCTGCTTCTCTTACAAGAAAGACATGATCTGAGTTAAAACCAAGACTTGGGAAGTGATACCTACAGATGCAGACTTGCTTATCCTGCTGGTGCCAGGAGGATGTGACCTCTTGGATGGTACAACAGGTCACCTCTGGGTACTGCTGGTGATGGAGCCAATGCAGGGAGTGGGGGTGTTTGTGGCTCTGTCAGGAGCAGGGAGCAGGGATGTAAATGTTGCTGTCCTTCCTGGTTGCCCCTGCTTGAAGGACTTCTCTACTCCATTTGTGCCTAGACCTGTCCCTGCTCAGGTGACCCAGCACCACTGGCACACTGGACACTTTGCCACTATGGATGTAGAGACCCTACCTAATTTTAACTGGCACTCACCAGTGGTTCAGTTCCATAACTCAACATGCCCTTAAGAGCTGAGACTGTCGTGGGGCAACAGTCTCAAGTGTTCAGGTGTGAGAAGGACGAGCTCAAGGGAACAGGCCTGAAGGATCAGGGCTAGTTTCCCATCTATTTCCTTTCACAGAGCAGAATATGAGGTTGTACACATCAGTGACTGTCAGGCTGGGAGACTCACCCAGACAGAGTTTTGTCAGGAACTACATTTCAGGATGTGAATTAATGAACAAGAAGCACTTTTGCACAGGAGAAACTACAGACTGAGAAATGCCTTTGGCAAAAGTATTGGATTTCCAGAAGCGCTGGATATTATTAGCCCATCTTTTGAGGTTGCACTTTATCTTTCTGTTTATGTGCAAAAATTTCCCTGCTGCTGAATTAGTTTGCTCAATGGAAGTCTTATCAAGTCTGAAGAGCTCTGTGCAATTGAGCAAGAAGCTAGAAGGATGTGAAATACTTACACTGAGAATTCTGAGTTACAACTAATATTTAACATTTATTTATAAAGGGAAAAGAGGTCATGTAGCAGATTCCTACTATCACATTGGCCAAATAGCTATGCAAATGTCTTTTGATTTCTCCTTAATAGTCATGTTTTGCAGAAAGTCTCCCAGGGTGTTAATCCCCTGGGTGATACTCATTCACATGAAATGAAATACGCAGAGGAGTGGGAATGATAGAAAGATTTTACTGGCACAAATGTGGCAATGAGCAAGTTATATGGGTCAGCACAAATGAGTACAGATAAAATTTTTATATCACCAGACCATGCATTTCGCAACTGCTGAGCATGAAAGGGGGAAAAAAAAAAATCTCAGTTTTTGTAAAGCATTTAAAAATTATTGAGGATAATGGCTGTGGGTTTTTGTTTTTCAAGTGAAGCAAATATTCAGGCATCTTAATTGCAAAATATGAGATCTTGAAATCTCATCGAAACAAACAACAAAATTCCCACTGACCTTAATGGAGCTGGGATTTCATCCAAGTAGCCAACTACAGGAGACTCAAATAAGGGAAAAATAATAACCAATACATTTTGGAAACTGATCATTTTTTTCCTGAAACTTTTTGCTTCTCTCTTAATACACAGACCTCTTATTTTCACTGCAGAAGTTAATTCTGAGATTCCCTCAGCCCAACAAGAAAGATTTTTGCATACTCTTGAGATGCTAGGAGTATTTCCAATGGGGAAAAAATGTAGCTTGAATGAGAGGTGAATCACAGAATCAGAGAATGGTTGAGGCTGGAAGGTGTATTTGGTAATGATTTAGTCCAATAACCCTACTCATGCAGGGCCACATACAGCAGGTTGCCCCGGACCATATCCAGTCAAGGTTTGACTGTCTCCGAGAACGGAGACACCACAACCTCCCTGGGCAATCCGTGGCAGTGCTTGGTGACTCTGACAGTAAGAAGGAGTTTCCTGATGTTCAGGGGGAACCTCCTGTGTTTCAGTGTGTGTCACTGGGTATCACTGAGAAGTGTCTGTCTTCATCTGTCTGTTATAATAGGTTTATTAGGTGGGGTGGAGTTTTCTAAATCCACTAGGGAATGCTGTCACATGATGCAGGCTGCCATGACTTTTGTCACTGGGTCTGTGAGCTTTTATCTTTCTTTTATTTTTCATGAGAAGTTGTTCCTAGCCAATTAAAAGTGAAACAAGATTTTGACCACTGATAAAGATGCCTGAAAATTGCACCAAGGCTGCATATATATTTGCAATGAATATGTTAATTTTTAAAAAGAATTTTATTTAGAGGTTTAGTGTTCCTGATCGTTTAAAACTAGAAGATTTGACAAGAAAGAATGAATAGTTTTGTTTAAAGTGACCTTGCAGCTGGGAATGCTAAAAATGTTGGTGTGGGAAAACTCCATTTATTCTGTTCAATGTTGTTCATCCTCTGCCTGTTATGAGAAGTAGAATTCCTGTGCATAGGTAACACACTCTCACAGACATGTGCGAAGATGGATGGAGCCTGTGTCCCAGTGTGTCTCTTTTCACCAGGATGACCTAAGGTGGATGGAGCCTGTGTCCCTGTTTGTCTCTGCTGCCCAGCATTGCTAGCAAGGTAATGAAATAAGTGTACTCTTTGATTTTGGCTGTGGTTTGATGGTTGCCCTTGGTTACCTGTATGTGTCAATTCACACACCATCCAACCTGGCCTTGAACACTTCCAGGAATGGGGCACCCATCATGTCTCCAGGAAACCTGTTCCAGTGCCTCACCTCCCTCAAAACAAAGCATTTCTTCCTAATATCTAATCTAATCTGCCCTCTTTCAGTTTAAAGCCAATCCCACTTGTCCTACCACTACTTGCCCTTGTAAAAAGTTGTCTAAATCTATGGAAAACACAGTGAAACTGCTGACCTTCTTAAAACATTCTTGCATTGTTTTCCTGGATTTGAACTACAAAATATAAGGACAAACTAAAGATGGAACAGTTATTCTATTTAAGAGTGTTATCAAGAGTGTTCAAAATGTTTTTCATAGTAAGTTTCTGTCTAAAGTTTAAGCAGGTTATGCTAGACAAGAACTTACATCCTTGTCATGTTGAGCAGACCCTGAAAGCAAAGATTAAATGGAAAACACATCTTTGTATTAATTATAGATGGCTAGTGTTTCTCAGGACCTGAGGGAAATAAACAAAATTTCTCAGCTACTGGAAGTTTGGAGTGTACTGCTTTAAATCAGTAAATGTGGACAATTTACATGCCTAACATGCCACATATCAGCATGAAAACATTTGTCAGAAATTGATGAATGAAACAAGAAGAATAATGAAGAAAAATGACAATATACAAACCCTCCGGAGAGCAAAATAAACAATGTAAGTGTTTGGTAAATAAATCCCTGCAGAACTCTTAGAAATAAGTCACTGATTAATTGAATCAATCCATCAACCTTTTGTGATTACATCAATATGCAGTCCCTTTGATGTTGTTCTTCTTCCATAGCTACTATTTTAAATGCCTTTAAAATGTAAGATAGAATATAATACATCTATATGAAGCTATCATAAATTAATTGTATACTCTAGTAAGATATAATTGATGGATGCTTTTACTCAATTCTTATATGTACATGCTTTAACTAACTATATCACCTTTTAACTGTACTCTGAGTTCTTGTTTCCCTGCTCTTCTCCTTTTCTGAATTTTTTTGTCACCCACTTTTTTGATTAATTGAAATTTAACAGCAGAGATTGTGAGGTCATAGTTTTTTTTTCTTAATTGAAATATTCTCATTTGCTTGCTTTATTTATCGCATAATCCCTTTTCAGAAAGGACTGTCTTATTTACTCTGTTCATAGATTGCACCATGCTTGTACATCCAGTAATTATCAGAAATAATAATTTTTGTATATCAAATGCCTGTCTAAAAAATAAACACTTGGGACTTTGACTCTCTTGAGAGGAGGGATAGGAAAAGCTAAGTAGAAAAGGGGAGAGACTGTGTGTGGTTTTGTATGCCCACCATAAAATATACTCCCATAACAGGTGAATGTATGTGTGTATGTACGTATGACTGAGTGAACCGAGCCAACATTTAGCACAAATGCACACAGATGCATCAATACTTAGAATCCCATGTAAATTAATGCAATTGCACATACTTACATGCTCTCCTAGGAACAAAATATTCACCCGCGTGTGTAGAAACCAACCACCCAAATGTTTGCAAGGGGAAAAAGCACAACCCTGAGATAAATTTGTAGAAATTGAGATGTGAATCTGATCCAGTCAATGTGTTCACAAACATTTTTAATGAATTTTCTTTTAATTCACCTGTGCCTTTTGTAGCTCTGGATATTTATGACTTTCTGTGAACTCAATGAGCTATAGCTCTGGCAAATGTAATCGCACATTTGAAAATTATTTCTACCAGGGCTTGCTGTGTCTCATGGCTGCTGTAATGCTTCCGCCTTTACCATTCTGTTAAGTGTCTCCCTGTGTCTGAGGCCTTTAGAGGATGTATCTAACCCTTGTGCTTCCTCCTCTTGTCGCTTTGCACGCATCCTCAGCGACACTGTCCTCCATGACTGCCATCACCATCATCACCTAAGCTGGAAACAATGGATGTGACAAAGAGCAGTATTTAATTCTGGGAGGGTATTTGGGGTTGTCTTCAGGAAGAGAGAGTGAGAATAGGACAAGAAGATGGTGGCAGAAAGAAATGAAATAGGTATGAAACGGCATTCTGTGTGGCAGAACCGGAGACTGTTAAAGAGCACATGCTTCTTCACCTTTAGCTCCTCATAGCCTATTTCCCAGTAGGAAAAAGGCAAAGCCGGGAAAAATATTAGGTAACAGATGGCAGTGAAGACCCTTTTCCACTAGTGGATGCAGAAGTATGGCTTTTGTACAGGAGATTTAATTTTGAATTAGAGATGACCACAAGCATTTTTTTTTTAATTCTCAGGTTTCACAGTGCTCCTATCTATCCAAAATAATAATCCCAAGGCATTTGGAAGTCCCAAGAGCTAAGTCTTCTACTCAACAGAGAGCAGAAAAGATGGAACTTATATTGAATTTTTTATTACAAAATCTCTTTAGTGATCTTGGCAGGATTCGGAAGACACTTGTAAAAGACATTATCTGTCTCAGTTTCTGAGAGATAAAGGAAAAGTGCATTTTAAAAAACCCTTCTTTTGTACATATGGAGAGAGATGTGCAACAAATGTATATATGATGCTACTTAGAACTTCACATTTGGTACAGCATCCTCCTAAACCACACAGCTATGACAAGGTCTCAACTCTAACTAGCTGGAATTACTCTTCTTGTTGAAGGTCTCAACAGAAGGACTTGTCAGGACACAAGATCAAACAGATCTGATTTCTTCAATCCATGTCTAGAGCTGAAGCATTTGGTGACTACAGGATGAAAACCTCCTTTACCGATTGATTCTGTGCTGTGCTACTTCCGTACGTGAATGAGTAACTGCAGTCTAAAGGGAAGTTTCTTTTATGCATGGTAATTAGATTTAATATTGCACATAGCTTGAAGCAGACCAATTAGCATAACAACTGCCTTCATCTTTCTCCAAGGAGCAGTGGACACAGTGCTGTGTGCGCAGCATTGCTGTGCATTGGTTCTTCGATAAAACCTGGCTTACCTTTAGCATCTGCTGCCAATCCACATGTACTGGGAAGAAGCCAGATTCAGATTAGCTAGAAAACAAACTCGAGAAGTCCATCAATTTCATCTCAGCTAATCATCAGTAGACAGTCAGCAAGCAATGCATACAGACTATTCATGGGGCTTTCCACCAAGTTTGTGAGAAAAATCCTCATCCTTTTAGTATTTGCATTTAAAATAAAACAGAGGACTGGAAAGGAAATATTTTACAAGCTGGAGTGATTCATGGTGTATAGAGTTTTGCTTTGGCTACTGTCAATGTGCTCAAATGGAAGGTAAGCATGCAAGTGATCAAAACCTTCAGACACTGAGTTAATAGCCATTCCTATCTGGAGACATCCAGTGATCAACGCATAATTGTGGCAGACTTTGTCAAAATGCTGTGCAGCAGTGAAGTATTGCAAAGAGTACTTAAATTAAGCAAGTGGAGCACAAAGCATTTCTTCTTACCTGACTGAAAAGTATCACTTACACTATAATGAAGACCTAAAAAATCCTAACGACATTAATTAATGAACTCTCTTTCTAAGGAATCCTCTTAAGAGAGCATGACCGAGTGTATCAAAACGTGTACCATTCTGCTCCACCCTTATTAAATGACCCCAGGCAAACTGTCAATATATGTGAGCTCTATAAATATTTTGCCTAAGACAGGATTTCATCATTTCAGTGTAGGGCCAATAAACAGCATATAAAAGAATATGAATGCAGTGGAATATCCATGTTACATAGCTCCCTCTTAACAGGGTTTACTTTTGCAATACTTAACACTGTTGGCAACTCTATACCTATCATAGGCTTAAAATTCCTGATGAGTGGGCAAAACCAGCCCTGTTTCCTAAGTAAGGAGTCTGTTGCAGTCAGCCTTGTAAAAGAAACCTTTTAGTGTCAGTGATAATGAAAATACCTGGTACATATGACAGCGTTAAAATGGTGTCATGACCCGGCAATTTCTATTCAGTGCTGTCACATCCATGCACTGCACAGATCGGGATTGTCATCATGTAAATGTAATAGGATTCTTTATCCTGCATTGTTGCTCAGCTGGGAACAGTAATTCTGAGTTTCCTGTAAGTTCTGAATAGCAGCGGGGGGCCATGAATAGCTTGGAAACCTATATTTTTTCCATTTATTTTTTTTAAAATGCAAATTACACTAGTAAGTCAAAAAAATCACTTTGTTAAAAATACATTCAGAATTAACAAATGCCAAAAAGAAAAGAAAAAAAAAGACACATTTGGATTGTATCTCTTGCCTTCTGAATATTTCAGTTTATAACAAAAGCCCAGCCTAGAAAAATAACATTCTTTACTGGATTTTGAGGAGGATACAGCTGTACAAATAAAAAATGCCATCCAGATATTCTCACATTACTGTGCTCTAAACTGCTTCCAGAAGAGATCTGTCCACTAATCATTTAGTTGAGTAGTCAACAGTCCTAATTTTTTAAATGGTGGTGCTCTAACTGCAACTTAAGCAGGGTTATGAATACCAATTTCATATAGGTATGTATGTGTATATATATATGTATACTGTGTGTATGTGAGTGTGTGTATCTACTCTATATGTAATATATGAATACACATTTATATTGCAATCCATAGTAGTTAGATGTGCTTCCTATTTCCTAAGCATTTTACAAACATTAACAATTCAGACCTCACAAAAACCCTGTGAGGCACATATTATTCCCGTATTATAGATGGGAAGACTAAGACACAGAGAAATTAAGGCCAAAATTTTCTAAATTAAAATCAGGCCTATAAGCTACGTGTAGACACTTCATTAAATTGTCTGACTTCTAAAATTGCTAACTACCAGTAGCCGCTGTTCCATGGGAAATCACTGAAAGATATGAAAAATTATGTTCTGTAAATTGGATTGCTGCTTAGGTGCCTAAACTGGTTTCTTTTCATGTTAAAAAATGATTTTTATAGAAATATCATTTTGATTAACTGGTATACAGGGAAAGATAAAATAACCTGTTATGACATTTTCATTCCATTTAAACCTCTTCATTGTGTTTAGTACTATATATCTGCTATATTTAATACTACATAAAAGTAGAAACTTTCTAAATATTCAAGTTATGGGAAATTTCAGTCTGGCACTTGGAAGTTGCATGGTGTTTCCAGGGGGTGAAAAGCAGCTCTATCCAGTATGAACTCAGAATTTCAGGTACCCAAGTATGAAAATTTAAATTTGAAATCCAAATCAGCAATGAATGCTTTACAGGATCAGGCCTAGGGGACGTGCCTGTTTCATGCACGAAATTCCCAGAAGTATCTGAGATGGGAGCCCTTGGTCCACTGCATCAGGATCTTCCTGGGTGATGAAGCCCCCAACAATAATTAGTCCTGTGTATTTTATATACATAGACATACACACACATTCACACACTTACATATATATATATCTAACTATATCTATATAAATCTCACTGAATCAATGTAAATATAGTTCCTGAACATGTCCCGAATCTTATTTTCACTGGTGAATGCCTGTTCCTCTGTCATTGTCCAGAGTTGCTGCTTGTGACACTGTACATCCATGCAGACACAGCAAAGGGCACTGGCTTGTACAGGGATGGGTGAGTAGTGTGAGTGCACAGGCCTTTGGAGCGAGGCTTTGGCCAGCAAGGAAAAGGGAGTTGCTCAGGAGTACCTCGAGCCTTTCCAAGCGCTGACCTTCCCTCTTGCCCTCAAAAGCTACGTGGTCACCTCAGGTGTGGCAGGTGCGTGTGTTTGTCTGTGCAAGGTCTGAGCAAAGAAACAATGACAATCCAAGTTTCTGAAAAACCTGAGCAAAATATTGGGTTTTCCTAGTGAAAGCCATCTACGTTCTTGAAAATACAGATCAGATGTAGAATAAAACATATGTTCCTAGGAGTTCAGAGTATTTCATATACACATTGACCTACTAGCAAAATTCCCAAAGGCATCTTGTTGCCAACTACGTAACAGCACAGGGGATTTTTTCAGCCACAATAATACAGGAAGATAAAATACACGTTCTAACACACAACAGATCCCCCAAATATACCACAAAAAGGTCTTCAGGATTTCTTCAACTCAACTAATCCCTCCCTGCCCTCTCCAACTGAAATCGAAAAATAAAATATGTGGATCCCTTATGATGCAATTAGGAAAAAAAAAGCTCATTTACAGAGAATTTTTAGTTGAAATTAGATATAAAAGAGTAAACGTAGCTAGTACATATTCAGTTGGCCTTTGTTGATAGAAATCTGCAGATGTCTCTGTAGTTAGTAAAAGATATTTAGAGATAGCTATAAAAGCACCTACAGTGCGATAAATAAAACCAGCGGGATTAAGAAGCACTGTTTCTGCTGCTTATTTCCAGTAGGTTCAATTATTAGTTTCTGTTACCCCTTTCCCCACCCTGACCCCCAAAAGGTCTCATTCATTTATTTCTTTATTTTTCTTTTTAATCGTTATAAACTGTTTCTTGACCACTGTGGAGCCCCAAAAGTAAAGCACTTATCAGACAGCTGGCAGTTTTCTACTTGGTTGCTCTGGAGCCATGGAGCAACAGAGCCTTATTCCCTGACATGAAAACAAAGCAAAACCAAACAGAAGAAAACCACTGACATAGAAATCGTTCAGAATTAACAGCAGCATGTTAACTTCAGAAAGCTTGCACGTAGTTTCTCTAATGTGCAACGCAGTTGGGTTAAGGCAAGTATGAACTGTACAGCCTTCAGGGCAAACAATGCGCTGTCTATTGACTTCTGCTGCAAGGTCATCCTGGTATTTCAGTGTTGTGTTGACTAAGGAGACTCAACGTGGCCAGGAGTGTGGAGGAGGCTCCCAAAGCACTGAGTGGGCTGGGTTCATGTCTCAATCCAGATGGGCCATGCTGGCCGTGGCCGGGGAAGGAAAGAGACAAAAGGTGGCACCAATGCCTCTGCTCTGTCCCTCTGGTGCTGGGAGGCAGGAGGTCCAAGGAGGGGGTCTGGGGCATCTCCTTTAGTACCTGTTAGAAAGAGAGGCTGA
This sequence comes from Ptilonorhynchus violaceus, assembly GCA_013397565.1. NCBI lineage: Eukaryota > Metazoa > Chordata > Aves > Passeriformes > Ptilonorhynchidae > Ptilonorhynchus > Ptilonorhynchus violaceus. The sequence goes on along the minus strand of VZRJ01011026.1, from coordinate 214,279 downwards.
AGGTCTCTGTTGTTTTCTGTCTCACTGTTCAATCAGCTTTTATGTTTTATTTTTAGCACAAAAATTGGATTTCTTTTCTCTTTGAAGAACCAGGAGGCCATCCTGAAATAGTTTTTTTGACAGGTCCTCCAGCCCACCGTGAGTAGTCCCCACATTTACTTTGACCTAGAAGAAAGACAGAAAAAGAAAGATACTTACAATCCACCATATACTTATCTGATCCCTGCCCTGCTGCTCTGGTGCCCTTTTGCAAGCAAGTGTAAGCCACAAACCAGTAACAGTTCAGCTACACATAGAATGAAGAGGACAGAAAGACAAAGTGTTTGCTCAGGTAACTGCTTGGCTCTCTCTGGAACATTGTCAGAGAAGTCAGCACAGGTTTTCTAAACAATCCTAGGCAGGAGTTATATCTAATTATAATCTTAACTAGGCATCCATGGGTCAACTGGAAGATGACCTGATTTATATAATCCATCAGATATGTAGCTGTCTTTGTAAAACCAAGAGGTGACACAGTACAAGGACAGAAGAGCTGAATCGCAGGTGCGGGGAAAGCCACCCACACCCACTCACAAAGCAGAGAGCCTCTGCAAGTAACACAGCCCTGGACACTTTAACAATGTTGTCCCAACCCCTTGTTTTGTAACTAAAGCTTTCAGTTTAAAATGGATAAGATGTTGTTTGTTGATAGTCAAAGCTTAGCTGGTAGTTTATTTAAATGTTTCTGAACCCCACAAACATGAGGAGATAATTACACAGCAGATTTGTACTGCATGAACTTGCTGAGTGTTACAGTGGTTATACTTGAGGTGCTGGTTCTAGTGGTGTTTTTATGTTTAATTTATACTTTAAGTGATTGGTAAAGTAGGTAGCACCTTCAGTATGTGCAATTATCTGGACAAATACCTATATGTGTGTGTGTGCATGTGAGTATGTATACTGCAAATATTCTTAGACTTCACAATAGGAGGAAAGCAAGCTTCACTTCGGGGCTGCACTGCTTTTGAGCAATTTCTCCAGTGCATTAGGCATCAGCATCGGACATGCACGCTTTTTTTTTGCTTCACTTCTTCTTTTCTCGAGCAAACAAGTTTACTGTGAAGAACATAGAGAAAGATCTCTCTCCCCTCCCTCCTTCCTACTCTTTTTAGAACAGTGATCATGCAGTGCAGTCTTGTTCCACAACTACAACAGTGTTTTTTCATGTGCAGCAGAATCAGTGTCAGGGAGTGTTTAGTCACCTTCCTCGGTCACCTCCCAAGAGGAGAATTTTGTCTTGACAATTGATTTCCGCCATCTTATTGTGTCCTTCTCCCATGGTCTGGAAATGAGCACTGGCATCTCCGGCACAGAATGCCAGGAAGCTGCTTTTGAGTACATCAGCTGTGGCCACACTGCAAGGAGGTACATGAGCATCGGTTCTGTCCCGTTCTGTTCAAAAAGCGTATTCGTTTTGAAGGGACTGTCTAGGCTTCTTGGCTTGTACAGCATAGAGCACACTGTTGGCACTTAAATAATAAAAAAATCCCATTTATAACAGGTAGATAAAGGTCATGATAAGAATTCTTCCCCAAAACATCAGTGTTTTATTTAAAACATAATTTTAAACTGCATATATTTTTCTCTTAAAAGAGTTAAATGATTTAAATTACATATGAATTTGGAAGAGATTATAAGGAAAACTGTGATTGGAATTCAAAGCCTAAAACATAGAGAAAAAAACTCCAAAGTGAGCCTGAATCTAATAATTCTAGAGTATTAAAGGTAACAGTAGCTGGAGATAATCACTTCAATTAACTATCTACAGCTAATATTTCTTTCTCATAAATCAAGATTTTTTTCTCTCCTTAGGTTTCTTGTCCATTTAGGGTAGTTTTGCATAATTGATGAAACTCCACATAAAAGTACGGTGTTTGTTGAAACTGAATTAGAATGTTCTTAAAAGTAGAGCTTGATTGATATAACAAATAATAAATCTTTAGATAAAAAAGTCCTGACACAATAGAAATGTAAATATGAGAAGCCTGAATAAATCAATATAATTATTTGCACATGTAAGTTGGTGCAGGTTCAATATAACCTCCAAATTAACCAAATGAAGTCCTAACTTTAGCACACAGAAGGAAACTGGTTACAAAACAGTGTCTTAACAGTTAGCAATTACTAAACCCAGCATTCCTTCAGGATAGTAATTAAATCATGCATGTATAAAACAGCTAAAATTGATTTAAATTACTTGGATGCAAAATTGTCTGACTTGCATAGAAATGAAAGTTTCTGTTGATGGACTTCTGTCGTTGCAATCTGCTGAATCAATCACATTAGCCTGCAGTACGTGGATAATGACTACTTAGCACACAATTCTGTATGTCTTTAAGATTTGTGCTAGTTCTATATATGAATCGATCTGGTAAAGATATAGGGGCTTCTCTGTGCTATATTGCTGAACTACATGTTGAAATTTGTATTTTGAAAGAATCTGTACAATCATTAGAATCTGATATTGTTTTGGTGAGCTCTTCAAAGCAGAGGCCATACGTCCTCCTTCCCTTTTGCAGTGTGCCCAGCACACCTATGGGTACTACCACAGCATTGAAAATGAACTGCTATTGTGCCTCTGCATATAGTTAGCAATCAGATGATTTAAAGGCAACTGTCTGCTATTTAATTTCTGTCGTAAATCCAGAGCTCCACATGAGATGCGCCCAGTGTGAGTCTGAATAGTAGAGGATGCAGAGGTGGCAACAACTTATCTCTATTTTCTTCATCTTTTGCAGGAATTAAATGGGATGATGCTTAATATATCTTCTGCTGCCTATGGAATCAAAGACATTTTGTAGCAATTGATAAAGTTGTGGAAATAGTTATATGAATACAGCTATATGGATATGTATGGGTATAGTTGTATCCTGGTTGGATATGATTACAGCTTGAACAGTGATGAGAATATGGCAAGGGACCCTATAAAGCAGGTTTCTCCTGTCTGTTGTCTCCTCTCCTCTCCTCTCCTCTCCTCTCTCCTCTCTGTGTTAAATAATTCTTGCCTATTACTCATACTCTAGAGGTGTTGAGCACTGAAAACTGGAGGTGATTCTGGCCAGAGATTAATAAAAAGTCCTGTTTGTTGTGGTTTTTTTCCTGTCCTTGAATACTATGAAGGCTTACATTGATGATCTTTTGTGAACAAGATCCATAGGGAACCAAACCTTTCCTCCCAACAAATAAAGCTTTAAAATATCAAGTATGGCCTGCTGTTATCATATCAGCATGTTTTGATTTCCAGTACATAATATTGCTGTAAATAGTGCTACAAGCAGATCAAACCTTGACTTGATTAATTTGACATTCGAATTTGTCACTCCACTACCTAATGGACTGCCTACATTTACAGATCAACTGCAGTGTGAATACATATGCATGTGTTCCTGGTGTGCCTCAGCTGTAAATAACAGAAAGGTATTACTAATGCTGTAAAAGCCTCTTAAGGACAGATTGTAGCAATTCTAGAGAACCCTGTCAAATACTATGCAGTCAGAGGGAAACATGAAGTGTCTTTGTTTGACTGCGGCTGGGACATGGCAATACTTTTGTGGGTTGATTGGACAAAATGTCAACTCACATTCTGATTTCTGTCTCTCAGCTAAGACAGCGAAATCACCTACACTCCACTGAGAATGCAGCATTGAAATAAGACAGAACACAGTTTACATAGATTAATCATCTATCTCTTTGTCTCAGCTACAAGGTTAAAAATATTGGCTTCTTTTTTTTTCACAGGTCTAGCTTTCTTTCCAGTCAGTATGAAGATGCACAGTAAATGCAATCTGCTGTTCTGGAAGAAACACCGTGAGCATAAAGAGAATGGGATAATAGCTAGAGGGCTCCATATGTTGATGACAAGGTATGGTATACTGAGAAAGAGGTAGGATTAGAATTGTTCCAAGTACCTATGTACCTCATATAATACTAAGACGGAAATAACATTTTGTAAATGCACAGCACTTGTGCCAAAAGTGCAGGTGAAAAACCTTTAGTTGAGCACAGACAGATGGGAAGCTGAAGTTAAGACAGCATTGGAGATCTGCACTATTGTAATTTGAGATTATTAAAAAGCTCCTCACAAAGCTCCTGAAGGGCCCAATTCTAAACACTCTTGCAGAACAGATTGTATCACTGGTAAAGGAATTTAGGCAAGTTCCATGCAAAAATACACTGATCCATTAGCAGGCTTGCTTCCATTAATCAGAAGAAATGAAATTGCATTTAAAGGTGAATGGAATTGTATGTTTGGATGGCTATTGTTTGCTTGAATGTAGTTCTTTTCCTCAAAAGAGATGTTCAGAAGAGAAACAAAGGAAAAAAAGTAAATGTTGTCCCTTTATGAGCTGTTTGGTGCTGTGCTTTTACTGTGTAGGCCATTGATGGCAAATAAAAAGTATTCCAAAAGGCTACAGCAGTGAGCTAAGATTTATCTGGGCAGTCAGGACTGTTCTGAATTTCAATTGGCATCAGTACAAGAAATATTTGGAGATGATTATTCCTGGACTGGTCTAGGGTTGTGTGTCAGCTCTAGCATCAATATACTCCAGTTTTGTGTATGAGCTGAGATTTGATTGCCCATTTAATTCCCAAATACATCAGGTTGCACTCTAGGATGGAGTTGTCACTCAGTGGTTAAGTAAAATACTGTCTTCTATTCAAACTACTTTTAAAAGCCATATGTTGTTACATTTGTTTTGGTTTTTTTAAATGTGGAAACTGGAAATGAGGTACAGAGGTGCCTTGGTGAACAGATGCTCTGGTAAGACAAATGCTAAATGCATCCACTAAATTAGCAAGTTGCTGAACTTTTGATAAAATTTAATAAAAATCCACTTTTTTTTGCAACCAAGGTTTGTCATACCTGACTAGTTTTTTTCTACACCGAATTCTCATTGTCTCTGTGGAACCTGCTTGAATGAAAATAGGGAAAAATTGGGTGAGAGCTGGGTGCTATCTTAACAACTGTGACACATGATATCCCACCCTAAGAAATCATTATAATTCAACACAAGAGTAATGTTGGTGCTTAGGTGTAGCTTCAATTCAGTCCATCAAAAAAGGCTTCTGCCTATTCTGAATTTTTAAGTCATGCCGTCTTTCAGCTTAATGATCCCTTAATATCAGCCTGCCACTCTGCCGAACATCCTAGAAGTTAAGTACTTACATATACATGGGCTGTAGCTGTAAATGAGATGTCTTCTGTGGACCTTGATAGCCGTAGGAGTCAAATCCACCTATGAAATCAACTGAAAGGGGGAAAATTGCTTTCATTAGCAACATCTTTTCAGAACTGATAGGCACGATCATTCGAGAACCACCCAGCACACATATTATTTTTGACAGGTCCCCTAATAATCTGTTAAAATTAGACCAGCTAATTGTGAAGATAGAGAAAAAGGGTAAAAAAGAAAGGAAAGGCAAAGTCCCTCCTTTTTTTTCTTTAATTTTAAAATCAATTTAATTTTAAAACCACATAGAAACAATAAAGAATTTATAACAGCCATCTGTCCACCAGAAATAGCCACACATCCCTCTTTTTCAAGTAGACCACCTCACTGTAACATGAAACAACATACTATTCAGACACTACAAGTGCTGAAAACCATTTATTTATTGGCATGAATACATTGCTTCTGACTGTGATTACTGTGTTGGGCTTGCTGTCATACCACGGCTCAGTAGAGGATGTAGAGGAGGGAGTACATTGATCTGACTCTGTGTGAGAGACAGAAGTTTCTCTGATTCTCTGCTTTGACATTTGGGTTGAAATGCATGAACAGAGAGTTGGAACAATTTATCCGAGCTTCAGAGATGAAACTTCACAGATGTAAGGAAACCTGCATTTCTCTCAAGATGCTGAAGGTCTGCAGGAAGGTTGTAGGGTGGGAGCTATTCATTAATTCACACAATTGCAAGTTCCCCATGGCCTTCTCATGTTTGTTTTAAACAATTTCCAGGGAAATTCACTCTCATCTGAGCCCGAGACTCCTATTTCTCTGCTATAACACTTTCTTTGCACAGGTAAAAGGGGGCCCTTTGCTTCCTTTGTCCCAGGAGACTCAACTATTGGCTTTTAAGGGTTGTTTGTGGGCAGTTCTCATCCCTGAAATATTGTCTCTTACATCGCAGATGTGAATTTGACTTTACTTTGATAGAAAAGGGCCAGAGAGTTCAGGTATGGAAGTGCATTTTTCACACTTCTGGGCACTGCTACTGACAGACTGGCTCTGTGTACATTAAAAGCAAAAAAAAAAAGGAGAAGGTTCTTTGATAGGGGACGACTTCTTGTGGATCTAAAATGCAGTACCAGTCATGAAAAAAAAAAGTAAATTTACATGGTTTGAGAATTTTCACAGTGTTTGGATTCCTTAAAACCTGCATTTATAAAGTTATTTTATACTAAGGTACCCCTCAACGTGTGCCACACTTAGTCACACTTATCAAAACAGTAACACATATTCTAGATATGTTACAAAAAAAAAAATTGAATTCTTGTACCCCTCCGTCCACCATTTACTTTGCAAGCAAACAGCTACCAAGACACTAGACTGGACGGGTACAATATGACTTCGTTGCAACCCCACACATGTTGAATCTGTCATCAAGTCAGTCTTTGCTGGCAAGAATAGCCCCTGCAGAAATAATTTAGCCAACTCTGTGCTCTGTGGCAGCATTATGTATACTCCTATCCCAGAATGATGTGTTACTAAATTAATCCCTGACATCTCTAATGAAGGAGGTTCTATAGCCTCTCTGTGTTGCTTTTCCCTGTGCCTAATTTCCTAATGTCTAATTTAAATGTAATTTCCTGCAAATTAACTACTTATCTACATTTTGGCCTTTTCTCCCTATGAATATGAAGAAAAAATGAGCCATTTTTTTCTCTTATAACTGCTTTTAAGCCTTTTTAAAAAGTATTTAATGCTTTCCATTGTTTTCAGGTTTAAGCAAACCTAGTTATTTCAAATTTTTCTCACAGCTCATGTTTTCCAAGACTTTACATTTCAAAGCCTGAAGATCCTTCCTCAGTTTACCTATGCTGTTCTTACAGTGGGGTGCACAAATCAGGACTAACTGGGACAACTGCCATATAGTCTTCTGTGTATTACCTAAAATAACTCAGTAGGTTTCAGGGGTTGGTATGTTTGGTTGGTTTTTTTTCCCTTGTTTTTTGTTGTTCTTCTTTTGTTTCATTTGGGTTTGTTTTCCAATTTCTGTTTTCAACAGCATCATACAAACGCTTAATAATCAGATCTTTATTTTTATGTTTTGACACTAACTGTAGTCTAGCCAAGTAGTCCATACTTTACCTGAAGATGATTGATTCTTCCCAACAGGAGTTCTTTTGCACTTGTCTGTATTGGATTTCACCTTCTCAATTTCAAGCCACTTCTCAAGATTATTTTGACTTCTAATCCTATCTTCACAAGTGCTCATACCTTCCCAGTCTGGTTTAATCTCAAATTTTAACAAATGTTCTCTCCTCTATCCTCATTGTTGTTAACAAAAATAATGAAGAGAATTATTGCCCTAGCTGAGGTCCCAGTGGGATCCCATCTGAAATGTCATCCTATCTGGTTTATAGTTACATTCCAAATAGAGTTTTAAAAAATTCTGCACTCAACCTATGATGGCTGCATCTGGACAGTACTTCCCTGTCCTTCTTACAAACCTTTTCTAGTGACAAAATCTTTCTAAAACCAAGATAAACGCCATTTATTGCTTTCTACTTAATCACTGTCTGTAACCATCAGAATACCTTTATCACAATGTGATCATGTCTTTGGAAGCATACAAAGTTTACTGGCACAGAATGAAGGACATTGTTTAGTGAGGTGCTAGGATGGGAGGAAAAAAATCCCTCTATTCAAATACAAAGATTGCAGGAAAAAGAATGGACATATCTTTGCTGCAGGTATGGTTTGTTGTTTGCTCACCCAATTTTCTTCTTTTTTTGTCACTCTTGATCCTTGACAACACAAGTTAGAAAATACCTGTGTTGGATCGAGTGTCTGACTGTTTACAACCCATGTCACTTTTTTGATGTTGCTTATATACATTTGTCCAGCTTTGAATTTCTTCTGTACCTTCCTAGACCCTTCAAGCAACCTGTAAACCATTATTAGTAGGCTGCAGGCATAGACACTCTGCTTTGCAGATGTGGGGCAAAAGGTCTTCAGGGTTGTTTTCAGAAAGCTAAACCAATGTATCAAGAAAAAGATTTCTTTGAGCAAAATGAGTTTGTGTGGGCATGGGGGAAAGATGCATGCTGAGTATCTCAATATCTCTTCATGCATTGTGGCTTTGCCCTGTTGCACAGAGCAGGCACACAGTGTTAACAAGCCAGATTGTCAAGTGACAAACAAAGCAAGGTCGTAGAGACATTTCTGGGTTCAGCTCACTATAGAAGTTCCCGTGTGTGTAACCAAATGATGGTAGGGCAGGGAGTACTACTATGACCTCACTGTAGACGTCCAGTGGCTTCTTACAGGCAACAACAAACTTTACAAGGCAGCTAATGGGAGGTAATAGAAAGTGAACTCCAATTCAAAAGGATTTCATTAACTTCTTTATAGTAAGGTTTCTTCATGGCGGCTGTTTCTCAGCACTGCAAACCCTGTGGCGCCCAGACTGTGCTAAAAGCTCCCTGTGGACTTTGAGCTAGTTTCTTAAAGCATGCAGCAGGCTGCCCTTTCTGCAGGCATTTTATCCTGGCTGTGCCTGAAAGGTCACTAAAAGTGTCGTACAACTGATACATTCCTGGCAGGAGTACCATCAGATGAATAAAACAAGACTCATTAGCTGAATCAGTACAGAGGCTTCCATCCTTAACCTCATACATCGAACACTTTTCTGACTACTCCATTTTACATTCATCTTACGTGTCACTGTTATCACAAGTGGCTCATGTCATGTTTTGCTTTAGTAAAAGTGGATGTGAATATACAAACAGAATCCCATTCCTTTTGTGGTGGGTTGACCCTGGATGAACATCAGTTGTCCACCAAAGCCACTCTATTGCTCCCCTCCTCAGCTGAACGACAGAGAGAGAAAATATAACAAAAGGCTCATGGGTCAAGATAAGGACAGGAGAGATCACTCAGCAGTTACCATCACAGGCAAAACAGACTTAAATTTTTACCAAAGAAGAGCAGTACAACGAGAAATAGAGCCAAATATTAAACCTTCTTCTCAGTCTTAATTTAACATCCGATTCTTTGCCTCCACCACCCCAGCAATCCAAGGGAATGAGGACTGGAGGTTGTGGTCAGTTCATCACACATCTCTCTGCTGTTCCTTCCTCCTCAGGGACTTCTCACATGCTTCCCCTGCTCCAGTGTGGGGTTCCTCCTATGGGAGACAGTCTTACACAAACTTCTCCAATGTGAATCCTTCCCACGGGCTGCAGTTCTTCATTAACTGGTCCAGTGGGTCCCTTCCTTGGGGTGCAGTCTTTCAGGAACAGCCTGCTCTAGTGGGGGTCCCCTGTGGGGTCACAAGTCCTGCCAGAAAACCTGTTTCACTGTGGGCTCCTCTCTCCACAGGCCCACAGACCCTGCCAGGAGCCTGCTCCAGCATGGGCTTCCCACAGGGTACCAGCCTCCTTTGGGCACACATGTGCTCCAGCATGGGGTCCTCCAGGGCCTGCAGGTGGATCTCTGCTCCGCCATGGACCACCAGGGGCATGGCTGCCTCTCCATGATCTGCACTATAAGCTGCAGGAGAACCTCTGCTCTGGTGTGTGGAGCACCTCCTCCTCCCTCTTCACTGACCTTGGGATCTGCAGAGTTGTTGCTCTCACTTATTGTCATTCCTCTCTCACACCTGCAGTTGCATAGTAACTTTTCCCCCATCTTAAATCTGTTATCCCAGAGGCACTACCACCATCGCTGACAGGCTGAGCCTTGGCCAGCGGTGAGTCCATCTTGGAGCAGTCTGGCATTGGCTTTATCAGCCATAGGAGAAGCTTCTGGCAGCTCTTCACAGAAGCCACCCCTATAGCTCCCCAAAACCTGGCCATGCAAACCCAACACACCTTTGAAATACTGGGTGCTGAAATTTGTATTTTCCCAGGTGGACTTGAATAGGATAATAGCAGTACTATTTATCTGCAAAATGTGTTATAAAAAATTCAGAGTATTTTCTTTTTCTGCTTGTGCTAAGGTACTTGTCGGACATGACTGTTGTTACAAGTGTAACACAGACAGAACATATGGCTCAAAATAGGGACATATTTTCTATCAATAAGCACCCACAGGGATGTGAAGTTTCAGCCTCTGCTCATGGTCAGAGTCCCCACTGTTTCTGCTGTACATCAGGACAGGATGAGAGGCATAAATGGGTTTCTCATTTTTCCTTTCTGGAAGTCTGTGGTATATAGAGGGATCCTTAAAATGCGATGCACAAAAAGAGACCCCATTAGCACGGATCTGATGTGAAAGAAAGTTCTTTTCAGAAAGTTCGCAGTGAGAAAAATTAAAGCTGTTGAAATCAACAGCTTTGTCCAACAGATGGACAAAGAGAAAGGATTGAGTATGGAATAAAAGCAACATCTTCCTGTAGCAAGCAAAAAGAAAGATACTTAAAAGAAGCCAGAGGACTAGATACTATTCTACTCACAGAAATTTTCCTCTCTAAGATACAAATACAGAAACACAAAGATTCAGGTCCTCTAATATATATGTTAATAACTTCAGTGACTTCTATGAAGGAATGGTAATTTACATTGTCTTAGGATCCAACCTACAGCATCACTTAGGGCATATGTGTATAGGAATGTGACTGACACTATGAATTTCCTTGCATTTTAGTAGGCATGCAAAAATCAATTCAGACTAGATATGAAAAGATATAGAGTTTAGGAATGGGGAGAGGGGATGAATGGCTTTATCGGCAAACAGAAGGAAAGGGAAAAGTTGGAAAATACCCAACTTGGCCAGCCTGGGACTTGCAGTATGGATGACATCTTGACTGCTTTCAAATCCTCTTCTTTGTTCCTTTGCTACTGTTGCTTGTTTTGCTGATTATCTCATCCCTACCCATGATGCCATGAGGGCTTCCCTCTCACTGTGGTGAATCTACTGCAGGCACTCAACCCTGCCTTCACCACCACATCCGTTTCCTGTCCACGGCCCCTTTTTTAAAAGCGAAAATGTCCTTGGTATTAATTCTGTATTAAGGGTGACTCCTCTCACTGATTCCTCCTTTTTCCCTCACTTTGTCCATCTCCTGTATGAAGTAGTTTGTCTCCTCCAGCTCTATTAGTTCTATCCCGACCCCCACCACCTCCTCATCCACTTCCGTCCTCCCATCTCCAGTCATTTCTCTGCACATCAACTGTCTCATTTTTTTGTAAAAACAAATTGATAAAGTAGCACTCATTTCTTCCAGTTGACAGCCTTTTTTAGTCCTTTTACTATTAATTTCCCCTTCTCTCTTACTATAGTCATAAGAATTTTGTTCCATAAAACTTCTCCTTGTTCCAGTGACAGACTCTTGATCTTGTTTTTTTTTTTTTCACATTCCCTTCCCAATAAAAATACATGTAAATTCCTTTTATTAAAAAAAGTCAAAAAATAAACTCCATCCTTATCCCTGCTTGTCCCAGTCTTCCCTCTCCCCCCCCCCCCCCCCCCCCCCCCC
>VZRJ01011026.1:85346-202565 GCA_013397565.1 Ptilonorhynchus violaceus | reverse complement strand
CCCCCCCCAACACTCCCAGATGATTTCAAGCAGTTTCTGGAGCTACTTTTTTCCACTTCTTTAGAAGATTTTCTTCCATCTTGTATTCTGTCCTTTGCATGCTGCTGGAACCTCAGTCAGTTCACCTCTTCCTATTCAAATTTAGGCACATACAGTCTTCTCTGTGGTCATCCAGCCACCTTTCATTCATTTGCTGCTCTCTTTTCCCTGAAACTTTTGGCTTCCTGGCCTTCTCTGTCTCCTCTGCTGGTGCTCACCTTCCTCCTCTCATCATTAATCTCCTTTCTTGACGGTTCTCCCTCCAGCATGCTGCTGGAGTCCAGTGAACAGTAGCCTCTGCCTTTTATTTTTCTCCACCTCCTGTACTGGGTAATGGCACTCACAAACATGAATTCTGCTGTTGCTGGCTCTCTGAGGTGTCACAGATTACCTGGCTTGTGCTTGCTCTGCTCCTCCTATACAAATTTAAATCTCAGCTTCTCTCTGTGATATTTACCCATGGATAATTAAACATCAGTTCCAGTTCTGCGTGACTAAAACCAGAACTCTTAGCTGCTCCTCCCTAACCTTCTCTGCTGTCTCTCATAGTGAACTTGTGTCCTCAAGTCTGCCTATCACTTGAAGATATAAGTTCGATGTCAGCTTTGGTGTGGGCTCTGCAGGATTTAATTTCTGGAGATTATTTTTGCATAGTGAAGACTCTTCTAACTGTTGACAGAGCTGTAACATTTACCAGGGCTCCCAGTGTCAAACATGACAATTGTTCCTTTTTTATGTTTGAACTCACCAAATGTGGAGTTAAGCTGCAAGACTCACCTTTCTGTCTAGGTTGCTCTTCTCTGCATCCTTCTACTGATTTAACCTTCTATATTACATCAAGTATAAACAAAATCTTTGTACATTTAAAGCATCTTGTAGAGGCTTAGCATCAATCTCTCCTCCTTCCAGGTCTAAAAGCTAAATTCTGCCCCCATGCCACCAGCCTGACCTCCACACTTGTAAAATTTCCAAACATTTGTCTCTCCTTGTAAGAATATCTTCACAAACAGTTCCCTCATTCGTTTCCCTAAAACTCTTTGCTCTGTTGACAATATTTAGCTTGCCAATGCCCTTACATTCCTGTCTACTTCAATGAATAATATTTGCTCATAGTTTCTTTGTGCTCACTTTCTCCCTGTACCCATCAGTTGCCTGTTGTCTAATACGTAAATTTCAAGGTCCAAGAAACAGGGCTAGTGTTCATGTTTGTACAGTGCTTGTCGTTACGGTAGACCTTAAATATATTCATGAATCTAAGGCACTAAAATAATATTAAAAAAAATAGAATTACCGGTGACAAAGATGATACCTTTTAAAAAGAGCTAAGGATCAAGGAAGTGTACGTGCATGTACACGTGGATGCTTCTTGCACATGCGTGTCATGACTGGACATATTTCCTGCAGGGTGTAGCAGAGAGAGAACATGCGATGTTCATGTGCTACATCTGACCTGTGAGGTCTTAAATTTATATACACTGTCTCCAGAGGCCCAAGACTTGGCTTCCTGGACTCAGGTTTTGGATGTGCTGCAATTAAGCTTCACCACCACAGCAAGGCACTCCACAGCAGGTGTAGCTGGGAGGAAGGAGAGATGGCAAGCAATCTACAGCTAATAACATCACTGAAGGCACTGCTGGTGCCGAAGTGAGTCTGTGAGGCAAGAGAGAGCTGTGCACAAATAGTGGTAGCTAAAACTGGCCAAATTGAGAAAAAAAAAATGGAGGGGAGTAAAATTAGGTTTAGTTTTAATAGCTTTGAAAATGACATATGGGGAAAAAATATAAAAGAACATATGGGGACACCTTTGCTCTTGCAGCTTTGCCAATATCCTGCTACCCACCTCTCTGTTTGGTGAAGACACTTTCAAACAATTTAGTGCTGCTGCCTTTTTATGCTGCAAGCATGGCCTGGAGGCTGTTCCACAATATAGCACACAGGAGGAGGTTTGCTTGAATGCAATCTCCATAAAGTTTGTTTACAATGATAATCAAACGTTATTGGTCTTTGTGCTGAGTACACAATGATTTAGGCTCTCAAAACACGATAGAGCAAAACACCAGGGAAACATGGGGAAGGAGACATCTGCTAGCACATGAAGCTGTGCCCTTCCTGCTGTCACAGGAGGATTCAGAAATGGCATAAGGACTTGGACACAAGGTCTTGTTCTTGCGGTGCCATGAGCAGCATTTCTGCCAAACAGCCAGTAATGAGGGGCCTGTGAGTGCTCTCAGCTCGCTCATTTGCAAGGTGAATATAAACCCTCAGATTTTTAAACTGTAACCTCATGGCATTTCTGAGCTCTACAATGGCCACAGGAGCTGCAAAGGGAAACCCTTGCACAAATCTTCATGAAGTTTCTCAGCTCAGATTATGCTCCACTGCCACTATTTTCATGCTGTTTACTTGTATAATAATCAAAGTTATTCAGTAATTTTTTTGTTTCACAGGGCCTTGTCCTCTACTTTCTTCTCCTCTTATCACATTTTTTGTTGACATAAGGCCCTGCAGCATCTTCTTCTGTCTCTGTTTCTGCTGATCTCCAAGCTAAGTCTATGATCAGCCCTTCTGAGACAAAACGTAGGACTGGGGAAGTACTCGGGTTTGTGAAGTCTGAGAAGCACGAACTGGTGTTTCTGCCATTACAGAAGTACAGGCAGGGACCTCTGCCAGTTGCTTCCTATAATTAGGACCAAGTAGGAATGCAGATATTACATTCAAGGTGAATCCAGCTCATGGTTATACCCAGCAGAAAATACCCAGATGTATGGTGCTGTGGGTCCAGAAATTAGACAAGTCAAAATGTGCCTCAGATTCCCAGGTGAAGAAGGGGTCTGGTTGGTAGCAGACACTTGGGGCATGACATGAGGAAGACCATGCTTTGGAGCAAGGCCTCAGCAAAGCAGGGCTGGCCAACAGTGGGAACTATGTTGAGAGGCTGGGAACCAAGGTCCTGGCTGAGCAGAAAGGAGCCAGGATGAAAGTAGTCAGGAACAACCAAGCAAGGGCTGTAAGGCATGAGTGAATCTTCCGTAGCTGAAGGCAGAAACAGGGACCAGGGATAAGGCAGGCAGGAATGAGAGCCAGAGGCCAGGAAGAAAGTGCTGGAGCACAGCTGCAACGATGATAAATACTGGACTGAAATGGTCAGCACTGCCTTTTATATCTGACAAATACAGCAAACCCCCTGTCAAGCCTGTGCAGCTGGAAATAGGGTTGCTGCCTGACCCCTGCAAGGCTTTGCAAGGCTTGTCCAAATTTGCAGTGGGGCTTATCTGATGCTCAGTAAAGAATCTGTAAGAGACATCCACTCAGCTAGGAGAAGAAGAGAACGATAATAAGCTAAGAGAACAATAATAGTCTGAACAATAAATTATTTTTCTAAACCGGACAGACCTGAACATTGCTAAATAATAGCCATTTGCTTTCAAATTTTCATCCTTGAGTGCTGGGCAAAAAGAATATAGCCCTGAAATATAGTTTTTGACTGACAAATCATTCTAAGAATTAAATGTGGGGTAGACTGAATTATTGTAGAAGTTATCAAATGAGTCGTTAGGAAAAATTGTTCTTAGCCAGATCACTGCTAAGGGCAAGCAATAAAGAGAAGAAAAAGGAAAAATGGAGGAAAAAGAAAAAGCCTGGGGCAGTGGCCTCCAAGTGTGACTGCCACACTAATAAATTAGAAAAAGAGTCATTAGTAGGTGCAACAAAGTGGAGAATTAAGCCCCAAATCTATGAAAGTTAACAGTCCAATGCTAATGAAGACCTATCTAGATATTTGCAAGGAAAAGTAATAAGGAAAACTTTAACTGGAGTCATGCTGGTAAAAATAATTTAGTACAAAGCTATGTTCATGGCATGTAGGAAACTGCGAGGAGCTCACACTGACTGTCTCAGTGGGAAGGACACCAAGGCTGTGGGCAGGTGTCCTTCTCAGGGCCACTGGAAATAATTAATTAGTCTGGTCCACCCGCAGCAGCTCATCACCATTCCTCTCGCAGATTCCGCTATCTGTCAGCCTGGAGTGAGCTTGGATGGACAGGACCTGCCGTGCTTCACCCGCTAATTTTGGCTGAAACCCTAAGGAGGCAGCCATGTGTCTTTGGAGGATGGGGCACCAGGGTGGGGAAGGGGGCCAGCAGCCCTGCATGGACACCTGCAGGCTGTTCCTCTGCCTGCCTCCAGCAGGATCCAAGCTGCTTCTCCTCTCCCTCCGGGAAAGAAGGAGGAGACGGTCCCCATTGGAAGGCCTGCCTTCAAAGCCTGCTCTCCACGTTCAGTGCAAAATGGCAGGAAATGACTGGTATCCAAATGCAGTTTTTCACCAGCACCAGAACAAAACACACCTGAAAATATTTTTCATGCAATTTTCGTCTTGTGGAGAATTTCAGTTTTTGCTAATTTTTTCTTGCTTTTGAATATGAGATTGTTTATTTTTCAATGTTAAAACATTTCCATGTCCAGGAAAACCATGCTCTATTCAGCTACAGAAAAAACCTGAGTACCTCTTCAAATGGTCTGTAGCTTTTTTTGTCAGAAGCATCACTATTTACTAGCTCATTTCTGCCACTGGCTTGACACAACTGTGTGGGACATTGTTTTGTGGCCTGAGTACCTTTCTGTTCCTGTCCTGAAACAAATAATTAATGACGAGTAATATTTTCAAAATGGTTTTCTGTGAAAAGTACTTTTCTTCAAAAACCTAGATGTAAACTGTTCATTCTCTTGTGACATGTGCAAATCTCTTCCAACAATTCTGCAAAGTCATTCTTGAAAAGCTAAAAATTGTGTGGTGAATAGTTAAAAAAAATTACGTAAGGTAAGTATATCTCCCTGAATGTTACAATGCGTTGATTTTATTAAGCAGTATTGCATTGTGATGAGCTGCTGGAATGGAAATGTTACTTCCTTCAAGCTTTACATTATGTTATTTAGACATTTTTTAGACTCTAAGTTGACAATCCCCACAGAAGGCGGTGATGGATGCAAGGGGAGTGGCAGGGAAGACAAGTGAGGGAGAAAAGAAATTATCGTAGATGAAGCCAGCAAAGCCACCATTTTCCCTTGTGTGATTTTATTTATATATTTGTCTCATACTACAACCCTGTCTCCTAGGGATTCCTTGAACATCAACTTCATTAGTTACGAAGGCAGCAATCCATAACCAATTTTCTTTTCATGTCAAGCTTGTTCATGTATAAACCCAGCCCTTTTGTTGGAAACATTTGCAATTAATCCCACAAACAAAGAAAATGCAAATCATACAGTCTACCCTAAGCAACCCTTCTGACTCAAGGCCCTGACCACCATCTATTATACACTAAAATGAACTGAAATTCCCACTTTGAGTCTAACCTAATTTTCTAGTGATAATAGGCATGGATTCCCAGAAGCATTCTATGCATCTAGATAGTAACATCCTAATTTCCCTTCCTGGTAAATGTTTTAAATAAGATTTTAGCACCAAAGGAAATTAACCTTTAAATTAATTGTAATTATAAAATGCCATCACTGATTTTGTCTTCAGACTAATTACTTGCTATTATTTAAACAAACTGCACCTCCTCGGAGCTTTTAAGTTTGTTTCTCTCTGCGGTGCTGTGCCAAATGATCACAGAGCAGGCTGTGTAATGCCTGCCAAGCCCTGTGACACCTTGGACTGCTCAGGTCCATTTGCAGCTCAGACGCAGCCGGTTTCACTTGTCACATCTTCCCGCCACAGGCTTTTCCCCCTGCGCTTCAGCCTCGCACTCTGCAGCTCAGACATCTTCAGCCTGTGCCTGGGAAGCAGCGAGCACACCATAGGGGATGTGGAGTGCCTGTGCTCTGTGCCGAGCAGAAGGAGACACTCAGCACCTCCTGCTCTGTGAGGGGCCCCCTCCAAGACAGGACATGACTGGAAATAATAACATGGGAACCAGCTATTGATACGTGCAGAGGATTGATGTTGTACAGGCATCTCAGGGAATTTCCTAAATGTTCCCAGTGGCACCGTGGCTGTCCAAGGCAGCTCTCCTTAGGATGACAAACATGAAGTAGCACCATGGGATTTCAAAGGCTTCTCTCCCTCCACGCTTCTATCAGCATCCTGACAGCCAAAGGCATCCCATTTTCCTCCCTTTGGTTTACTTAGTTCATGTAGCAGTCACCACACTAAATGAAACAAGTAAACGGAAAAAGCTTCTAATTTAGCTGCAGGCTGTAAATTGAAGAGTGCAGCTGAGCAAAGACAAGCTGCAGCTTCAACTTTTGTAGCGTATTCATTGCATTCTCATTCATAATGACCTGTTCAACAGTTTGGAGAATAACTGTTTTTTAAATACTGGCTTTCATTTGTTCCTATCATTATTTGTTGCCGTGCTGCCTCTGCAGGCTGCCTAGGCTGTACCTGGCACTAACTGAACAAGTTAGACCAGCGATTCACCCTGTTGTGAGAGAGGTGTCTACCACAGACAGGGCAGATTGCTCTTTGGAGTTACATCCCTGCCTTCATTGACTGTGGTGGAAATCTTGATTGTTAGTTTAAGCTGCAGGCCTACTTACATGTGGTTGCAGGAGTGGGGGATGGATGCTGCCTGTGACAGCATTGAAAAGGTGAAGATGGAATGACTGGAGTTTTCCAGAGAAAGACTCAGGACACATTGTGCAAATGGTAGGTGCAAAACTAACAAAGTGTGTAGCTGAGGTATTGGATCTCCTTTTCTCAGGAGGCTGCGTTTAATAAAACCTTTCTTGGTTCAAACGTAGTTGGACACCTTTCAGGAACAAAAAACCACCGTGGGAAACTAAATACAGCAAGACCTCTTGTGGCTAAGGAAGTCCATGAACTGCAAATTACTGTCAGCATTTCCTGGGAACCACAAACTTGGGATAAGAAACAAAGAAGCAGGATTAATAGTCCAATGTTTGCTACCAGTTTCTCTTTCTCTTTGTTTTAGAGATGTTTTGAGTAGGAATGGAAGCTGAGGTATTATTTCTCTGTAATGTCTCGCTAAGCAGATTGTGAAAAGCATTTGGCACAGAAATAAAGAGATACCTGAGCATATTCTGCACTTCAATAGTGCCTTTCATCCCAGAAGCTCAAAGTTACGAAG
Organism: Ptilonorhynchus violaceus; assembly: GCA_013397565.1. Classification (NCBI taxonomy): domain Eukaryota; kingdom Metazoa; phylum Chordata; class Aves; order Passeriformes; family Ptilonorhynchidae; genus Ptilonorhynchus; species Ptilonorhynchus violaceus. The sequence goes on along the minus strand of VZRJ01011026.1, from coordinate 195,432 downwards.
CAACACGCCTGTGAGTTTGTCCCTGTCATTATTTCCCATTTTAAATATGGGAAACAGAAGTATGGAGAGGTTAAATAACCTGCCCAAAGGTGGAAGGCTGCCTGTAACAAAGAAAATGTTCTTCTGCCTATCCCATACACATGTCAAAATTTCACATTTCTTACATATAGTGAATTTAATACTATATTTTAAAAGAAAATCTTTGTGCTTCCCAGGTCAGGCCTAAGATCCCAGTGTGGATTATTGTTTGGCACCAAGTTTATTGGCACGTAACTGCATATAATACTGTGCTGTTCACCAGTAGATCTAAGGTATTACTGTCTTCCTGAACATTTTCAGTAATTCAAATGGGTTCCTGAATTCAGGTTTTTACTGGAGGCGGAGGAGTGAAATAATTTTAAAGGGTTATATAGAGCTTTACTTCTGTGCCAGGCATCCCCAATAGCTGGGTTCAAGGGAATACGCAGCAAAAATCTGCTTAACACAGTTGCAATTTCTTTTGCTTCACAGTTTAACTGGAAACAATGCCAGGAGGAAAGAAGAAAGTGTATGTTCAAGTTGGATCCCTAAGTGTATGTGCAAGTTGGATCCCTGCTAGCATGAGATGGTGTAAAGGTACACAGGAAACAGTCGGAAGGGCCATATTCATTCTCTTATTGCCTTGCCATTGTGTTATAGTAAGTAATGCTATTTCTGCTCCCTCTCTGGGTCTGTAAGGGGGCCTCCTAGATTAGGATTTTACTGTGGGACACAGACTGAATTGGTGATTTTCTCTTGGCTGGGGTTTCTTCCCAGTCAAAGTTGTCCCTCTAATAACATGGCCCCTTCCCCTCAACAGAACCTGCAAGGTGAGTGCAGAATTGCCATTTCAGTAACCCAGGTTTCTTAATTGCTTAGAGACAAAAAGCCTGGGGAGGATGCTGCTTTATTGCTTACATTCCAGTGTTTTCCACAAAATGTCTGTATAGTTAATAAAGTTTTCACAAACACATTGAATTTTCTTTTAGTAAGGCAGTAGCAGCTTATAGTAGGGAGCCAAACTGCTAGTGAGGAAATGCACATTAAATGAACATTTTGATGTTATTAAAAATAATGTGCAGCCTTTGAAAAATGCAGGCCTAATATGATTTTGGAAGACAAATGAGGAGCTCCAATGAGTTCACAGCCACTGAATGCCTCCAAGTAATGGCTGTTGCTGACATTTCCATGTTTTATTTTTAATTGCTGCAGCTAATAATGCTAATGAGGTGAGAATGGCAATGGCATAGGCATTCCAGTGGCAGTGGTGAAGAAGAGAGAGTGCAGTTGGCAGCAGCACTGCTGGGCATCCATCCTCCCTTGTCTTTTCCAGACAAAGACCTGAGGCACTCCAGTCCTCAGAGTTCCTCCTTCCTACACAGCCACAGGGAAAATGACGCTTTGGGAGTGGCAAACCTCCACTGAGAGAAGTAGATGTGGAAGAGCCACTCTTGTCTACCCCTTGGACATGGGTGCTATGGTTTGACTCTGGTGCACCCAGTGTTAGAGCACTTCTGGACTGCACCAGGAGGGAAAGCAGCTTCCTCTTTAATCCTTGGTGCAGAATTAACCTAAAGCAGATTGTTCTTATGAAAAGTAGCACAGACTTGTGCTTTGATTTAGGGGGCCTGTGGCTGGATTTATTTGGTGTGTGAGTAATTAAAACCTCTAGACTTGCTGATTCAGCCCTAGTTATGACCCTGATTTGATCACTGTATTGTTCCATTCCTAATCCTTTAGTGAGGTTAGAGCAGGTTAATCTTAGAGAAATGTTTGCTTAATTCTACCCTAGCTCATTTGTTCTCTTAATAAAATCTGCATAAAGAAGGGAGAAATAGTAATTCTTTCAGCCTGTTTAAATTACGCTGAGAGCAAAACTAATTCAGCTGAAGCAGCTTAAGAGCAACTTGACTGTGTTTCTATAGTTGAGGCTCTGTGCCAACAGAAGATGAGACACCTTCTATACTCCAGAGCAGTGTCAATAGCTTCGTCTGGTTAAAATATGGAATGTGCCCATGTTTGGCTCTTGGACATTGCATGGGTTTTTCTCTAGTCTTATTCCTTGCTGCTCAGTCCTGCCAAGTTCAGTGTATCTGCCTCTTTTGCTCCTCTTTTAGACTGCTGTTGTTCTCATGGCCCATTAGCAAAGCAGAAGAAATGGAACTGAGTGTATGGGAGTTCACTGTGTTCATTGTGCGAAGCAAAAGGTTTTTTCCGTTGGTTCTGTCTCATCAGAAAGGACTCGTGGCTAAACGACACTTTGGTATGACCCAATATGGTTATCCTTTTGATTCTCTCTGTTTGTCAGTGAGGCATCCAATTTTTGCAGGCGTGAGTGGACCTGAGAACCAGAGATCTAGATTTCTCCTGTGATGTCTGTGAATATGGAGGTGGGCAAGAAGATGGCAGTGTCCCTCTGTCGTTCTTCACGGACCGCTTGGGTGCTGGGAAAGCAGGGCAGTGTTGTGGCAGAGTTGCTTTCTGGTGACTGGTTTTACCAGAGGATCTTTCACAGCTGACACATCGCTAGCACACAGAGGAGCACCAGCTGCCAAACCACATGGAAGCACAAGCCCAGCCTCACTCCTTACCAGGTATGGATGCTAGGCAGGGGTTGGGGCTAGCACAGTAAAGCTTTTTTCTCCTATGCTAGGCACTCGGCAGCTTTGGAGGAGGGAGTACACTGTGGGAAGGAGAGGCACCTTCATCTCTCTGTGCCACAGTTTGCTCCATAGCAACAGGCAGGAACTGGGAAAGTGGAAGAAGAGACTATGGAAAGAGAAACACAGCTAGGGGATCTGAAGTGATCTCAGATCAAAGACTTGTCTATGCAGGAAGCTCTAGCAATGACTCCGCTTTTCCTGAAAGCTTTTCCCCTTATCACTCACTTGGTCTGCATGAGATAGCCCCATTTGTGAATATATGGAGAAAGTCATGCTTCGACACCTTCCTCTGGAGTATAAATGCTAAATAACATGACATCCATAAGGGATACACTTTTCTCAGAAGAGCATGATAGATGGATGTATTGCCAAAAGGGACGGAGAGGGCGAGAAGATCTATCTAAGAAAATAAAAGAATTCTAAATGAAGCCTGAGCAGGGGGTATTTGTACAGATTGCAGGCCCTGGCTATCACAGTGAACACTAGGTACATGGCAGAGCGGATGTCTGAGCAGAGAGAGAGAACTAGAATCATTCTTACTTGCTGCTTCATGAGGCCTCTCAGTAGAAACTAAAGCTGCTTTAATTTTATGATACCTTGAGGGGCCAAATCCAATCTGAGCATTATCACAGTGTTGGCACAACTCAGCCACAGAAGTTCCCTTTTTTTCTTTTTTGCCAGCCAAGCTTCCAGACCTCACCACAGGGGCAGGTGTGGTGCCTGAGTGTGTGCTGGCTTCATTGTGAGGGGTGAGGACTCGCCCTGGTACCTCAGGCTGGTGCTCGCAGATGGGTAAGAAGCTCTTTGATGGGACGAAGAGACCTGGCTGGGCTGTGCTAACAAAGTAATAACAAAATGTAAGTGACAAAAGTAACGACAAAATAGTCAAGGTGATGGCAAGAAAAGGTTCAAAGAAGCATGACAATCTGTGGCATCTGAACATCACGGAGCTCCTGCTGCAGTGAGAAGAAAACAATACCATATTGGCTGTGGCACTTTGCTGCCAGGAATGTCGCTTTACGGACCATGGGAGAAATCTCTCAAATGTGCTCTGACTTCTGTGCTTGATTGGTGAGCCAAGTCTCAAGTCCCTTCCTCCTTTTTACTTATATCATGCCCTAAAGCATTGCAGAAGAGTGAAAGAAATATTTAAGCCCTTAGAAGAGAGGGCAGAATAGTATTAAATAGGATTTCATTTGGTGGGGGCAAGGAATAACTCTCCTCTAGCCCTGTGGATAGTGAATGCACTTAATGGGAAAGCAGGACAAAGTAGATATGACTGGGTACTTCCCTAAACAGACAAGTCTATTTGTGACATACCCCTGCTCCACACACCTGACCCAAACCCTTTATACTCTTTATACCTTCCTCACCTCCACAGAAACACAAAGACAACTGAAATGAGCATAGTTGAAATGACCTCCAAAGTGTGGTGGTTTGATTTCAGCATTAAATCTCCCCTTGATGGTTCACAGTGACACTGTATTGCCAATAGATTATAGGGTTGCAGCTATTTTCCACGCAGGAGAACACACAAAGGAACCCCCGCCAGCCCTAACAGTGCTCTCAATCAAATAAAAACCCTTTAGCTTCTTGTTGCAGAGCTCTTGCTAGGATTCATGTATATTTTATCAAAGTTACATGCAGTTCTGATACTTGTTTCTAAAGTGCTTTAGTATGAATCCCAAGATGTACTGAAATGCTGCAGTGGCCCTTTTTTAAAAAAAAAATCAAGGTTAGAGTAGAGAAAAAATGAAATGGCTTGACTCTATAGCATGCAATAAGAGAATTTTTCTCAACAGGCTTCTATTGATATAAATAAGCAGAAGTAACACAAACAACATCTATATGAAATAATTTCACCCCATGTAATTGTACCCTGGGAGCAGCAGGAACAAAGAGGAGCTCCACTGTTTCACCTCTCGTAAATGAAGGTCCTGCGATGATCTAAAGGTATTTTTTTTGCCAGAAGTGCTTTTACAAGCCAACATACATGCCAACACAAAAGAGCTATAACCTCAGTGGTAACCAATTACTCTGAAGAAAGTTAATAACAATCTGGAGTAAGGAAAAAACCCCAAACTTGTATTTACTAATTGGGATTTTTTTCTTGCTTTATTTTTTTAAATTTGTTTTATATGTTAAGCTAAGCTGTGAGACAAAGAATTGCAATGATCTTTTCAGAAGAAAGGTGTATGTAATTTTTAACCAGCATTTCATGACTCCTTTGTCTCCCAGACATTTCCAAATTTTAGACCAAGAAGGATGGACAGAAAACATATTCTGGCTATGGTCTAATAAGGCATTTAGGCTGAAGTCAGCAAGAGCCAGCATAGTGCAGAGGTGATTAAAAAAAAAAAAGAATTCATTTTTTATGTAATAAAGCTTTAGTACTTACAGCTGTCCTCTTCTTCTGTAATACACTTCACAACATAACAGGCATAGATGAAGCCTGCCAGCTGAAACAAAATGTAATAGCATTAGCTGTAAGATGGATACAATAGAGAAACGAGAGGTGGCTTTAGAAAAGCAATAACAGAAACAGAAATCACAAAATTCAACAGACTTTCTTTGATGAGGTAAAGATAATTCTCCACAACAGTTTAGTAATTTTAATTAGAAACAGTCAGGGTAATTTTGCATCTTTCTTGAAAAACATGTCCTTCAATAAAACTTCCAAAAATTGATCAAAATTTTTCCAATACCTAGTTGACTTCTTTTTAATTATGGAAAAATAGGAAAGTGAATGAGTGTTTGGATGGATGAGGTTTTAGCCACTGAAAATGTAAATATTTCTGTCAAAATCAGATTTGCTATCCAACAAAACCTGGCCCTCTAGCAGAACTTTTTTAAAAATCATAACCTTGCCAACTAAACCAAGGATGAATTCAGTGCACTTGTAAACTAGCTTTATAACGATATTTTATCACTTGAAATTAGGGTTGTGGATTAATGGAACTTGTTCCCATATCTGCAATAGTCTCCAAGCCTCAAGACATATCACTTTGGACAGGTCTGGATGTGTTTACATCAGCATCTCACACAGCAGCTGGCAAATTTGTGTCTTGTTCCCTTCAAACCTCTCTGCAGAGCATGCCCAGAATTGAATTGTAAACAGAAGCAACAGGATTTAAAGAAAATGAAAATCTGGAGTGGTTATTGAAGTACCACCTGAAAAAAATAATAATAAATAAAGGAATAAATGGCCAATATCATACATGCAACAGGCCAAGTATCATGTAAGTCAGCTGCTTCCCTCTCCAAAAAGTTCTATTACTGCGAAGAAGTTACACCAGAAGTTACAGAACAAATACGGGAGCAGCAACACATGTTGCCAGCTTTACACAGCTTCCGGGACATGTAGGTCTGGAGAGTTTTCTCTGCTAAATCACAGTAAACCATTTTTCATCCTTTAGCTCATCGCTGAAGTTTTCATGGTAGGGTGTCAAAAGAATTCCAGTTGTTTGATCTCTTTGTAGGGAAAAGCGAGCCATGCTGCCTAAATGTGTTCTTCTGCACAGGTCACCTCACAGAGATATTTTCATGAACTGCAAACCCATCTGTATATTTTGGGAATTAGTTCTTTGTATGGATAAAAAAAATGCCTAGAAGCTCCAGCCAGGACTGAGCTCTTCGTGAATGGTGCAAATCCTGTAATCTCCGGCTGAGGGAGATGATGATTTTAATTTTGGTTTGAGTAATCAGTGGGTCGGACAGTAGAAAAAGTGAAATCTGAGAGACCACGTATTACAGATGCTGGTTAGTGAAAATGGATTTTTTTTCATTAATCCAAGGCACATACACAATCACTGCAATACTGTGGGTTCTTAAGAGTCCTTAATATTACCCATATACAAATTAAATACAAACAAATCTATTCCATTTCCTGGTGGCTTCATACTTGAGACAGTGACTATGCTTAGTTTACTCCAGCTCTTACACAGATATTCCTGGAGTTTCTGTCAGTTTTCCATGTAGAAAGCTCCCCAGATGCACAAATGCTGTCTTCTAACATCTGTATGGGTTAGAAATGGCTAAAGCAGGAAAAAAAATGTCAGCCTCAAGGCTTTCCTGAACAGATCAAGACTTGATTTGGAGTTCACACTGAAGCCAGCGTAGGTGTTGTCTGCTAACTGCTTAAGTTCCTGTTGGGAGCCCAGAAGCTGCATTACAGCGGAACTAAGCCATTAATTTTGTCATTTATTGTAAATCTGCCTTATAGTGCTGCTGGGAAGATTTTACACCTGGGAAGGATGAAATATTCACTGCTGGACACAAAGAACGCACTGTACCAAGAAGTGGCATTCAGCTAATATCAGCATTTCATCTCTCCTTTATTGGATCACTCTTCCCCTTCATTTCTTGGCTTCAAGACAGGGGGCTAATTTGCTCCACTGGCTTATGCCCTGCATAACCCCATTGACTTCAATGACATTACTTGAGGTTTAATTCAGCAACGAATTAGGCCCAGAAAGGTTGTTCGTAAACGATTCCATTCTTGGATGTGAACCTTGGCTTAATAGTTTCTCTGTTCTCTTTTTACAGACCATCAGATCCAAGATAGCTGAATAGTTGCACCTCTAGTAGGCTGCTATGGTAATCCTTTTCTTGCAGTATAGTTCAATACTTTACTATCTTCTAAACCACCACAAGTTCATGTGTTATTAACTGAACTTCTCTTACAAAGCACAGCAAACACACTGTATTGCAAATGGTGTTTACAGCTGATCTTTTAATTGTATTCAGTTACATCCCTTCAATCTCTGGGGAACTCCTTTGATGTATAAGCAAATCCTACAGCATTTCATCAGATGGGCTTGTTGATTAAAAGAATGCCTTAAAGCTCAATTTGTTCTGATCTAAGTACAAATGGTGGGGTTTTTTCCCATGAGATAATCAAGGTTCATAAAAGAAACCTCCCCTTCTCCCACATTTATCCAACCCTTTGCTGGGTACACATAATAATTTTGTTTTTATTTGAATCTCACATTAGTTTTTTCTTCTTTCTCTTTTTTTTAACCGAGCAATTTATCAGTTCTGATGCAGTGACAGCCATTCAAGATTTATCTTCTAATTGCATCAGCAGCAGTGAACACACACTGCGAGCTGAGGCTCAGAACCAAAAGTGGCAGTTTTCCCTCTGATGATGCTCAATGACCTGAGCCCATGGTGGATACAGAGACCTCTGGGATAGAGATCAGGAACATGTTTCCTCCTCTGTGGATTAGGACTTCCCATAAGAAGGGTACAGCTCATCTGCTCACGTAGCAGAGATTTTTTGGGGATCAGTCAACTAAAATTGTTAATGAATTCCCACATGGATGAAGGGCTCTCACACAATTTACCACCCTTTTTATAGTGCAAGATGCACTTCTTTGACATTTTCTCTCGAGGAAAAGCACACCCCAATGTACCTTTGTATTGCAAAAAAAACCCCCAGAAACCCCAACAAATCCAAACAAAACACTGAACACACTCCTCACCCTGGAGAAGGATATGAGAGAAGAAACCAAACCAAAGCAAATGATAGAAGTTAGTCACATCACTTAATATATTTCTGGGAAGTCCTCAAACACAGCAATGCTCAGTGCAGCGTGAGAATTACACAGAGCAGAGTCTTCCTGATTCAGTATCTCCAAAGGTTTTTTGTCTTACATGAGAAAGAAGGAAATGAGTCCTCAGAGATAAGAAGAGGAGTCTGACTGTCTCAGAAAATCAGTTTAAAATGAGGAAAGTTAGCTTGAAAAATCTTGTTGCTTTGCATCCCTACCTATTTGTTTTTAATTAACTGAGCTTTGCTTTTTATAAACCATGCAGTGATAAAAAGAAATAGGTGCAATGAGCAGAAGATCATTTCTGGATCCCAGACCCATCAAGATTAGGTGTCTACATCTGTCCCATTCACATTTTAATGCCATAGTATGGGCCTCTAGAGGAGAAGGAACCATTAACAACATCCCTGCTCATTTATACATATAGTGATTAGCGAATACGTGTTTTTATGAACCTCATTTTCTGCAGCTTGAAAAAATCTGCTCTCTGCAACTTTCCCTGATATGTCCATATGAGACTGTAAGAGAGTAATGCTCTTTCTAAAAGTGACACATTATCCATGCCTGCACCAGCTCCCTGGGTGTACTTTGATGGCACCTGACGACCTTAATATTATAAACAATGATGGCAAACATTTAATATTTTTGGGGTTTTTTTTAAATCTATAAACCTGTTGATAAAACCATTTTTTCTTCTGCCAAAGAAAAAAGAAGACAAGCTAAAGCCTAAAATAAATCGCAAATAAAACAGCACTACTGAAGCTTTGGTAATAAGATCAATTACAAAATGAAGTTAATGCATTTTATTACATTATCATAGCCATATAAGGCAAACGAAAAGGTAGATAGAATATTCCCCACTTAAGTCAAAAATGTCCCGTTACACTGCTAAAGACTCCAAAGCAGATCCTGAGTTTCTGTGAACATACTTCCAGGCTTGCTCAAAATGTCAAGCACTGTAATCAAACTTAATCAGAATCAGTATTGATCAAAATCCTGTCTTGCTCTTTTTTTCTCACTTTTATGGAGAAGAATGTTTTGATACACTGCAAATAGCACCAGATTTGGGGAAAAGGCTATTATATAAAAAAAAGATTGTTGGTCAAGGCCCCACACTTTCCTCTTTTAAAGCAATATCTATACAGATAATTACTACAAATTATCTTTATTAAGCTGGGCACCTGAAACAAAAGAGTGACAGCAAGGAGGAAACAAAAACTAAAAGTGGATAAGATCCGAGTGGGATAAGGTGGTGAGGAGAAGGCTTGAGGTGAGAATTAATGAGTTAAGGGTTATGGAAATAATACATAGTCTTGGCTTCATTGAATGAATATGTTTTACTCTATAACTGCACTTGGTCTAGAAAAATGGACCTTAGACTTAAAAAACTCAAAACCATTGTGTTTTCCTATAGAAAAATGTTACAGTATCTTTGAAGCAGCTGAGACTTTTGTATTTACTTTTCATTATTAAGTTTTTGCAGGATTCACACTGGTTTTAAGACCTAAGCAAAATATGGGCTAGCTCAAGCAATAATAATGCAGAAATACATGGATGTAATTCTGGCCTGGGAATGCTTTATTGCAAAGCTGTGATGTCACATGCCCAACCGTGTGCAAATTAATTGTATTTCTTAAGCTTACAGTGGGCTGCATATATAAAGCTTTTGTAATGCTGCACGTTTAAGGAACAGTGTTTCTTTAAAATGGATTTTTTGAGTCTGGAGATATATAGCACTATATATATATATATTCTTTCATATATATATATATATATATGTATGCACACACATTATGAGCAACTGAAGAACTGGAGAATTACTGTCTAGAAAGCTTCCAGTGTATTGATTCTCAGAAGAATCATACTCATTATTCAGCAGGAAAGGTGAGGCAGAGACCTTTCTCTCAATATCTGTAGATTTAAGCCGGTGTCATGGGGGTTCTAAAGCTGCCCCCTGCAAAAACCCTTTCAAACACGATTTCCCTGCCTTCAGCAGTGCCATGTCAGTGAGTGAACATCATTGCTGGAGTTTAATACAAAACTCAAGCTGCATTCCATGGAAACTACTCTGTTGAGGTATGCTTTTATTTGTGCTTACTTTTAACATTATGAGAACCCTGTCATTCCTCCAAGTTTAACTATCTTTCATCATAAAAGGAGCAAACAGAAAAACTATTGGTATAAGGCCAGATTCCTGATAGGGAAGGTAGACTGTGTGGCCTTGCTGTCATTCTTCTGCAGAATTAACTATTTATCTGCTGTCTGGAAAGAATATTTCTTTAGTATGGTCAAGAAGCTTTATTTTGTGCAATAAGATAATTAATAAAAAAAGACAATGTTAAATTGACATGTTCACAATAATATCTAGTGGGAAATTGTGAAATTTAAAAACAAACCAAAATGATAATTTCTTAGCCTCTCCAGTTATCAAATTCTTTTCCTTTCCTTTCTTAAACTCAAAACTGCCCCAAAGGTTTTTTTTTCTTAGCAGACACAGTAAAAACATGAATCATAAATACAGATAAGTCTAGGCACATTGGGAAAGAGAAGTGTGATAAAAATTGCATTTTATTTCAACCAGTGCATCATAATCTTTTTTATATCAGCTGCCAAGAAGGTGCTTAGCATAAAATCTTTCTTTATTTCTCAGTGGACTCTTCAATTTTCTGGAGATTTCCATTTTGTACAAGCATTTGAAGATCACCGTGAAGACCTGCTAGAAAGCTTTTGTTTGAAATGCTGCTGGGTGCTTGAGAGTGTCTTTTTCAGGGTTCCCTGAGTGTCTTTCCTGGCAAGCTTTTGCACCTGATGAATAGAAGAGACTACAGGGGCACTGAAAATCGCAGCACCGTGGCTTGTCAGGAAAGAGCTGTGCAAACCTTTAACAACAGTAGAAAGCAAGAGATACTTACCTGTTTTCTAGCTGTGTTACAGGCATTCGGCTTGACCCAAATTTCCAGAAAGTTTAAACTTTAGCGAGAGTTTCCTGCAATTTTGACCTAAAACTTTCTACAAATCTTCACTTTTCCTAGGTATTTCAGTATGATTTATGCTTTTGATAGCCACATGATATTTGGCACTTTTCCATTATTTCATCTCACAGCCAAAGAGCAGTACATCCTTATTTCCTGCCTCAGACTTGAAAGGCAACCTAAAATACAGGGGCTACCAGCTCGCATGAGATAGAACTGGGGATCGCTCACTGCTGACCTCTGTGTTAACCGAACTGCAGAGCATCTTCTAGAGTCAGGCTTGGCACTGAACTTCGTATTCCTGCTCCCACAGGTGAAATGCCCCACCTGGGACTCTGCTGGATTCCCTCGGGAAGCTGAGGCAGCCATGTCTTATTGGACAGAGAGAAGGCCACAGCGGACTGACCTGTGCAGATCCCCAGACCACAGCTTAGAGAAGGGGTGGGACTGGGAAGCCAGGAACGAATTCTCCACCAGCTGCATTCAGCATGTACTGGGTGCAGCTCAAGTGTGCATTGCTCAGTGCAGACTGACGGCATTAGTGCTGCCAAGAAAACCATTAAAAACTGGAGAACTTTTAATTTTCTATTTTCTACTTTTGTTGAATTGTCTCCACTTAACAGTTCCTCACTCAGGGTGAAAGTGGATATTTGGTTACACATTTTCATTAATTCCATCCAATCCAAGGGTATGGGAAGTCCTGAGGATGGAAAAGTCTATTGCTCCATTTCCTCCCATGATGTAGCTCTGTAACCCAACTTGTCATTGTTAGAACAGTGTGTGTTGTGGTGCCTGCTGTTCACATCAAAATTATTTAGCCATTGGAGTTGTGTAGATTGCAAAAAATAATCCCATTTATTTTTAAACAAGGCAAACTGCTTCTGTCCACTTGGCAAGAGAAAAAAAACCAATGATGAATGAAGCTTAAACAAACAAAAAACTAAAGTGAAAGGCTTTAGAATACACATCACCTCATTTTTCTCTTACTAGTAGGAATGGGTTATTAAAGCAAAAGTGTATATGTATGTGGGCTTTGCTCTGAAGGTTTTATAGCGTGAAAACTTCCATGAAAAAAACTTTGAACCTTTGCCTCCTCTTGTGTTCTGGGAAAGCTTTGGAATGGTTTAATCATCTGGCTTTGGTATCTTACTGCCTTTGGCAGCAGTAGCTTTTCTTATCATTATGTGTAACTGTGTGTCACGTCTTCCAGACAGCCATAGGATTAGGATAAGAAAAATTGGTTCTTTATGCTGCAGATCTAACAAAGCCACAGACTCCTCACAACCCACCAAATGAATGCCTAGCATTTTAAATTGAATTCCATCAGAAGAAACAGTTGATTATCAATGCTACTCACTCTTTTGAGGGGCAGTAGGAAAAAAAAATCATATTTGAAATTTGTGCACATTGTATAGGCGGAAATATTTTTATGGTACAGAGCTCTGAATTCCTGATAAACAAACACATATGAGTGTTTCTGTTCAGTGAAAATTCATCCCTCCATGTTGAGGCATCCATATGGCAAATAAACCTCGACACTTTGAGTGTGAACGCTGGGCCTTTGAATCTGGGAAACAGAAATATTCAGAAAAGAGTGAGTAGAAGATGAGAAAGGAAATAATATGTTGTTGTGTCTGCCAGTTTCTCAGAACTGTGGCCAACCATGAAGATTGCACGGGGTAAAAGTTCACAGAGCAAGCACAGGTAATTTGCTCTTCTCCATCATTACATGTTAGATTAAATTAGATCATTGCTGTCATATAAATGACAAGAGCCAGAATGTTTCACCAGAGGTAAGAGACTTTTCAGTAACAGGTGACTCTTTCCCTGTGATGATATTTATTTCCCCTGTGATGAATTGCTGTTTATTTGAAGGCCCTGATGACGGTCACAGGGTCAGGAAACTTCATGGAACATGACGGCTTTGGCACTGCGCTGCCTTCATGCTGGTGGTCATGTTGTAACAGCCTAATAATGCTCTGATCAAAGTGTTCCTGCAGCAGCTGGTGATGGCAGTGCTGACAAGGCAGATGGATGCACGGTATGCAAAGTGCACAGCTCGGCTGAAGAAGCCCTTCAGCAGCCTGAAGAGTCAAGCTCATTACTTTAACAGACAAAAAGAAAAACAAATAAGGCATTCATAGGAACAGCTCTAGAGAGTGTGATCAAGATGAATAGGACTTGAACTTATGAAACCTGAATGCTGATGGGTTATCAAAATACAGTAATAGTTATTCAGAGGCTCAGTGGGAATTGTGGACTAACAGCAGAGGAATAGACAGATCTCTTTGACAGTGCCATCAGCGACAGAGCTGCCAGGAACGTGATTAAGTCAGGTGGAGGCTTTGCCTGAGCTCTTTGGCTGTTCATGCCTGTGCACAATATGGAAAGGTGGGATACCTGACAGGACAGCCACTGTCTCTGGCAATGCATGTACAGAAGATGAGGAAGAATGAGCTTATCTTAACCAAATAACTCCCTTAAGCCTCATGCTCTTTAGTAAAGAAGTAGAGGCATCTCAGTGAAAATACAAAGCAGTGTGCATAGGGTGGTCCTCATCATGGCATCTTCCTAGGATCCATACGTCTAGCAAATACATTGCTTAGCACAAACATTTTGCTCCAGGTGCACAATATAACAGCATCAAGTGTCAGGGGTTTCAAGGTCAATAAAACCTCTTCCTGTGGTATCTAATGTTTAAAGTAACCAAACTCAGCTAATGTTTCAATGCCATTTTTCCTCTCAGCATTAGCCTACTGCAGGCTTTTTCCACCTTTGTAAAGTATAATAAAAGATATGTTTCAGGGCTACCTTTTCTATTCAGCAAAATCAGCAAAGCAGGCTTCAAAAAGCAAATGCCAAAGGCTTTGCGAAAACCTTTCCTGCAAAAGAACCACTGGAGAGTTTAAATGAATATCACACCATGCAGCCTAGGCTGGTACAAAGAGAGATTACACTCTAGAGGCTCCAAGTGGAAGGACAGTTTGAATTCCATGGTGAAAGGCACCTTTCCCCTTATAGCCCTTCCGCTGAAGGGCAGGGGATCACTGTCTTGTTTATTCAGCATGAAAAATAGTGATCTCCTTGCCCCAAATGGAAATAGTCTGATGGCAGAGATCCCAGTCACTGCCTGGGGTGACAGAATACATATGAAAAAATTCTGCAATATGTGTGTGACCAAAAAAAAAGAATTGAATCTTTTAGCTGAAGATTCCAGTAACATCATATCACATGAGGCGTTTTGGGGGAATGACGAATTACAAAGAGAGAACATTCTCGGAAAGGCCATGTCCTCAGAGTCTGTGCCTCATTGCAGAGAGTTAAGTGAATGAGTTATACATCTGACAGTTTATGAACCTTCTTAATATAATGCAGTACCTGGGAGTGTGCCAGCCATGGTGATCAAGGAAGTCTGAATTAGACCTCCGCCATCGACAGACATCAGATGCCCATTTAAAAATAAATGGTTCATCTGAACTGGGCACGTCTCTCTCCAAAGCAGTGATCACCAGCTTGAAGCTCTGTAGCCCTGTGTGGCTCTTGGTAACACAGCACACATCTCTTCCCTAGGTCTCAGTAGCAGGCTATTTTACATGCTGATGCAGAAGCTGCTTTGGTAGGAAGAACACAAGTGACAGCGGTACTTCGACATGTTAGTCTTTATGAAAAATGTGAGGTTTGTGTTTTCTTTAACCCTCATGTGGTGAAGGCTGCAGCTCTGTCACCTGTTCCAGGCATGGGTCACTCAGGGCAACCCATCTAGCGGCAGATTAAGATGCTTTAGCCCCAGCAGGAAAGGTGAGGGAAAGCTTCTGCACTAGCAGAGGACGACAGTCTCCATCCAGCCTCCACACTGGCAATGGGCTGCATGAAGTGACAGCAAAAGCTGTAGCCCTTTTCCTTCTGCTCTGACAGCACACAAGTAGCCACCATGCTGGTGCAGCATGTGTTCCTTTGTCCCTGAAAATGCTCTGCCTTCTTGCCTCTATAATGTCCCACTTTTGTGATGCAAAGCCATGGTGATCCCTAACATGAGTATTAAAATGATGCAATCCAGTCAAGTTTCCTTCTTTTTTTCTTTCTCCCTCACAAAATCTGTAACATTGAGATAACAGTGCCTGCTTCACCACGGCACTGCAAGGTTCCAGTAAACATTATGACTTTTGGTTTGAGTTTTTGCATGGAAAGCATGAAAAGTGCTACAGCTACATATTCTATTCTACACTGTTATTAATCCATTATATTACTCTGTGCAGTATATCAGCAATGTGTTAATGCTTTATTTTTAATATTGTCTATATTTAATTTGCCTATTCCAATTGTTTATAGTTCACTTCTTTCACAATTTTCTGTCAAAAATATATATTTGGTAGATAGAAATTTGGTGTTGTTGACTTGAACATATGCATCAAGTCCTTGAAAAATGGAAGACAGTATTATATCCTACTGAGGGTTAGAGAAAAAATGATTCTTAGATGCTTGGTTCATCTACATCACCAGATCATTGCCAGAATTGAGAAATATTTCATCTGGTTGTATTGTCTTGGCAGAATAAAGGGTAGAAGGATAATTTAATTGGAGAGACATGTGAGAACACAGCACTGGGCAGTGAGGTCCAACTTGCACAGCCATCTTTGAAGACTGCTGAGCAGTGCAGCTGCATAGCAACAATAAACATAGTGTAAAGCCAAAATATGTCATTTTTAGTGAGGGTTCCCCCCCCCGGTTTCTTATATATCCACCATGAGTGGAAAAAGTTCTGTTGATATCTTTAGAAGTTATTGAAAGTTTTAGGGAAAGTGTGCACAGAGTTGAGCTAGACTTCTCAAAACGAAGTAAAAAAATTTCTGTTCTTGCAGGTCAGTTCTAGTCATGTTTCCAATTCGAGAGCCTTAATCTCAAATGTTTTCTATGATCTAGCCTATTTTCAAATATCCAGATACATGATGCTACTCAGCAGCAAAGTTGTATCTACCAGGAAACATCAGGAAACTGTTCCAAAGGAAAATGAAAAACATTAATTGCAGTATAATGCACTGGAGAACCACTTTGACAAAAATGAAACAGCACTTAAAAGGCATGAAGTGTGTTGTCAGAGTGGAAAGAGGAGTTGCCGGCACAGATGGAAAAAGGGACCAGGTGTGCAAGTGCACACAGGCATGCTGACCTGTCCTTCATTTTTCACTGGTGTCATAATGGTAGAGTATATTATCTAATGTGAATAAGGGAATATTGGGAATTAGGAGATATGCCCATACTGTCTAACGGCTCTCTGTTTCATCTCATAGAGTCATGGACATCTTAAACCATCTACTGACACACAAGACACTCAGGCTTGACCCGTACTTTAGCTTTGTAGTTTGCTAGTGCATGAAAACATCCAACTTCATCAAAACTCATGGGTTAGGAAGTTTGTTATTTAGAAAGATTATGTGATTATCAGGTCAATAGGTAGGGAATGACTAGATTATTTAGCTAGGATATTTATTTCTGAAGCCATCCTGCTTTACAGAATAGATAAAACTAAGTGTCTTCACTGACCATTTACTCTCAACATTCTTTTGGGCAAAGTGGACAAATTATATAAAGTAAATCTGACATAGAAATCTCATTTTTGAATTGACAGAGGGACCTAGGAGCTCACTGATGACCTTTAGGCGAAGTGCACGAATGATTTTTGAAAGTGGGATTTGAGAGATTTTGACAAAATTTTTTCTTTTATTAACATCAAATTAGACATGTTTTTTATCCTATTTGGTAGCAGTAAATAAAAAGTGATAGTATTTTGTCCACACAGACAAACTTCAGAAATTTTTGATTAAATCATAACAGTTATTGGTAAACCCATCTAATAGGTGAATAAACCCTGGAAACCTTCACTGTGGAGGAAAACAACTATTTTTCAATAACTCCATCCATATTATGCTTTAGTAATTTGTTAAATGCTGTGCACATCACTAAGAGGGATATTGAAATTCTGAAGATATGCACTAATATATTGTTTGATCCAAGATTTAAAACAAACCACCTTATCTTTGTAAAGGCTCATCTTGTTACAGATTAGCTACATTTCATAAACTCAGATTTATTTTGGTTTTCACATTTAGGGCAGTAAACCACTAATACTATCTTCTGAATACTCCAGAAGATACTTGGAAGTTTTTGGAAAAGGAATAACAGTATTAGTGGCAAGAAATCATGAATCGGTAGGAACATAAGTTTGCAGCATGAACACAAAAATGTACAGGCATAACACATTAAGTATGCACATCCAGTGGAGGACCAGAGACATTGCATAATACATTTAGAGCTATAGAAAATGGAGGAAAAACAGAGTCTGAAAAAAACCCAAATATTTTATATCAAGACAAAAGAAACAGCAGCCAAAAGTTCAGTGAACAGGAACTGGAGTGGCAGCAGGTCTTATTAAAGATAAAAGAATTGTAAGGTTTGACATATGAATGTGCCTCCCAAGTAAAATAGATCCTTTCCTTGGTTGTCTACGAACCAGAGTAGATACAGGTCCAATAAGCAGGTCTCTGTTTCCCAAAAACCTGAAGCATATCAGATACATTAATAATACTAAAGAAATAGGTTAAAATTTAAGTTGAAAATGCCAACAGACTTCACACACAAAATTCATTAGGGAAGAAACATCCCATTTCCAAAAGTGTTGCAAGATGTGTCTAAAGGACCAATTTAACTAAACATGTTCTTGGTCCCTTCACTTGCAATACTGGGGGCCTGGTTGGTACAAGCACAGCTCTTGGTTAACATCTGTACCCAGATATTTTTTTCTGTGGAAACTTAGGCATCAAGAAGGAGGAGGTAAATGTGTGCTTATGTCGGAGCTGAGTCTGGGCTTGTGAGAGTGGAGATCGTTCTTTTACAACCTTCACAGTCCTTTGTTCACATTTTCAGAGGCCTGCTATTCCTCTGCAATGGAAACGAGATTTGCAGAGGCAGGTGGCTGCTTATGTGCCCAGAAAATCTGTGGGCTCACGAGTTTCTTGAGAAAACTCTAAAAAATTGTCCATGAAGATGTAAATCCACAACAAGGTGTTAGGCTTCATACTTAATATGTGCCTAATTACAAGGTGTTTTCCTCTGAATTTCACTGTGACCTTCAGCATGCAGCAATGCAGACACGAAGGAAGACTTTATAGAAGTGGGCAGCAAACAGATGTGAAGCCCTACTGGTATTCAGAGAGATGCTGCATAATTCATGAAGCTATCTATTTTATCTGGAGGATGGCACATAGCACAAAAGCCCGCCTTGGGATCCTTCTGCTTCTCATTCTGATCATTTGGCCAAGCCGTCTCATTCAAGTTCAACAAAAAATCTGGATAATGGTTCCTCATCCACCTGATTCGAATCTGACAGAGTCATCCTACTCTTCTGTGTTCCTTTGGAGATATCCTTCCAAACTCTTTTTAACCTTCTTTTTAGGTCATTACATTTCTGTACCAAATATAAAGGTACTGATGATGGCATATTTTTTTTCTTCATTCTTATATCGATTTACTAGATCTTGAGCTCTTACTGAGCCCACCAAGTACTGCAGCTGTCTTCATTGTCCTTGCTTCTGCCTCAGTCAGGCACGGATTTTCATTATTGATAACAATATTTCTTTCAATCAATTTAGAGTTATCTTTTTGCATTTTTCACATGCACTCTTTTGTGTGCTTTCTTTATTTATGGCTTCTTCACACTGATACTGTGTGTATTGTGGGGACATTCTATAGTCTAATAGAATGTCTTTTGTCTTCCATATGTCAACTAGTCTGTTTCCTGCTGTCAAGCAACAAAAGTTGTCATATAGCTTCTGTTGACCATCTATTGACTTCTTGTGCTATTTCCACCAGCTCTGTTTTTTCCCTAGTCAACCACTATATCACACATGGAAAGATGCAAACAAGTATACTTGTATACAAGTAAAGGTGGAAAGGTGTCACAAGTATATTGTAATGTTGAATTAGCAGCAGCATTCACAGCTAACCTTAGTGTAATATTGTTTGACTGTAATGACTGTGGTTGCATATCAACTCTGAAATACTTTCCAGTTAGGCCATTTTTGTAATGAGTTATTCACTTTTCCAAAATGAACGAGATAGTATCAAGGCAATCCCTGTGCTTAGTGAGAGATTAATGGAACACCAATATACTGATATTTCTCCTAAGAGCCAAATATTCTTGCTTGTCGCTTCACTCTTTGTGACATAGGGGAATGGCCATGATAAAAACGTGAGACCCGGTGTTTTGCCTTCACATTTTACTTGCTCAGCAGCTTCTGAAATTTTCACCTCAAGAATCATGAACATACTTGGAGACGATTATAATTACCTTCCTTTTTTTCCACATAAATGGGAAAACAAGTGCTAACTAGCTTTCCTGTGTAGTCACTGGAGAGAGACAGGCACTTATAGAATGAATAAAACTTCCCACCTATTTCAGGCATCTAAATTATCTAAAGTAGGTTTGGATGAATCTCCAGAGGTGTCTGTTTCGTTTCATGTGCGGGAAAGAAATCCCATGGCTGTCTAGCTTCAGATAGATACTAGCTTTTAGAAGACTGAAGCCTGATGATTTGAGTTAATCCTATTCTAGCAGAATAAAGTAGGAGGTTCAGAGTTTCTTTATGCCTACAACAATCTTGAAAATTGACTGGATTTTGAATACGCAGACTGGAGGACTGACACTCCTTCAGAGCAATCTGGACATCTTGATACTGCAAGTACAAGCAAATAAAATGTTTGAACACATAGAGGCAGGAAAGCCTGTCTCACAGATGGGTTGTCTGTGGAGTAGTGACTCCAGGTCTGTGGTTCATAGTGCATAATTAGCTCAATGTGGATTCCCAGTCTAACACAGCTGTTGAGGAATACATTTAGTGCCTTTAGTTCCTTTAGGTGTGGAGCTGCAGGGTAAGCTGCAGGTTGAGTTCTGGGGGGGCAGGAGCCCAATGCAAGAGACCACAGCATGGATTCTGGATAGTCAGACAGGGATATTTCCTTAACAAAGTGGCTAAACAGATTGTGTGCTTTGTGGTTATTTAAATGGGAATTAAGTGTAAACAAGGATGCTATATTCTATCTGTACTTAACAGTGGTACTATTCATGTTAATTTTCAAATTATTCTACTATGTCCACGCTCCAGGAAGGATGGAGAACGTTCGGAATTTCAAATTTCTCCATTTGAAACAATGGAGAACGTTCGGAAAGAGCTGTGAGAGTGATTAGAGGGCTAGGGGCAGGAGATAAAGCAGTTTAGCTAAGCAAAGGAGATTAACTTCCATCATAAAAACAGCTAGTGAAATATTGCTAGGGACAGGGTTATGTACTTTTTCAGATAACTGCATCGTAAGCATCTGGACTGAAAGCTAGATATTTAGAGAAATTAAAGGTAAATCTGAACAAGAATTTTGGTGAGCTTTCTATTGCAGGACAGTTTAAGATCAATATTAAATGTTTTTAAACTTGAGACAGGAATTAATTTAGGGAATCTCTATGCCCCATGTTACGTAGAAGGTCAAACCAGATAATTGTAGCATTTTCTTCTGTCTTCATGGTTTTCTGCTATAATATGGTATATGCAACATTTGTATGTAGCAATTCTAGTGTATAGGAGTATTTGTGAAATAAATTAATTCTGAAAATGAGAAAAAAAGAGCACTGTGCTTTAGTGGAAGAATATCAGAGAAACTTGTAGTGATAGTAAAATATTTGTAATTAGTATCCAGCTCACTCTGGTACAGCGGGGTACAATTACCCTCAACTGTATTATGAGTTCTTTTACTTTTTTCTTCTTGAGTAAATTAACTTCAATTTGCAGATTCAGTAATAAGTAGCACGGCGCATATTACACCATTATTACTTCACCTAATTCATTAGATATGTAATTTACATTGCTATTTATATAAGTGCTGAATTAAATCTGAAGAATCTCAGGAGAGGGGTAACCAGCTTGTTGCAGAGCTCAGCTTAATATTTAATATGGAAATATGGGGAAAGAAGGCTCACCTCAAAAGCTTCAAACCTTATGTCAGGAACTGCATGTGAGTTTTCAGAAAGGAAGAAAGTAATGCCTTAAAATATACATGCAAAACAAAATGCAGAGGATTTAAAGAAGGTAAGGAGCACTTGAGAATATGGCAAAGAGAAAACTGAGGAAACGTCACCTTGACTCACTCTTTCACTTCTTTCCTCTTTTTTTAATTTTTCATTTTTATGGAGCATATTATTCCTGACTTGTCTATTCTACAGAGGTCTGTGGATTAATATGAAATGTGCAGAGGGACAAAATTTGAAAATAGACGTTGTACTGCTGGCAGGGGGTTGCCTGAGGCAAACACAGCTCCTCTCTGCTGATCACCATATAACCACAGTGCCAGACATTTCCTCTTATGAAATGATCAGGTGCAGAGACTTCAAGGCTAGGAGAACACTGGGGCAGCACACAGCTGGTGGAGCCCTCCCTTGTCAGCAAGTAGCCTTCATGAAACATATTAAAAGAAGTTAACTGTAGAGCCAGCAAACACAGGAAGCTGTACAGTGGCATAAATCAAGTGTCTTATGGAATAGGGCCACACTCACAATGCAGAGACACTGCAGAACTGGAAATATTTTATCTTCATAAAGCACAGTACATTCTTGGGACATGGGCAATTAATAATGCAGGGAAAGATACCCTGGATATGGCTATGTTGCTAAACAGGAAAGGGCCAAGGGCTAGTCTCTAATTTCAAGGCCAAATTTTGTAGACTGGCTTTTGACAACACTGCTTTGGTGCAGCTCCAGCTAAAGCACAGGGGCTGTGCACAGACTGCATAGCACTTAACTGAGACTCCTGTGAGTCCAACGTGGTAGAGACTTACCACTCTGAGGCAACGCCATCTTCTCTGAGGTGTTTTTTTTCCCATTCAAAGTGTCTGAAACAATGAGCGCAGTGTCACAGCCCAACAGAGCGAGGTTTTGCACTTAGCTTACTGTTGCTTTACCGCAAAAATGGCTGTGTCATATCAGTCCATCCAAATTTTTTCTAATAATCAAAGTGGCAAGGCAGAGGAGAGACAGCAGAAAATATTACTGTTTGATATTAATATCTGAATTGAGATAGTTCCTCGATTTTGTCTTGTCTTTAACTCTATTTACTAGTCCTGGATGCAAAACTGAGGATTGTGTCATGCCTCTTGAATGTAGCAGGAGGGTATGTGGGGATGCTTGAGGTTTCAAAACATCTGGGATAACACTGGTGAACTGTGTAAGCTTGAAGGAATAAAGGATGGCCCTGTTTTATCCATCCTGCATTCTGAGAGAGTTCTCTGAAAGGAGCTACCTCCAGAAATGTATTCATGTACATAGAAAATGTAGAAAGTTCATGTACATAGAAAATTCGTAGGACTACTTAAAACAGAGGCAGGGTGTAAGATGAAAAATAAGTAATGTCATTCATCGGGAGTCCAGTGCTTGAGTTCTCTCTCTGGCCCTCTCCTTACGAACACAGATGTTTCCTTTGAAGACACGTTTTAAGCCTTTCAACCTTTATGATCCAAAGGGTTGCCAACATACTTGAAACACATATTGTTAGTGTGATGATGATGATGATGATGTAAATCTCCACAGTTACAGTAGGATTCACATCCCTCAGGCAGCCTTGCTGAGATTAATGGTATCCTGAATATTAATACAAACTAGTGCAAGGAATAGCTTCAAAACTGGAACCAGACTGATTAAGAATCAAGTTTTCCTTCACATTTTTCCACTGACCACATTTAGAATCTTCCTTGTATCTGTGTGGGGATGTACCACCTCTCTCAGTTAGAAGTTAGGTCTCCAGCATTCGTGTTCACCTGACTCTGTGAGCCATTCGCTCATTTGTACTGTGCATAAAACGGTGCCCCTTATTGATTGTAGTGTTTCCTTTGCTTTTTTTTTTTTCATGCATGCTTGGATTTACTTTCAGACTTCCCTTCCTCCCCCCTGTCACCTTTTAAGAAAAGATGAAAAAATGATGGAAGTATTGCTAGATCCTAGCTGGTTTAAAATATTTTTCTACAATGGATATGGGCACATTTTTGTGTGCACACATGAGTATGAGCACGTGTATGACAGAGAGGGAGGAGAGATTTTGCAGTGGGACAGGCTGTACTTGTTGCTCCGTTCTAGCTGCTTCTTACAGTTTATGAGTTTCTACATATAGGGAATGTATTTTCTTCCTCAGACTAACCATGGTGAAAAAGATGTTATGTGAAACACAGTCTGGCAGCATCCCAAGATCACTCTTTAAAGGCACTGATATCATGGCACACCAACACTGAGCATTAATATCATCTAGGCTTTACGTCCAGCTTTAGTAACTACTTAAGTAAATATTAAAGCATGGGGTAAAGGAAAGCTCAGAGTTGATGCTAGCATAAAAAATAATGTTTTTGCTTTGTCTGCTTAACCTTTCTCTCCTCAGTATGAGAAAAACATAAATGCATGTGACATAGGTATTTTATGGCAGTGAAAGAGTGCACTAGGAGAAATCAGAACACACAAAATAATACTGCAGCTTCTTGAGCCATTTTTGAGATTTAGATTAAATACAGTAAAACTTGCCCAGCAGAAACTTTCTACATGTAGCACCACTTGTCCAGCTCTTCACAAGAATTGATGAATCTGAACTGTGTTTCCCACACACACCTTAAAGCCAATAAAAAAAGTAATTCCAATGAATTTCTCTTTTTTTTTCCCCCTCCATATAAGCCAAGGAATTTACAGGGTTATAGCAAAGTAGCAGGAAACTTATTACCTCTGTTTTCAAATGGAGAATGGGAGATAACAGTGAAATGGTTTACCAGGAGGTCACTGTGTATTTATACTCTGAGCAGAATTTAAGAACATAGGCTCCAATCCTAACTCAGGCTGATTTCTGTGCAATTTCAGGTAGAGATAAAACTTCTCTACAAGCAAAATTTGAACTCCTTAGTCCTTGGCTCCTGGCCAATATTTAATTCATAAGACTTGATGGAAAAGAAGGTTTTCTTAGGGAAAACTTGGAATATTTTAGAAATAATTTCGCAGTTGATCCCACTACTTGGCCAAGTTTTCCATCACCCATGTGCACACAGGAGTTTGCAGCAACTTTTCCTTATTCAGGTTTGAGCTTTGTGTGCTCACTATCACCTCTGTTTTTACCAGTTAACACCCAGTTCTGCCAATGGCATCATATGGCAGAGGCCTCTCTCATCACACCCCCTATGTGCTCTGCGCTCACTGTATTCTCTTATAGGCATTTCCAGAAAGAATGAGAAAGAAAAAAGCAAGTCACTTCTCTGGTCTGTTAACCACTGCCTTTTACAGTCCCTATCCTTTCCACATTCTGATATTATTTCCTGACAAATCTTTTCGCTCCAGGCATCTCTTCCTCATTTCTACTCTTACTTTTAAAGGCTTTACATTAGATCTATGCACTAAAAGCAAAGCATTTTGAAAACACTTGACCTATTTTTATAACACCTACACAGCAGCCTGCTGTAACACCTAAATTTTTCTTTCACCTTGTCTCAAAGTATCACAAGTTTTTTTCTTGGCAGTCTTGCATGTTTTGGTTTCTTCCTTATTTTGTGCTAAGCAGTTTTTTGATAAGGTTCAGGTGGGAAAATTAATCTCTCTCAGGACCCAATCAGGGTTTTACATCAATTAAACTAATTGACAGAAGGTTTAACACATTTCTTAATTACGACAGCAAGTACATTCTTGGAAGAAACCCCAAAGTATGGGAGTTAAAATAAAAATAATAATAAAAAAGACACCAATCTCTTTTCTAGTAAAATAATTTTGGACATATTTTAGAGGTAAAAACCCAGGAATTTTCCTAATGGATGGCTATTTCACCATGGCTAAAACTGCCTCCAGCCAGAAAGTTTACGCCACACCAAAACGATCACCTTATCCCTGACTGTGAAAATGTAAACAACCAGTAAATAATCATAGAGAGTATATATATATATATAAAAAAGATATATATGAAGACAGAAAATGCATAACTAGTCACCAAACTACCAAAACCCCGCCAAAACTAAACAAAATTTCTAATTCTTCAAAAATCTACTGGATTTTGTTTCTGAATTTGTAATGAGACGTCTGTGCTTGTTCACATTAGCTGTCTTGGTCTTTTTTCTAACTTAGGCTAAACCTCATTAAGCTGAACCTCATAACTGAGGCATCGAGCTTAAGAAACAGTTTATCTTATAATTCAATACTGTGTTTCAAACTAATCTTTATCTTCTGTTTCGGGTTCTAGTCTTTTATATTAATAGAAATGATAGGGTGCTTCTGAAATGTAAAGAACTTTCTTGGTATTTCATTCAGTTCGTCATTCTGTCTGTTCCCAGTGCTCTGTGTGATGCTGTGGAAAGGCAACAGAAAAAGGCAATTCAATGCTTTTCAGAATAACTTACAGTCATAAAATATTTTCAGAATAGGAACCCCTGAGGGAGATATTTAACTTTAGTCTTTGCTGGTGTTTTTGAACATCTGGCCACCCTAAACATGCTAGCAGTGTTGGGGTTTTTTGAATGTCTGTGCTGCACAAAACCCAAACAAGCAGTTTAGTGAATAAGAGCCTTTAGGGAAGAGTGTTTAAAGGAGTACAGAGGAGTTATATATATAAATCCCTTGGACATATTTTCTGTGTAGTACATTCCAACTCAACACTCTATTACTCAACATTGCTTCACTGCAGTTGGAATCAGTGTCAACTGCAGCAGTGTTTTAAAAAAGTGGGCCATGTTGCAGTTTTTGTGTGTATGTGTGAACACGGAGGAAGAAGGTCATGACGTCTTTAAGTGCATATGCTACACAGTGAATCCAATTGCCAACATGCCATTTCCTTTTCTAGCTACACTGCAGCACCATCATCTCTTCTCTTTAGCATGGGACATGTCCCACATCCATACTCTTGAAAGCTTTTTCCTAGAACCTGCCTCAAAGGTATCACAGCCAGCACTTCTTTCCTCTCAAGCCCCTAAATTTGAATAACAGGGAAGATGAAATTTTTCCCTTCAGAAAGTAGTCCCAACACAGTAATAACTAATTTATGCCAGAATATAACCATTCAGTTATTCTCATACGTTTTCTAGCTCTCAGGTGGGGGTGAACTAGCCATGAGGAGGGAAAGAACAGAAGGATGTCATGATGCCTTACTTCCTTTTAGTTTGTTTGGGGGTTGTCAGGACTGGACCTGGTGGTTGTAGCATGCACCCAGAGCCTGGGATCCTAGGCTTTTCACCACAGGCACTACTTCATGTAGGATTTGCTCTAGATTAATTTAATACGATCTCGATTGTAGGGAGCTTCAGCCCTCCTCTTGTGAGGGCTACTCCTTCCCTGTGGTAATAGGCAGGCTGCTCTGTGAAGATCCTCGTGGGTGACAACATATTCCTTCGAAAGGTGAGAACTTCCCTTCTTTAGTACCAGCCTAGATACTTGTCTCGTTTGCCCTTAACAGCTCTAAACATTTCTGCTCCTGACTCTGCATCGTCCTCAGCAGAAAGGCAGTATTTTTTTTTTCTAGAAGACGTTTGTCAACTAGTGAGATTTGGCAACATGAATGTATTTATTGAGAGGTATTAGTAGCAAATCTGTCTCTTTTGTGACTGTCAATGCTTTTCTTTATGTTTTCTTTAATGCAAGTCAACACTGCAGGTCAAAGGGGAATGCTGCAAGGCGGATTATGCTCCATTCAGTAGCCCTTCAGTTCTACTTCTGTCTCTTCAACTCAAGCAAGATTCTGTTCACAAAATGAGTACAGCCAAATCCACCCTACGAATCTCCTCAGTTGTCTTGGTCTCCCTTGGTCTGCTATCCCACATTGCAGCCCCCAATTAATGGTGAATTAATGGGAGACAGAAACCAGGCAGAAAAAGACTCAGACTGATTATGCTCCATTATGTATGTTCACCTATCCACTGCCCATATCCCAGTGCTTACTGTCCTGAAGGTAATATGCTGTGTCTAAAAATGGTGTGGAAGGGAAAGCCAACATCAGGAGCCTCGAGAAAGTGCCCAATGAAGCAATACTAGGAACTCAGGTCCAGTCTAAGAAAAAGGATGGAAACCATTGTATTAAATGCTTCTCTGTTTCCTCTAGTGGGGTGATGTAAGATTTTTTTCCTCATCCAATCATAGAAATAACCATCTAATCATCTAAAACATAAATTTTCTTCTCTTTCACATAGGTGTATTTGTGCAGAATTGCTTCCTGGATTGCACCTCTCAGGTTTATAATCCATTTTTAAAGAACACTTGGGATCTTAGGGAAGAAGGGAGGGAAGCACATCTACACACTCTTCCAACCTCAAGGCAGAGCCAGCTCTACCTGTATGATGTTCCTGACAGATCTTTTGCTGGGGGAGTGAAAAATGTCTTAGAAAACTCTCCTGGCAGCAATTCTTTGATTAGCCTACCTGATCCACGTCAGTAATTCCCTACTTCTATGTTCAGCACAGAACTCTGCTGCTTCTGTATTTTCCTCATTGCAATTTATACCCAAGATTTGCTGCCCTAGTAAAACTAGACAATGAGAAGTTTATTCCCATTTTCCTTCCTAGTGTTCACTTCCGAAACAAGAATTTTCTAAGCAGGTGGGAGAGGGAAGAGTCCTGGGTTCTGGTCGTTGATCTGAAAGCAGCTGCTGTGTCTAGTGCGGGATCTGGTCCTGGATTCTAGTTGGGCGTGGACTCACACCTTCTGGTTCTAGCATGAGTGCCATCAAGCTCATTGCAGCCTTCTTGCCTCCAGCTTTAGTAAGCACTGGAATTGTGAAGTCAGAAACAAACACACCATTTTCTCTTTGCAGGGTCAGTTTTCAGCCCTTATATTTGTTCCTCAGCTGTGTGGCTCTTAAGTGCCCAGAACGGGCACTGTGGGGTCAGTAGATCATCAGAGGCACGTTTCATATCCAGGCATCACCTGCAGTTAACTGTAAAATCAGAGCAACTGCAAAATGAGAGACTGGGGGCACAGACTAAATACAGTTACCTAATGCTCAGTGACAAGGAAGACTGATACTTCTGAGCCAACCAAAAATATTAGATGTTAAAAGAAGTCTACTGGTGAAAGCTCAGGCAAGTGTAGGCTCCAGGCATTCACAGGGTGGAATGTCTTTGCACATCAGCAGAGTAAAGGCAGCAAATAGTTAATCGTGCTGTCTAACAATGGACATCAGACTGATGCTTTGAATCACCTCTGAGCCTTCTCTACACCGCCTGTAAAGAGATTTTACATTTCATTTGACATAGCCTGAATCTCTCTAATCAAACATGAATAGCCCTACTCTGCCAAAGCCCTCTTTTAGATGATTAGGCTCTTTGTAGATCTAACTGCCAGAGCTGGTCCTATGAAAATAGCAGTAATAGTGAAAGCAGCAATAACAGAAATTCATGTTTTTTTGTTGTTTGCTTGTTGTTGACTGCAGAATTCATATTTGTACTTCAAAATGGTTTCGTGGAATAAATTGCATAATAATTCATTGAGTCACTGATTGTTGTAGTTTATCAGACTTGCTGATGGCAACTACAAATCTACTCCATTAGGCAAAAAGAAAACTGATTTGTTAAGAGGTTTTTATAGACTTATTGAAATGCTTCATCTCTAATGCATACTGTTCCCCAGCACAGCAAAGTATGGACAGCATTACCTTTACAGCAGGATTTGAGCCTGGCACAGACAGAACATCAGTACTTATATCTGCTCACTGATAAACAGTATTCTGTAATATGTGGCTTGAGAATACACAATTCTTCCTTTTTTTTTTGCTTGCCACTGGTGCTCAAGAGCTGGTGTCAGTTAAACTGTAAATGAGTGAGCCTGCAATCATCCCGATATGCTTCAGCAGTTATAATTTGGTTAAGGCTCAAATCAATGTTCTGGTCCTCAACATTTCTTGAATGTGTTGAAAATCTAACTTAATTGTGAGAGACAGTTGTCCTTTACTGGGAAGTAAACAAAAGACTTCATTTAGCCTTGAATGATACTGGAGCCAACTGAACTTTATTATCTTTTTGATCCTTAATAGAAAACACTTCAAATTTATGCTTTGAAATGATTCACATTTAAACAGAGAGTCTTCTAACATTAAAGGCACAGTACAAGACTGCATCTGAATGTTCTTCCATCCCCTTGACTGTTCCTGTGCCACTAGTGCAAACATAGGAGAGATCAGTGATGCTTCCATGTTATGTTGGGTTTATTATTCTGTGATATGATTTCAGGCACTTTAGAGCTAAAATAATCTTGTGACCTTCCATCAACAGATGGTGTAGTTGTTCCAGTAGCACTAGGAAAAATTGTTAGCTATGTTGGCATAGGTAGTAATGCTCAGAAGCATTTTCATTCTCATGCTTTATTTGCTGAAGAATACAGATTCTAACCAATTGAAACTACTGGCCAATTCATGTGAGGCTCATTGAATTTCTTTCAGTGAATTATTTTCTAAAAAATATTCTTATTTTGTATAGACAGTATTTTGATTTTAGTAATATGAAAAATTAAGAATGAAACAAAATATTTTCCCTTCCTTTCTCTTGGCTTTGATGGGAACCTGAAAAATCAAATATGTATGCAATTCTGAATGTGCTGCAGCAAACAGTCTTGACTTGTCCCCTGGTAACTGTCTTTTTGTACACTGAGGCAAATCTTTGTGGAAGTTATACAGCATCTTACATTTACTTCCAAAACAAATATTATAAATGTTAATAAAGAATAGCAGTGATGACAAATGTATTCGAAAAAAAAGCAATATTTTTAAACTTACCCCAGATTCATCAAAATTATTCAAGACCTGTTAAAACGGTTCATACAAAGTTGTCTTTCAGCAGTGTGATAGTTTGAATATATATCTGATATTTCTTATTCTGGAACAGGTAATCAGTCTGCATATGGCAACATTGTTTTCCCTAACTTATTTTCATATCAGGGAGAAATTTAAATGCTACTACTTTAGCACAAAAAAGAAAGTTTCCATCTGATTTCAACTTTTATAATTTTTGTTGTTTTTTTTTTTTTTGCAAATAATAATCTATTTTTTTCATTACATCTGTAATTACACAGTGGCTATGTCTTTTTTGCTATTTTCAGCTATACTTGCTAAACATAAAAAACGAAAATGTTAAACAACTGAGGATGAAGATACAAATTATGTTCAGAGGGAAGAAACTGACTATGAATAGAAAAATATAGCAGATGTTGATATCATCCTACAGTACTGTCTGAGATCTTGAATTACATTTAAAGAGTACTTAAGTACCCTTGTGAACACAGGATTTTATGAAGGCAATATATGTCTTTCTGTCCCTGATATTTGGCATGTCTTCTCTTGTTTTCCTCCACTGTAAACCAGCTATCACTGATTTAAGTGCTGATATGATGACTTGTTTCCTTGATCAACAGCTGTTCACAATTTGTTATTGCAGATTATTTCCTCCCTGAACTTCTATTGAGAGAGGGTCGAGAGTGCCTTAGACCTTTTTGCTTGGAATGATAAAAATAGTAATTTATCAACATGATACATATTCATTTATCTCTGAGACTGTGCCATTCTAACACACTGAAAAAAAAGGAGTGAAGTCTGGCAGCGATTTTTCTGAGTGTTGTATTAGCAGGCTGTAAATGAAAAATTGTGGTAGGCACCACTACTGAAAGCCTATTAGAAAAAGTGACAGAAGGAATACTTTTAGGCATGATAATCATACTGTATTTAAAAGCACAAGAATTAGAATAAAATCAGTGATAGCAGTCAAACTTGCATGCAATTATTTTTCAGTTTGCAGATATTTCCTTATGGGTTAATGAAAATCAAAGCAAAGTGCAAATGAGAGAGAAACAATAAAGAGTATCTCACAAAGTACTTGGATTTCTATGCTAAGCAATTTATTCATGACAGAAAAGCTTTTTTTGGAGGAAAACAAATGAAAAATATAAGCTATGATGTCATGAGGCCAGATGTTGGACCAGATAAATATTCTTCGTGCTTTTCAGTCATCACAAGAGGTAACTATATGCACACTCAAGATAAAACCCGAATAGAAAAATCCTCTTCCCTTTATGCTACTTACTCTGCTTCCTTTTTTCTTTTTCTTTGACTTATGCAAGAGGATAGATAACCTGGGAATAAGTGCAATTGATGTACATCCTGATTCTACTTGATAGTCTAGAAACAGAAAAATGCAGCTGTTCCAGGAGGATAGCTTGCTCAAAGATCAAAAGAACTACTAGTTTAAACTGAGCCCAGCTACAGAAGTAGACAGAGTCACAACCTATGGGGGGTGTGTGTGCTATTAAAAATCTCTTCTTATATCAGAAAATAAGATTTCAGTTTTGTACTTAGTAAACTAAGGGTAAATGAAAGAAAAAATCTTTTTTGAAGAGGAGGAAGAATTACAAGGGCTCCAACAGAAGGCTCTTAAAAAGTGCCTGGCTGATTTATCAGCTCATTGAGTTGAAAGGTGAGAAACTCTTTGATATAACATAGAAATTTCAGGTTTGTTTGGTTTTTTTTAACATTGTGGCTGAAATGGAAGTATCTAACTGTGCTTTATTGCCAACTGGAAAGCAGATATAACTGTATTTGTCTTCAACATCACTGAAAGGTGGCATATTTACAGAACTCATTAGCCACCATTTGTTTTCTTGAAATAAGAGTAGGCACTAAAGAGCAGGCACTAGTGATAGGGAAATTTCTCATGTTATGTATCTGTTCTCCAAAAGACAGTCCTCCTAAAATAGTAAAATTTTTCAAGACTCAATTTCCCATGGTTAGAAAAGCATTTTAAATCCGGGGAGGTAAAACCCACAAATGGCAGTTTCTTGAGGCGGCTTTACCAAGGGCCTGGGTTTATCAGCACATCAGGAAGAGTCTCTAGCTTCTTTGAGGATTTAAATATCCAGGTCATGTGACTGGATATGCAGATACTAATGACCTACACCAGACACCAGGTAATATATCTGCATGTATGGGCTGGACTAAGTTGTCAAAAAATGAATGACTTTGACTTAAAATAAATGAATAGTAGCTTACCCCAAATTGCATGAGCTAGTAAGAAAATTAGTTTAGGAACAGTTTCCTCACACCAGATGTGTGTCTGGCATCCTCATCATACAGAATTTCAGTATAATTTTTCAGACTCTTTTTCTCTTTCTTCCTAACCTACAGAAAAGCATCAACTCACATGGATGACACTTGTTTTCTGGTCTTGCAAATGCCTTTCAGAGTAAATGCAACCCAGGAAGAATCTCCTGTACTGCTGGATGTGACAAGTCATAATATTTCAGTCAGCCCCATGGAGAATTAGTGAGTGGTGGCAATAGAAAAGCAAGCCATGACAAATTAGACCAGATTTTTTTTTCAAAATCTGAATAAAACCCGAAAAAAAAATGCCAATACATAGTTTACCACTGTGTGGTATATGTCTCATTAAAAAGGAAACACAGAAATAAGGCACATTAAAATACCTGTGGTAAATTGAAAATTGGCATCAGACAGAAATCACACCAGTGTGAATTCAGATTTTAGAAGAGCAAAGCAAATTGGCTCATTTGGAGCTTGTAATTTTATGTGTATCTCCTCAGTGCATAAAAGGAACTGTGAACATCAAGAATGTAAGTAGATGTGATCCAATCAGAGCATTGTGTTTAGGGTTTATTGTAGCACTCCCAGCATCCCCTGATCCACTTCCATTCTTGTAATTCCAATTATTTACCTATCATTTAAGACCCTTCATAATTTGTACTGTCATGTGTTGTAGCCTATTATGTCACTATGATATCATGAGGATTTGATCAATGGCTGAGCTGCTTTAACTCAATTAAGTATACTTGACAAACTGTGTGATACTCAAAGTTTCACAGAATTATTTTTAACTGTGACAAGATGACACGTCATTGTCTCTTGACTGCTAACCTAGATTGGATGATACCAGCTGATAGTGGAGGCTATCTTGGATGACATGTGTACACAGCAGTAATCGAGAATGCATCATGCTATTAAGCTCCAACAATTGCTTTACTGCTGTTATAAATGTCAGTTCCAACCTACGATAACAAAATTTTCACAGCAGGGCTCCTACTCACACTTATTTGGACATTGAGACTCTTTTTTCTAGCAGCCCAAGTATTCTGAAATATGTACAGAGCTGAGAGAATCTGAGTTTCTTCTCAGTAGGTCTTACCCAATCAGGTTTAGACTTGAGCTGACATCTACCTTGCAGTCCTGAAAAGTACACATTTACATTGCGTCTATAGAAATTGCATTTAGGTGTTACCTGTACAACTCAATGCATATAAACACCTGGATGGTTTGCCTTTTTTTTAAATGGAGATTAGTATGTGAGCATCTTGTAACTCAAGTTTCAATTCTGGCTCTTCAGTGGACAAGACCAGTCTTCTGGCTCTACACCTCACACCTGCACTTGCAGTGATGCTTATGGCTTTTGTGTGTGCAGGTGTTTACTTATTCAACAAGCAAACCAGGTGGCATATTTTCTGACCAGAAGGTATGTAATGGTATGTAAACGGTGGGGGCAAGTCTTGTAAGCAACAATACTCGCTGAGGTGAGTGCAAAAATCTTTACCATGATCTGAAGATGTGTGCCCATTAACTCTCAGGTGGTGTTGGTGTGGACAGCCAGAGCACAGTACTAAGACGAAGCTTGTAATGCAGATGTTAGTGTAAGCAAATCTAAGGGGAGATTAGATATGTGAACAAACTACAACTTTGATAACTCTCCATGGTATTTGAGTTACTGTGTTCTGATAAAGCTTACATTTTCAGATGTCTTTCACCGTACCAGACCTATATTTCTTCATGGTAGAGATAAATGGAAGGTTAAATATCTTTCTTTAATTTTAAAGAATGTCTAATTGTCTTCATATATATTATCACATAAATACCATAGTTTAATCTTGTGGGTTTTTTTTTTCCTTAGCTTTCTTCATTCTTGCCTTTTCTACCTTTTCATTCTTTGGAGGAAAATAGGATAAAAAATGAGATTTCCCCCCCCCCCCCCAGCAGGCTTTGAAAAAGGCTATGAAAAGTGGTTGTCCCTGAAAAAACCAGTGTATTGGGAATAAGCATAAGTCTTTCTATCATCTTTCAGTATTTCCAGTGTATTTAATTATAAAGCCTGTCTTTTCAACAGCAGGATAGCCTAGGAGAAGGGATGCTGCATTTCAGTTACTCTTCTTTCAGACTGTGGTACAGCACAAGTTAAACTGACATCACAGCCTTAAGCTCAGAAGAAGACTGAAAGGATGAATAGAACACCAGAGAAAGTGGTACATACTGGAAAGTTTTTACATAACCATTTTAACTGCATTGTTAATCAGACTTTCCTCTAATAATTGGATAAACTAGACTGCTAGTATAATTGTAATTTTACTAATAATAATTGTTGTGTTTTGATAAGATTGTTAAATGTTTAATT
Organism: Ptilonorhynchus violaceus; assembly: GCA_013397565.1. Taxonomy (NCBI): domain Eukaryota; kingdom Metazoa; phylum Chordata; class Aves; order Passeriformes; family Ptilonorhynchidae; genus Ptilonorhynchus; species Ptilonorhynchus violaceus. The sequence goes on along the minus strand of VZRJ01011026.1, from coordinate 160,761 downwards.
TGCCTCAATACATTCTTAGCTACACATATCAAGCATGTAATACTTGGAGTTTGACAACTGTGCAATTTAAAATGCACTGTAACTGGGCTAAAAAAATGGTTGTCTCCCAGGCAGATAAATTCAGACAGAACGCAATGTTTCTAGCCTATATGCTAGGCTGCACAGGGTATTTTCTGTGTGGTCTTTGTTGTGTGAGGTAGATGTGATTTTCCTCTAAAGTTCCTCATTTCCTTTTTAAAGCTCCCTTAACACTGGACTGGTGATCACTATATTATTATAAAGGAGAATAAAAAGAGATTCAGGTACATGAATCTAACTTAAGCATCATTAGTTGTTTTTTGTTAACCCTGTTAAAAAGTCTTGTGAGGATAAGTACAAATAAGAAACACTCTGATGACGAAGGAAGAATTGTTTTCTTCCAGATTGTCAATGGATGCTGCAATACAACAGGAGTCGTCAGAGAATCACAGAATACAGAATAAGCTGAGTTGGAAGGGACCCACCAGGATCATCACGTCCAGCTTCTGGCCCTGCACAGCACTGTCCCCAAGAATCACACTATGTGCCCGAAAGTATTGGTCAAGCACTTCTTGAACTCTGTCAGGCTGGTGCTGTGACCACTTCCTTGGGGAGCCTGTTCCAGTGCCCAACCACCCCCTGGGTGAAGAACCTTTTCCTGATATCCAACCTAAACCTCCCCTGACACAACTTCAGGCCTTTCCCTCGGGTCCTGTCACTGGTGACCACAGAGAAGAGCTCAGTGCCTGCCCCTCCTCTTCCCCTCACAAGGAAGTTGTAACTGTAATGAGGTCTCCCCTCAATCTCCTCTTCTCCAGGCTGAACAGACCAAGTGACCTCAGCTGCTCCTCGTACAGCTTCCCCTCAAGGCCCTTCACCATCTTTGTTGCCTTCCTTTGGACACTCTCTAATGTTTAATGTCTTTCTAATATTGTGGTGACCAAAACTACACAGAGGACTTGAGGTGAAGCTACACCAGTGCAACTCCTGCAACCCCCTCTAAAGTGCCACAGAGAGGAATGAAAGACTGATTTTAAGGACAATGGGCACAATATTCATTTTGTCATATCTGGTGCATGTATTAGGACTGCTGGAGCAGGGCAGAATGGCTGTCACACCCTATCAGCCCATCCCAGGAGGATGCGTCCTTTGGTTGTGGGATGGCCAGCTGACCTTGTGCTCGGCTGTTGCTGCAGCTACGTTGGTGTCCAAGCTCTCCAGCCTGCTCTCAGTCATGGATGGGAACAGGCTGGCTCTAGACCACATAAGAGTTACATAGATACTTGTGTACCTGGGATGATTTTATTCTCAACTGCATTTGATCAGTCACCTTTCTTTATTGTGTCCAATCAACACTTTTCTTCTTGAGAAGAAATTCCAACATGGGAAGAAGTTTGAAATGTGCCTCTACAGGGTTTACTGATACCAGCTCAAATTTGGCGTTGATATCTGCTCCAGCCACAATCAAAGATACCAGCTATTTCCCAGAGGATTTGTTGTGGCAGAGGATACCAAACCAGAACTTTGGTTGGAGATGGTCGTTATAAAGTTTGGTTTGTTTGGGCATGTTAGTCTGCACTAATACACTACTCTGTAAGTGAGGGTGTGAGCAAATAAATATGGGAACAACCTGAGATATGCAACTTGTCATTCTGTATAACAAAAATAAATGAAGCTCTAATCTCTGGTGTGGTCATGTAACCTTATGTGTGGCTTCCTCCACCTCCATCATAACCCATGCAAAGCTATGTGTGTCATTAGTCAGATGGCTGATAAACCCATTTACAACCCAGCAGTAACACTGGTCTGTCTAAATTCCTGCCTTGACACGGCACAAAGTGAGTGTATCTAAACTGAAACAAAAGGGCTGCAGTCTGTACAGCTGACTCTGATGGTGTGCGCCCACAGCTCAGTAAGCAGTACCAGAGCAATGTGAAAGACTGTCACAAAGAGGCTTATGCTATTTCAAAGCTACAAATGAAGAGAAATTGAGTTCACATGCTGCAGTGAAGCAAATCAAACCCCGTAACGTTTGTATTAATTGCCAAAAGCAGATAGTGCCTGGGAAGCAGAATACAGGGTGGAAATGCAATAAATCTTCACACTTAAATTTGGAAATGAGCCCAGGTTTTGGGGAATTAGAATCTAGTAGAACTTACTTTTAAAAGTATAAATCTATCAGGAAAAAAAATCAATCTGAGAAGTATATCCTAGATCTTTGTTAAATTTTCTTTGGCTTTGAGCCAAATGTTAATTGAAGCTCTAAGAATGAAATGGTCTTTTTTAGAACAACCAAATGCTCTCAGACTCTTCATTATACATAATATACTTATTGTATATTCTATTTAGGGTAAAAATATATGTAAACACTTAAATTAATAGTACAGTGATTTGGAACCATTCTAGGCTTTTACCAACGAAAAGAAATGTTGAAATGTGATGGATAGCATCACTGTGTAATGATGCTGTAATAATTTCCTTTTCTGCAGAAGAACCAGCATCAGAATTCCTGAGTTCACAACAGTCTTGAGTCAGGTGAGGTACCCCACAAACACAACCACATGCCCAGGGGAGCGAGCCTCAACCAGAAATTGTTTATTAAGACAGTACAGGTGATGCACCCCAGTATCAAATGTATATCAGAGACCTTAGAGAAGTTCATGCTCTGGGAGGAAGTTCATGCTCTGGGAGCTGTAATCCTACAGCTCTGAAGCTGATGAAAGGTTGAATGTTTTCTCGCATAAATGGGGTGAAGATTTGACTGCACATGTCAGGCAGCTGTTGTTTTCTCCTGTTAAATTGGCAATAGGAGGAAAGTGAAGAGGAAGTGACAAGATTTGGGTGATGCTCACAGCAAAGGAATAAAACAAAGAAAGAGGAGTAAGAGCAAATGAAAAAAAAATGTTGCTCCTTTCACTGCCAGCACTTGGCCTTTCCTTTTCCAGTTCCTTTTTCCTGGCATCTAGGGCTCACTGCCTATTGTCTCAAGTAACACCATGCTGCCTACAGGTCATTAGCTGGATGGCTTTACTGGCTGTCCAGAAAAGCTGCTAAGAAGGAATTCAGAGTTAATGGTAGTTATATCAATGAAGCCACAACATTTGCAAGACATTCCGGTGCTGCTAAAATTTATGCTCTAAAAATAATGTTTCTTTTGTTGAGTGGAAAGGCAAAGGATTATGTTGCTTCCACTGAAGCATTTGCTCAATATTTTTGCCCACAAGTCAACAAAGTAAGGAAAAAACAGAGGTATAATATTAAAGTAGAGGTACGTATCTCTGCTGAGAATCAATACAGCCACGCAAGCAAAGGTTTCTAAAAGAGATGTAGAATATATTCACAAAACTAGTTTTCTGCTGCTATAGTTTAAGTAATTTTCACTACCAGATTTCAGATTTATTTTGATATAATGACATAAAACATCTATGTTTTTGCTGGCAAGGTTATACGGCTGGGGGCAGGAAAATAAATTAATACTAAGGACATTCATAATAGAATTCCATGAATTTTCAAATCCTTATTTTCAAAGAAAATCCACATATTCTTTTCTCCTATTTCACACACACCCCCCTATCCTCAGAAATGTCTCATCTATATAGATGAAACATTATTTGCTTGCCATACTTTTCAAGTAATTTCACAAATCCATACAAATCTGACAGAAGGTATAATTCAAACATATCAGGGCTTAAAACAAAGAAACTGTCTCATGTAGTCACTAATTCTGACGGCTGTCAGTCCTGCCTAATTTACTCGAGTTTCTTTCTGGTAGCTTATGAATAGCTTTTTTAGCCTGAGAGAGAGAGAGAGAAAGGGGGAAAAAATATTGTCCGGGTGACAGCACACAGAAACAGAGACTTGTCAAATGCTAGACCAGGTAAGATGTCCCTGGTGAGTCCACAGCACTCTAGTAAGGAGAAAGGGTTGTGCTGGTGTTTTCACAGACCTACTGTTGGGATTTTCCTTTCCTGCCTCTTTCTGTGAAGGCATTTGACATATGGTTCTGGTCCTGTTCAATTACACATCTCTTTTCCACCTCAGATAGCATTTTTCACTTATTTGTCATTTCCCATTCTTAACTAGAATTATACTTTATTCATCCTTCCACATAGTCTTATTAATTTTTATCAGGGATTGGAAAAATGTAGTCTGGTGAAAAAGTTTAATCACTACAGAATCTGGCTTAGAATGAGAGTTTCCCATTTTAAATGAGCTGGTTGGTCACTGACATAGTTTTTCCCATGCACTGAAAATGTATTTAAAATTATGCCATTTGATTAAGTTGTAAAGTCTGAGGGTAGCTAGCAGATTCAATTATGGATTCAAATTATGCTACTAAATTGGTCTAATTTTTAAAAGTGATGAATGAAGTGCATAAAAAGAAAGAGATAATGAAGGTCTAAAGAGGAATTGGCAAGGATTCTATTAATTAAACTCAATGAACAAATGCATATCTTGTTGTGTGAATGGGTGCACAGCTATAAATACATTGATGTGCATCAAAAATCCAACTTGACATAATGTTTACATTACACTGGGTTTAATTTCTTACATATTTGAAATCCATTTAAATACATGTTAATGATGACAGGAGATATTAGAAATCTGCTCCTAATATTGCAACAAGCAATAACTCTATTAACTATGTTAGGGTGAAATGTCTTTCCTGAAAGACAGAAAGCTGCTTAAAATAAAATTAAATGTCTGTACAAGATATAATGGTGTCTGACAAGATATAAAGCTGTCTGACCCTAATTATGACTTCTTTTGGTTGTGTCAGGAATAGCTCTGCAAGGTGCAATGATAAAGTTGCTTTCTAAGAATCCTCAAGAGATGATTGTAGAATTGCAAGTGCTGTGCCCATAGACCAGCTCTCAGAGGCACCCATGGCATCAGCAGTAATTCCATGAGGGTCACATCAGATCACCTCCTGCCACAGCCCAGGAGCAGGAAGACGGACCCTTAAATCTGCAGTCACTGCATGGGCTTAGCTATAACTTTCACTTCTTGGGATCAGGCCGTATTTAGATCCTTGCCTCCTGTGTTGGTGAGGTTTTAATTCCATCTCCCTTTTTTCAAGGATGGAAAGCACTTGCTCCAAGACAATTGTTTGAAATGGCTACCAGTTTCAATGTGGATTTTCACACTCCCTTGAAGACAAGACCTTAATCTCTGCAGGTCCTTTCCTGCACTGAGAAAGAGACCACACACATTGTCTTGCACACAAGCCATGGCCCAAACCTATATCTGCATTTTCAGTACATTTCTGTTTTAAGTAGAATGAGTATCTAAGAGCTGAGCAGCCCTCTGGAATACCATGTTTCTACCTTTCTCAAATAACTACAAGCTTAACACCTTTGTTCAGCAGACTGGATTAGGACCTGCCTATTGGCGCTTTTCATCCAGCCTTCTTTTTTTTTATTTTTAACTGATGAGCTTATTCTCATCAATTGCTAAAAAGCTGGCACACTTTGCTGCAGCTGGTGAAGAGGAGTACCTGCTTGCATGCCTGCAAAGCACAGACCTAGCTCCTCAGGGACAGCCTTTTTCTGACAGATGCGATGTGCATCCTCTGCAAACACTCAATTACATTTTCAAGATGAGAGATTTAAATTTCAAAGGTTCTCACGAGTAAATATCCAACTGTTTAAATTTAAAGTATTTTCAGAAAATAATTTCTTTTTAGTTTAAAGGATTTGTAGGAAATAAGAAAAAGTGGGATGCTTCAAGTCCCTTGTGGGTGAAAATTAAATGTTGGCTCAGGACGAGGAGGTTATGATGTGATCGGTGAGGTGGGGCTGGAGATGGAGGGAGGGGCACAAACTGACAAAGCAATACAAATGGTTCTTGTCAAAACCAAGTAGAGACAGCTTGTGTTGCGCAGGTCAAACATTACCCTAACCAAATAATTCACAATTCATAGCACGACCTTTGACTGGTAAGACTGTCACATAACAAACAGGACAGTTGGTAGCCTGTGAAAGGATGCTGCCTCCTGTCAAAAGAGTCCTTGATTCACCCAGTTTAAAGCAGGAGCTTTCCCCATAGTTGTTCAGGCATCCTTGCTTCCTGCTTCAGAGGCTCCATATCTTGGAAATAGCCTGTCAGGTCCCATCTGTTTTTTTGTGAAGCTGCCAGCCCCCTGAGAGAGGGGCTACCATTCCCATCTCCTGTCTGGTGCTGGAAAACCAAAGGGGAATAACCTCTGCAATCTGCCAGAAATTGGTTTTTTGAAAGCAAGGACTCTGCTTCAGAGAGCTGCAATCTACCATACTTAGAGGAAAATTAGTTTTCTAAGTACAGTGCTTTCTTCTGTTGACTGCTTCAGTCCAGTGTGTGTGCCTGCGCTCCTTCTCCTCACAATGTGGCTTGTGGGAGCTTAAACCTAAATAACTCATTAACAAGCAAAATCCAGATATTTCTTACTCCAGCAGGTATTGTGAAGGGAAAGAAACAATGACAAAGTAACTTTCAGAAACTTCTTGCTACTTTAATGACAGCAAAACTGCCTGAGCACTAAGCAGGCTACGGTTTGTATAATTAACAGCTGTTACATTTGTCAGTACCTCAAAAATGATTAGCAGGTGTCCTAGTTGATATGACAAGTTCATTAATCATTGGAGGCTTTCCTTCAAATTGATTTATCAGTCTTTATGTGCCTTCACTATTGCTTTACAGAGGGCAATAATATTACACTGAGTATTATAAATAAACTGACATAATGTACCCCAATGGACTTAGCATCTAAATAATAAGACAAACATGCACACTAAAGAGAGCACGGAGCAAAAGCTGAGAAGAAATATTTGCCATGAGAACAAGACAACAGAGTTTCAAAGAGAATTTTGGAAGACAGAGTAGTTTCTAATTGGAGAGGAATGGTTAGAAAACAAGTATAAGTTGTATGACTAGGAAAAAGATTAAGGTGGTCGTAGTCAGAATCCTTTACATAAATTTGAATTTTTCAAAAGCTTTAAGGCAAAACATAAGGCTTTAGGGTAATTCAGTAAACACGGAGAAAGATGCAAGAAAAACAGCACCATTTGGCATAAAGAGCAAAGAAGACAAGAGAAAGGCTATAGAAATAAAGTTTTAGAAGTGCAAAACTGGACTCTTGGGAAATGATAGAAAGAGGAAGTACAATTTAACGAGCTAGAGAGTCCCCAGGGAGCAAAGGGAAAAGGAGAAGTAGCCTAGTCTGCATGGAAATGTTTCAGAGGTGAGCAGGGGACTTTTAAGTGATTAAAGGGCCCAGGATAGGTGGGTTTTCTCGTGGCTTTTAGTTGTTTTGCTTATTTTTGTTTCCTTTCTCCTGGAAAATGAAACAATTTGGTACTTTCTTAAAGGATGGCCCAAACTTAAGCAGAAATTATTTCTCATGTGCCATCATTCAGACTAGAGTACAGTATTAACTGAATAAATTCATTAGGGAACTGACTTCCAGCTTATTCTGACACATTGTTAACTGGAAGTGCCAGAGATCGGGTTTTGAAGCTGATGGGCCACTGAGTTATTCTGATGTCTATATCATGTCTACATAACAATGTCTTTTCTGATTTTCTACAACTCATTATCCAGACAGCAGAGACTGGGTCTGGAGCTGTATACAGGAAAATGAGTAACACAAGTTATAAATCGTAACAACTTCTTTACATGTTATATGAATGTTCTACAGCACATCAGCTAAAGATCTCCTCTATACAGACGGCAGCAAGTTCTGCTTCATTCATTCCATACACACACATACATAAACGTGCATATATGCTCTATAGATGCATATTCTTGCTTCCTACTGCATTTGTTCTCTGCACTGTCTCCACCTTGCTGTTACAGAGGATCATTCTTTTAAGGATATTGCCTATTAGCTCGTAAGTAGGAATAGATGTCATCTTCAAGAATCTTAGTAGACCTCAAACCACTTCCAAGCAGGCTAAAGGTGCAGTCACGTCTTCTTTCTGTCTAAGCAGAAGAGATGTGAGTTAAACTTGCTACTAAATTTTGGAGCAAAATAGTGGTACTGTTCTAAAACTATGCCAGCTTCTGCCACATATTCCAAAAGCTTAACTTCTATTTGTACTTTAAATCTTGAGTACTCTTGCACTCTTGAAACTCTCCAATGTCTACAAGGAAACTTGATAATTCCAAGAGATGAAGGGAAGACATTACTATTGCTGGCAATAGTTTTATTCCAGCTGTCTGGGCAAAAGACATATTCCTTTGCCTATCCTGAATGTTAATGCAAATTGAAAGTCTCAGTTACATGAAAATGAGGCAAAATTTTGTCAAAAAGTATACTCCCAAGATAGGAAAGGCTGCTATAAAAGCAAAACAAACTCTGAAACATTGGGATAATTTGTACACAGTTATTCAAAGGTATCAGCAAGCAGACACTATTTGTATGGAAAACCAATTATTACAGGAAAAATGTGAGTCTGTAAATGTAACACATATTGCTTTCCTATGCTTTTTATGTAATTGGTATCATTATGCTACATAATGACACCAATTATTTAAAAATTAAGCACACAATAATGCATACTTCATATTTATTATATTCAGATAGAGTTCCTATCTGCAGCACTTCAGGGCCAGACATCCTTTAATAAATTCTACATGTGCCTTCAGTATTTTCTCTAGGGTTGTATTTTTTAATGCTTACTCTTTCAGTGGGGACTCTCAGGCATAAAAAATTAAAAAGGTCAATTTTATGATGAAACACATGAGCCTGGATATTCTAAGTGGCACCCTAGACTGCAGAAGCTAATTGCTTTTCAACAGAAGAACTCTCTTAAGTGCTCATGCTGGAAACAGGTTCGTGTGAAAAGCAGGATGCAACTCTACTCTTCTTCCAAGCCTGCTGGGATTTGTTGAGATGAGTGACGCTGTGAAAAATAGAAATCACCTGAAGCCTGTTAATATTATAATCAAGTGAAAGCACAATTACTGCTGTCTTAATCCATCTGTCTGTATGCATCCGCTCCACTTCCAATCACCTGCTTTAGTCACAGGTGTATTATTATCGAGATGGCATTGAAAAAATCCAAGCCATGAAGGTTCCAAATTGCTGTATGCTCTTCCACATCAGTCTGTCTGTCTCTGTAGCATTAGCACGGTCATTTGTCAAGAAGGAGAGCAAACAAAGGTCCCAGATTGCATGAAGTAAAGCCAAAGTACCTTTGTGTGTGGAGGCTGGCTGAATGATGCCCAAATCTAAGTTAGTAGGTTGCAATTTTGACAAGTGCCATTTATGTTAAATGAGGGTGGAAAAAAAATCAAGCAAATGTACTGTATTCAAATAACTCATGTAAAGCTCTGTAATGTTCAATAGATGCTATGTCACGTATCTGGAACACTAAAGTAGCTTTGGTAAACAAACATAAATTTATAGAATACAATGGCAGTTCTGCAAAAACAATCTTTCATTATAATATACTTAGTTTTTGATTTCACCCTGAATGATATTTGATAGCCTAAGTGATCAAATTGAGTGACAAGAATTCTACATGATAAAATCGACTTACAACAACAACAGCATCAAAAATCAAGCAATAACAACTGCAAAAAGCAACACAACTAGTAACTTTTAATTTAGAATAAGCAAATGCTGAATGAAATAAGGATATGTTTTCAAATTTTAGTAGTGTTGCGGTTTGACACTGGCCACATGCCAGGAACCTACAAAAGGCCTGCTCACTCACTCTCCTCTGCTCTGCAACTGGACAGAGGAGAGAGAATTTAACAAAGGGTTAATGAGTTGAGGTAAGGACTGGGAGAAAACACTTCAAGTGCAAAATAGGCTCTACTTAAGGATATAAAGTGAATTTACTACTAACAAGATCAGAGTAAAAGAATGAGAAGTAAAATATGTCCTTAAAGACACCCTTTTCTCCCGCCAACCCCTCCCTCCTTCCCACCAACAGTGCAGGGAGACGGGGTGGGGGTTTTGGTCAGTTCATCACCCAAGATCTTCCTTCTGCTGCTCAGGGAGAGGAGTCATTTCCCTGCTGCACTGTGGAGTCCCTCCCACGGGAGACAGTTCTCCACAAACTTCCCCAGCGTGGGTCCACTCTCACGAGCAGCAGCACTCCCAAAACTGCTGCAATGTGAGTCCATCCCACGGGCAGACAAAACTGCTGCGGCGTGGGTCACTCTGCCATGGGATGCAGTCCTCCAAGCACAGGCTGCTCCAGCCTGGAAGCAAGGCCTCTCTCTCCACTGGGACTTCCTCTGGATCACAGCGTCCTGATATCCACCCGCCCTGGCGTGGGCACCTCCTCCATGGGCTGCGAGTGGATCTCTGCATCCCCGTGGACCCCCCTGGGCTGCAAGGGGACAACCTGCCTCACCATGGGCCTCACCACGGGCTGCAGGGACACCTCGGCTCTGGCGCCTCGAGCACCTCCTGCCCCTCCTTCTGCACTGACCTTGGTGCCTCCATTGTTGTTCCCCTCACACAGTCTCACTCTCTACTCCTCTCTAGTTGGAAAATTACCGCTGTGCCACCAACTTTGTGATGATTCCTTCTTAAATATGTTATCACAGAGGTGTTACCGTCATCTCTAATTGGCCCAGCCTTGGCCAGCAGCACGTCCATCATCAGAGCCATCAGGGATTGGCTCTGCTGGACATGGTGGAAGCTTCCAGCAGCTTCTCACAGAAGCCACCTCTGTGGCCCCCCCACTACCAAAATCCAGGCCCTGCAAAACCAACACGCAAGCTATAGGGAGGAATGTTGAATAGTGCAACAGTTCAGACATTCACCATTTCCAGCTGATAGGTTTTTTCATGTGAAACTTGAGTTTCTCAGACATTCTTTGGAAAAAGGTTGAATAGTTTAACAGTCTTTCAGAAGAATGTTAATTTTTAAATTTGGTGAAGTTTTGTTTAAACACCTGAAGTTAGAGGAAGAATTATAAACTGCCTGAATGATCCATGCAGCTGCATATGCTGACTCCAAAATGCCACTGAATCCCTCTATGAGGCAGCTAATGGCTTAAATGCTTTTCATACCCTCTTCAAAATTCCCCCTGAGACTTGTTCAAAGCTTCATGTGCTGAGTAGATCTCTCCAAGGAGCTATGGATCAAATGGAGCCTGTTGCTCCTAAGTGCATTAGAGCTGAGGAGGATGCCTTTGCAAAGTTCAGCTCAAAGTTCAGAGCTGTTCTGAGATCAAACTCCCCACATCAAACATTGCTCAAGTGCAGGGTGCTTGTTCAGTCCACTGATGTCAGCTGTCACCTGTGGCTGTCCCTTGGCTAGAAATCCCTTGTCTGGAAATAGGTGGGATTAATTTTGTTATTCTGAAAGTTCATGAATTCTTGTAAGTATCTGAGTTGAGATGGATCTCACCATCTAAGGCAATTCCCAGGAAGTGCAGGAAAGGATGATACCTTCATATGACTTTGGAAACAAATCTATTGGGGTTTTTGTTTGTTTGTAGGTTTTTTGTTGTTGTTTTGTTTACGGAAAATTACACAACCAGGAAACAAAAAACCCTCCGTCATTCCTTTTCCTTGATCACACTCTTTTAGACTGTTTTAATTAAAATAAATCAGCAAGTTTAAGGAAGATGAACAGCTACACAAAAGGAGTATTTCAGGATAGAGAATACAATGTACTGTGATGGGATCTTATTCATCCCCATATTTAAAAATCATAGGATTAATTGACTACTACTTCTGGTAATTTTTAGGATCTTCATAGTGAACCTCTCATGGCAGTACTATTTCTGAGATCAAAAAGAGACTGGAAATGCAGCTCATATTGCTTACTTATGTTTTACATATAATCAGTATCATCATTTTTAATGTCACTAACCTCTTTCAGTCAGTCAGAAACTCACAACTCATGAAGGTGTAAACACACAGAAGACATTTGGGAAGATCTGATACTTTATAAAATGACAATTTGTCTAGTTCATATAATTCACATTTCTGTAAAATTTGCTGCATCGTTATATTCTAATCGTTGCAGCAGGAAGCAATAATCATGGCAAAAAAGAGCTAACAGCCTGGGGAAAAATCCTTTTCTTATGAGACACAGTGATTTTAGAACCATCTTCACAAAACACAAAGCCACTGAAACCTAAAATGTAGGTTCAGACAGAGTACAAAACAATGATTCACCAGATTAATGCTCTTGAAGATGAGATCAATTCATGCAGTGTGTGACAGAAAATGTTTGCAAGAGTCCACTGCAATCTTTGAAATGTATCTGGTTTATGTATTTTGTACCATTGCTATTTAGCTACAGAAAAAATACTGCAGGCATGTTTAATAGAGAATCAGGAGGCTGCCATCTGAAAATGAGGCAAGCACCACCAGCTGATACAGCAAATGCCAAGTGGCTATTTAGCAGTGCCAGCTCATAGTAGACTCACAGAGAAAAACTACCTGCCCCCCCTTCTCCCTTTTGTACCTAAATCTTCAGGAAACTAAATCACTTCCTAAAAGCGGGGATGGAGAAAGCAGTCTATTATTCCCTGGCAGACCACAAAGTATTGCCCATACTGACAATCTGTTTTGTGTAGGCAGGCTGCAGAAGCAATAAATCCTATTAACCTGTTCAAAGTCAAATGAAGACATTTAGAAAACAGAACTGCTATTACATGCAGTGGTGAAAGAAGAGCATAACAAAGAAAGGTTAAATGGATGTACCAGTATTAGATTATGCACAGTTACAACTGGAAAATCCCCCCAAACCTTTCTATCACTTGCTCTTGCCCTTCAGGATATTAATTATATCCCTTTCAGGCTAACTAGCTGACCATTCAAACATTATCTTCTGTTGTGTCAATGGTAATTTTCAAGATAAAACATCGATTTCAAGATAACAGGACTACTGTGGAAAATGCTCATGTTATACTATAGTTTTGCTAATGCACGCTTCCTCTGTCCAAAACATATGGCATTTTGTGTGTGCAGACCATTCTGGAGATTTACTGTAATTATGTCATGATGTGCTTATTGTTATGGATTCAGCAGCCTTTCTGCCTCTTTACCTGTTTTGTTTGAGAGCAGCTGCTAGCATCAAGCTGTTGCCTGCTTCCAGTGGCAGAAGCTGAATGAAGGAGTGCTTTCCAGGGAAGACATGTTTTGAAGCAGACATACTGACAATAAACCAGTTCACTAGGGAGGCATAACATTGACTGGATAAAAGTTGAGTAATCATTCTACGATAATTTACTGAAACTGGGTGCAATTTGCTTTAAAATAGAAATTCCCTCTGCTGCTGATGTTGGACTTGGAGGACTGTTACTGATAAAAGCGTGGCATTTGCTTTTATGAAGTAGCTGATCTTTGGAGATTCATTAAACCTCATTATTTTTTCTTACGCATAAGTGACTGTTAATACTTATTCACTGAATGAGAGGAATGGGAAGAGTGGAGCTGTCTGAAGCAAGGCTCGACAGTGCTTCTTTTCCACCAACTCTCTCTGCTCGTCGTGACTGAATACAGTGAATCGAATTACTAAGGAAAGCCTTGATAATCTCTTGGTAAAATGGTGAGTGCTTCAGAGGAGGCTGCCCAGCCTTGCCTTGATTTCTGTGCCTGGTTTTCATTGTGAATCAGATGTGTGCACTCTGTCTGGCTCCTCCCGGAGCCACTCCTCGGTGGGAGCGAGGAGGAGGTCCTGAGGATCCAGCCACTTGTCAGTAGCCACTTCCCAACAGGGCACTTGCAGAAAACAGGTCTGTCTGAGAAGCAGTTTGCCTAAATGGAAGGTACGGCATTGCATCCTAGTCCCAGATTTATTTTTCCTAATCTTTAGGAAAAGAGTATGTGGAAGAGGAAACAGTTAACTAATTCGGTGCAAAACAATAGCTGCAAAAATGTCAGAGTTTTCTCTGCCATGTTCTTGTTACAACCTATTCTCTGGAAATGGCAGCTATTAATATTTTATTGACTTGAACCTCTGGGGTAGATTCCAGATGTCACTACTTGATTATTGTGAACATATAAGGAAAAATAAATTCTGTCATGGCAATGTTGAATTCCCATCTATGGCAACAATTGTTACCAGAAGACAAACGCTCCTGTGGCTTTGTAGATTCTTTTTTTCCTCAGGTTGTGATTATGCACACATGACCGATCTGTTCACAGCAAACACGGACATACAGAAGTAAAATAAAGCAGAGGAAAAGTCACAACATTTCATCATTAAATTGTTACAATAAGAAATAGCTATTTCCTTCACTGTACTCAGACCAGAATGGAGGTTGACAGAGCATAAAGGTAGAGTTAAAAGAATGCTGCCTGCTGGGAAAAAAAAAACCTGGTCTAATGGTTTTGGAAACATGAATCACTTTGTGCTGGTCAGTTTCAAGCAGTTGGGTGCTGAAAAACTGATGGGTCAAGAGGGTGCAGTTTAGGTGAATGGTGCTGCTTAGGGGCACATCTTGAAAGCCCCCCAAACACATCAGAGGTCCAGGTATGTGCCCTCTACCTGCCCAACCAATGCTGAAGATAACATCTATTAAAGAAGTAGTCAGAATTGGCTGATGTCTACTGAGAATATGAGCAAAGAACAGATTACCTCTGATTTCAAGGGAAAGTAATTTTCTTCAGTTGGATGAAACAATGACTTTTTCACTAATGAATATTACCTGTCACTAGGCTTCAGGTGGAAATTTCAGAAAACTTACAACAAAAAGGTATCTCAGACTCTATTCGCCTTAGAATTGCAGCACCGCAAAAGTCAGAGAGCCAAGAATCCTTCAGCAGTGTCTACAGAGGATTTTTATTGCATGCATTGTTTTGCATGCTACATAAGCACTAAAAATTTAGATTTTTCCTAGAAATCGTAAACTTTCCTCTCACAGTACTAGATCACTGTTCATGCTTCCTTCCTGAACCCCAGGCTGAGGGTCCACAGCATGACTCAAACACTAGCTGGAGATCTAGCTAGCATTGGTGTTCCTAAATGTCCAGGGAACCCAGACTCTAAGTGTGCAATTTCCATGACACTGGGGAGGTACAGAAGTGTATATAGACATAGTATCAACAGAAATAACCCACAGACTGTCTTCTTACCTAGAGGCCAGATGGTATGACACAGCTTATGTTCACACAAATAGGCTTTTTTTATGCCTCAGAACAAGATGAGGAGATCCAAACTGGCTATCACAGGTGCTCCCTGGTGTGTGTTACCCCCGTACCCAATGCCCCGACAATGTCTGGGATAGCTGGTCTGGGCTGAATGAATGACAGAGACTGTAGCAAAAGTTAAACATTATGGATAATCACGTTGCAAGTTTTAGGATGCATCCCATCTGACTATAAATGTACCATGAAAGTCCAGAGCCCAAGCAGTCGGCCAAAAAATCTACCAGGACACCAGGTACTATGCTAAAGATCACTCAGCTACGCTTTAAATGAAGTTCATGACACCATTATGTGAAGACAAAACATTTCAGGGCTGATGCATTTTTCAAAAGAATTGTGTTCCTTTGGAAGATTCTGAATCAGCTCTATTTCTGAGATTGCAAGAGAAACTTCAGTTATCAAAACTATTATGAGCAGTTTTCTGACCCCATTATCTTGGCCTGCCTCAGACACTTATTCCGAGAGTCCTAGGGTACACAGTTGCACAGAAAGCAAGGTACTTTTTTTTTTTCTGGAAGGCGAAAGCTTTGTCTGTGCTAGAAAATGGGGAAAAAATTTGCAGAATTCATAATGTCATATTATTGTTTTTATTTTACACACTGTAAAGATCAGGGACATCTAAATACTTTCTAGATTTTTATTTTCCTTAGGCATAGTTATTATTTTTAGTGGGGTAGTTAGCTCTACCAGAAGCACTCAAGTTGTATTATAGAATTTCAGGAATCTATCATTGAGAAGTGCCTTCAATACGGGTTCAGTTACAGTTTCTGACATCGTTTATCTTTGGTGAATTTAATACACCAGATTTTCAGAACCATGGTATTGTGACCAGAATAGTCACGACTAAAGCTGCAAAACAGTTCATTCTATGTTTTCATAGCACTACACTTTTGTGTGCTCAGTTCATTTTTTGCACAGGAAGCTGTGCTAGCAGCACACAAAAATGAAAAATGAACTATACTACCTAGAGTATACAATGCAAGCTTCGGCGCAAATTTGAAAAACAGTCATAGTTCTGGCTTTTTCTGTGTTTTTTCGAAAGTATGTTTATCTCCATAATGAAGCAGGGAAGTTGGCTGTATGTTTTATCACTCCCTATCTTATATTCACGAAAAAATTACCTTAACTCATGAACTGAGTCCTTGTACTTCCAGAACTAGAGGGGGTTTTTTTTGGATATGAGGCAAAATGGCAAATGTCACTTTTGTATATGGCAGAACAAGACAGTCCTGTATTATCAGCAAGAATAGCAAACATGGTGACACTGAGATATACCTGTACAGTGGATGGGGTTTTTTATATTTCTAATAAGCAGCACTCGTTTTTATTGTACCTTCAGAATCAGCTCAGGAGTGGGGTTGGTGAACCTGGCACCTGACTATGAGTTTCAGTATGAAGAGGTATTGCTTTTTGTTTAGCTACATGTTGTAAAGGAATACTTATGATTACAGAATCTTGTGCTATTTATTGTTGTTGCTGTTCTTCTTAGTATTATTCTTACATCTGAACCAAGTATAATATCCTTTCTCTACCATGCAAATTCTTTTGTATAGAAAGTCACATGGACTGGAGTCTTTATGCAGAATCTCTTCAAAACATAAAAAATCTGTAGACGCTCACCAAGACTAGGTAAATAGGCCCCAGTCCAAGTCATCTGACCTGTGTACAGCTGGAATGTGTTCACAATCAGCTCTCATGCTATGACAGTGTCATAAAAACAGGACTATGCCAATACCAGAACTGAGGAATAATTTAAATGCCAGCTGTGGGAGGAAGCAAGTCAGCAAGCATCTC
This sequence comes from Ptilonorhynchus violaceus, assembly GCA_013397565.1. Taxonomy (NCBI): domain Eukaryota; kingdom Metazoa; phylum Chordata; class Aves; order Passeriformes; family Ptilonorhynchidae; genus Ptilonorhynchus; species Ptilonorhynchus violaceus. The sequence goes on along the minus strand of VZRJ01011026.1, from coordinate 143,844 downwards.
CAGTCAGCACAGCACCACCAGCATCACATAGCCCCAGGACAGCCATGAGGCACTGAACCTGGGGATCCATAATCTCATTGCTGTATCATATCACTACAGGGTCAGCCAGAATCAGAGTCCCCAGTGTGAAGGGATACATATGAGATGGTCAAAACAAATTCTCAGGAAACTTCCCTCAGGCCTGAAAGTAATGAGTCTAATGTCCAGCTCTCTGTTATCCTAATTCCAACCCTGTTTGAAAAAATCACATTGACTATTTGCCTTTCCTAGTGCAAGAGAGGCAGAACTGCTTCTTCCAGTCTCAGCTCCTGTTGGTGCTGTTGTCTTTCTTTCTACCAGTGAAATAAACCTTTCAGAGACAATCTTGTATGCATTGGTCAGGCAACACTGTTTAAAGCTGACTTCTCCCTTCTGAGTTGGAGAAAACTTGTTTTCAGACAATTATCATATAACTTATCTTTGTACAAGCACAGCTCATTAAGAACTGAAGTTTTTAGGGAAATGAATGAGTACAATTCTACTGACAAAGCTCCCTGCTCATTATGAAAAACGTTTCTGCTTTGATGTGTACAATTCAGTTTTCTGCAAGAAGTAGTGAAGAAATGCAGGTAAAATTTGATAGAAGCAATAACAGATAATATGTCTAGACATAAAAAAATCTCTTATAGCAATCCTTCAAAATACTAATGACATACTCTAGATTATTGTCAAACAGAGAAACAGCAATATACTGTGCTCTGAGCCAATGTCAAAGATGCCTGAACCTGATGCTGCCTCTCTGCTAACATGGCAAGACAGTGTTATTAAATTAACACTTTACAATGATTCATACCTTCTTCCAATTGTGCTAATTTTGCCCAGTCCCACAGTGAAAAAACAGTCCTTCTAAAGCACCAATCTATATAATTAAGAATCAATTTTCGTTCAAACATTGTGTTGCCCTAGAAAAGAACTTCCCCTTAATTAAATAATGTTATTTTTCTCCATTAGGTTCAAAGAGTCAAAATCTAATTACATGAGCTTTTGTCTCCTTTCCCACATATAAATATTCTCACCACGCTACAAGCACAGGAAGAGATAGCTGATGTGCAAGGTATGCGTATGAGCGTATGTGCGTAGAAGGAGTGGAGGCTGCTGTTAGAAAGGAGGTGGGGGAACAAAATTCAAGCAAGGGCAAGTCTAAGACAGGACTCCTATGTGGAAGATGTGCTTCCTGCACAAGTGCAGAGCTTTATGTTGGCTAAAAAGGACTGGAAAATTAAGAACACCGCATTTAGTTTACTGCTACATTTGATGTTTTGCAAGAGCTTCACTGCATTAGCAGCAGATAGAGCTGATCCTCTTTTTTTTTTTTTTTTTCTTCAGCATATCACATTGTATGTATTTTGAGCACAGGGATAGAATATGCTGGTTTATTAGCAGAACCCAAGGGTTACATCAATAGGTGACTCTTCCTAAAAGATCAGTACTATCCATCTGAACTCAGTGAGCACCTTTACTACAGTGCAAGTTCTTAGATTGTTCCTTTGCAGCTCTGTCAAAAGGACTTGCCTGTTCAATTTTAGGAAATTGCCCTGTTTCATTTTGGGCAAACCAGGGCCAACTTATGTTTTGTTTGATTCCACTCATGCATATTTGGACCCACAGAAACACTCTGTCAAAAGGAATGTCACATGTCAAAAGGAAAACACATGTCAAAAGGAATTGCCCTGTTTCATTTTGGGCAAACCAGGGCCAACTTATGTTTTGTTTGATTCCACTCATGCATATTTGGACCCACAGAAACACTCTTTTGCTGTTTGAGTCATTCCTAATGCCATCATTAGTTAGGCAGCTTTTATTTACCTTGCATTCCTGTGACTCCCACCCTCATCTCCCCTGACTTTGCTCTTTTGCCCCTCCTCCTATCATGCAGTCTGTTCTGCTGCTCGATTCTTTTGGTCTTGCTCTATCATTTGCTGGTGTCTCTGCAGGAACCTCCAGCCTTTTTCTCTGCTCAGGTCTTATCAATGTCTTTCCAAATTAAAAAAAAAACCTAAAACCAGAAGGAAAAAATAAAAGAGATCAAATGTACTTCCCTTGCAAAAGGCTTGTTTCCTTTTCCTGCTCTAAATGCAAGAGTTTTAAAAGCTCTCTGTTTCTTTAACCTTTGCTGTCCTGCTGATTCCCTTCTCCTCTCTCACTCTGTGAGTCTCAGCTTCAGAGGAGCGTCCTGCTTCTCCTCCTGTGCCATGTCTTCTCCTTGCTCCTAACAATGCTTTAGTCTAGACTGAGCCCACCTGGAAGGCTTACTGCCTAGGTGATTTTCCATATCTCGCTTTATCCTTCCATTGCTTCTTCATTTCTTCCAGTGAAATTCAACTACTTCACTCTCTTGCAAGACTCTCTGTGGCTTGTCCCACCTGACTTGTCCCCTCTTGTCAGTGTGAGAGTGCACTGCTGGTGAGCCACTGGCTTCTTGTCAGTTACTTCTCAAATTTTAAACTTTCACATACTTCCATCTTTTGCTGCCTTTTAGGAGAATTTTCCATCAGATATAGTTTATCAGAAGCTTAATCATTCTGAATCATAGGACTTTTTAGTCATGCCTATAAAAAAGCTGACAATGGTCAAACAGGAGGTGCAATGAAACCTCAAACTAGTATTCCCTCTCTGTCTCCCTTTCTTTTCCTCCTTTCCTTTCCATATGGGCTGTCTGGCTTGTTTTGTACTTTGAATGTTAGTTTTTTTGGATGGGAACTGCTGCTTTTTTTTTTCCCATTGTATTTCCTGAGCAGAGTTGAGGGCCTTTAAGCAGTAGACTGTGAGAAAGATATTTGAGCATGGAGTCTAAAACACGGGTAGACAGTTCAGTAAACAAATTCTTATGAGAGTACACTCTTACTCAGTACTCCTATCTCTTCACTAGGGCATAAGACTATTTAATGTCACCTGTGTTATGCTAACTTTAAGGATTTTAAGACGATCCTATTCTAATTACTATTAATCCTTGAAAGAAGCAGGGAACATTAGTGCTATTCTACTGTTCTAAGGGCTTAAATACATACACAAACCACCTTCCCATAATATTTGATTACCTGCAAGGTTTAATGGAGTTATCCTGGCAGCATCTTTCTGAAATATTTAAGAACCATTGTTTGTATAGTACAAACAATAATTGGCATGAATTAAGCACCCTGCCAAAGGTCATATGGTAAGTCTGCAACACAGAAGAGATTTTGGTGCTGGCATCGTAACTTCATAGCTGTATTATTGCACCTTAATAACACAGTTGTGCTTCAAGATGTTTTAAATCAATCTGACAGTATCAGAGCTTGAAAGGTATTGTGCATGACCTAGACTTTGCAGAAATCCAAACAGTATACATTTACTGTAAACACTATGCATGGATAATTGCATATTACAAATTTTAAAGCATGAAATAATAATTTTAATGATTGCATGAAGCATATACTCAAGTACAAATACAGGAAGGAACAAAAAGGAATTAAGACTAATATACAGCACATAAAAGTCAGTGGACAGGATCACTTTGAAAATGGTCAATACTTTTATGTAACAGTTTACTTAAGGTTTTATTTATTTGGTATGTAAATTACCATCAATAATGCAGATACAGTACATAAAAAATGCTTTTCCTCCACTTGTTTTACTGGAACAATACTATAGAGTTCATTTTATCGAGGGCTATATAACTAAAACCCAAACTGGCTAAGGTGATGCCTTCACATTATTCTTATTCCCATAACTCGGGTACTTAGCTCCACTAAAATCAATAGATTTGTGAGTGTATAAGTGAGAAGTAAAGGACAAGCATACTAAATACTTTTAATCCTGTGTTGGAAAATAGATATGTAATTCTGTTACACTTATCTCCAAGGCTGATCTTTTATTTGCGTATTTTCAGAGTTTTGATCTACAAATGGATTTTAATTTGTTGACTTTTGCAAGAACAGACTTGGAGTGAGGGCAGGTCATGCATAATCAAAGAGTAAAACACAGACAGAAGGAAGATGCAGAAAATCTGAGCTCCATTTCTGTATGAAAGGCAATTACCATCACAATTTCCTTGTACCACACAAAGACCTTACTGTACTGGGTGTCACCCACATTTAGGGGCTTTTTGAAAGATTTGACAGATCTCTGTCTATGCAAATGGTACAGAGTCTTATGAACTGAACATGAAAAATTTAGGCATGCTTTCCTCTCTCTCAGCACTTGGGAAGAGCCAGAGAGAGATGAAACACTTTCCAAGGAGCATTGTGGTAGACCTGAAAGCAGAACCCTCTGACCTGAACCACATCTTAGGGCCTGAACTGAAAATATTTCCACCTTCTCTTAGAAGACAAGAGTTCAATAAAAAGCAGACATGAAGAAAATTGTACGTAGGCTCTGTAGCTAGAATTAGACATTGATGTATGCGAGTGCTTGTGAAGCTGCCAGCTTATGACTCTTTCAGCTGTATGACCAAAAGGCTGAGATACAAATGTTATTTATACAGAGAGCCAATGACTTCCTTAAGCCCTGACATTACATGCCTAGATTAGCAGCAGTGTGTAATCTGCACTTCCTCCCTCCCAAACACTGCCCTCCCTATGGTGAAGTGGCAGCTATACCTCCTATCATTTAGAGGTGGGAGCGTTCATTCAGCCTCCACTCTGTAAATACTATATAGAACGCAGCTCAAATAGTTGCAAATCAAATCCCCATTAGTACCACTGACCTCATTCTTTACCTGGAATGATTGTCTCCAGAGATCAGTAATTTAAGTATATCTATCCTTGATAACCCAGTAGGCCTGAAAATGAAATAGCTTCTCTAATGCAAGCAACAAGAATCAATAACCTTTAAACACATAAGGACACTTTATTGTCTGAAGCATATGGGTATATGAGTCATGCCATCACTAGACCAGTTCATTTTGGTAATTTGTAGACACAAGGACAGGCAGAGTTGTGGTCCTTGCAGAGCATATTGATGGGCCAGATGCTCAAGACATAGTAGCTCTTTAAATGAGACTTTCCTGGGAGGGAAGTGTCGAGTGGAGAGTTTTGCCAAGCATGTGAGCACAGGCTACATTAGGGTTAGTTTTGTCCAACAAATGTATTGAATTAGCTGTGCCTAAAATGATACATTTTTTCTGTATGTACCAGAAAAGCCTTAAATAGCTGTTGCTGCCAAAGTGTGATGAAGTTAAGATCTCACCTTTGTAGATTCAGCTATGATATTGACCAAGAATTGGGGAGGGGCAGGAAATGAGGGAGTTGTTCCATGGAAATACAGAATCACAGATTCACAGAATTGTTAGGGTAGGAAGGGACCTCTGGAGATCATCTAGTCCAATTCCCCTGCCAAGCCAGGGTCACCTAGAGCAGGTTACATGGGAACATGTCCAGGTGGGTTTTGTATGTCCCCAGAGAGGGAGACTCCGCACCCTCCCTTGGGCAGCCTGTTCCACTGCTCTGCTATCCTCAGTGTGAACAACTTCTTCCTGATGTTGAGGTGAAACTTCTTGTGTTTAAGTTTATGGCCATTGGACCTCATCCTGTTGCTGGGCACCACCGAAAAGAGTCTGGCACCATTCTCTTGGCACCCGCCTTTGATATATTTATATGTATTCTAGACCCCAGAGTTTCACAGAAAGCAGAGCAAATCCCACCCTTAGGAGTTCTGTTCAGTGCAGTACACAGCTGTGTACTGCAGGGCATGCCCACAAAATACGTTTTTTTCTTTATTTTGCAGCACTGCAAGCCTGCAAAGCTGCACTTATGAATGAAAGATAATCCCGTCCCTTGCATTTTCCATTTTTCACTCTGAACTCCTCTCTCTTTTTAACTTGCTGGAAGATGGTAAGTAAGATGTAGAGATAAAGTGATAGCAATGTGGCTCAGTCTCAAAAGAAACAAGTGGGAGGTATGGATATGGAGAGAAGAGTACAAACTGACTTAACATGGTGTGTGGCACTGAGATTTTGGTGGTGTACCACTTCAGAGGGGCAACTACCACAACAATTGAGTAAAAAATCAGTGGAAGTTTTTCAAAATAAGTTTCCATAAACATGAACAAAAAATCAGACAGTGACTTAGCAAGATGTAATGTGCTGACATGGGAATGGCTACAATACAGACATAAATGTGCATTATGTGGTCATTCTTTACATCTGTGATACAAGGACTGATTTACTGATCTACAGGCTCTACAGAGACTGTAGTCTTCCACCAGCATAACCCAATGCAGTGAGTGTTCTGTGACATGGGACAAAGGAATGTGGCTGCTTTGCTGTCCTTAGTATCACTGTGGGTTATTCCAGCCCTGCTTTGCATACAAACATGCTAAATACCCAAACTGAGACAATCCTTTATTTATCAGAGCATTGTCCTCCACACATTCATTCTCAAATAATTTCTGCTCATTTTGAAGTTTTTCTAAAACATGAAATATACTTCTGCTTCTTGAAGTATAGAGACCACCAAACTGAATTTTCTGTTTCTTCAGTGTGGAGCTAAGCTAGCAGCTTTGTCCAGTTATTAATCCTGAGCAAAATATACTCCTCAGGAGAAGCTTACACAATATCCGTGTATCATCACATCTATCCCTCTTTACTGTTCCAAGGCTGGTATTACACAATGAACACCACCACTTTGCACACTGGGAACTCCCCTGACTTTTGGGATTATGTAACCTTCTGGTTTTTTACTTGCTATTTTGTTGAAGCAGTAGGAGAAATGAAAATTCTCCAAAATTTCACTCTTAAAAATCTAAAATCTGTGTTGACTTGCACAAAATTAGCAGCAGCATTTGTATGGTGCACAGTCTGATGCTGTTTACTTCTAGGACATGCTCCTCTGGGGAGAAAAGTTCTCTTGGACACTATGAGTATTCTGCACCTCATCAGCAGAATGTCTGTCTGCAGTCCTTGAAATATCCACCTTAAGACTTGCTTTTTAGAAAGTAAAAACCAAGGGAGGAACAGAGGGGCCCATAGTTTTATGTTAATTTTGTAGTTTTTATCTTGGCTGTCATATTCTTTCCACTTTCCACAGCAAATATCACATCTATGTGAGCCTAACCTTTGGTAGTTGCATTACTTGTGAGCTTACTGGCAAGCTGTACAAAATACACTCAGTATTGTGTTTCCAAAGGCTGATAAAAGTGGTCCTCAATGAAGCTGGATGTCTACTTTTCATCTGTAGGCAGTAGAAAGCATCCTTACAAACATGCTGCAATGTCACCAGTCCGTGAAAAAGCCAAGATAAGCATTAGCTTGATCATCATCATGAACATACAGCAATGCAAATAGAAAACAAGTAACCAATTTGTAGATTGCTATTTATAGTTTTGCAGATAAAGGACAAGATCCATTTAAGTGCCCATAAAGGAAAATTGAAGGGAAAGATTAATTTCTTTCCACTAACTGGAGATTAATCTGATCTAATGCTTGGGTTAAAGCTAGTTTGCTTAAAACGAAGCAGTATCTGCTCTTCTTACTTTGTGTTATGTCACTGAGCTGTATGAGTTAATTCCTCTGTTTCTCACTTAATCACATTTAATATAATAGGGAATTTACACAAGCATTTCTGTTAGACAAAGTACCCCATGACCACCATTGGAAATGTGAAAGTGATGTAAATAGTAGTCAAGCACCAGGTTTGGAAAATTGACCCATACTTATGCTGTGCAACTCTTTACCTGTGATAATCACATTTAGAATAACATGAATAGAAATATAACACAGATGTAGCTAGCTACAGCTAGCACATTCCTAATGGTTTGTTATTTTGAACCATTACTCTGACTTGAAAAGAATACGCTTATCTAGAAACACAACTCTATTTAAACACAGACACACAAAAAACCTTGCATCAGAACAGAATTGAGCTTGAGCTATATATACCTTGAGTTTCTTGTTCATCATTCATTAAAGCAAAAAACCAAAAAAAGGCAGAAAAATTAGCCTGGTTATCTCTTTTTGAAAGCTTGAGGGTAGGAAGGCTCTGCAGAGGGATCTGGCTAAGCTGGATCAATGGGCCAAGGCCAGTTGTGTGAGGTTCACCAAGGCAAAGTGCTGGGTCCCACACTTGAGTCACAACAACCCCATGCAGAGCAATAGGCTGGGGCAGGAGTAGCTGGAAAACTATTTGTAAATACTTACTGCAAGGATGATCTGAAGAGAACTGTGAGCCACTTCTATGTACTGATATTCAAGAAAACACCCCGAGACAGTGATATAACGATGATCCTCCGGTGCCCAGTCTGGTGCTGGGGTTACTGAGGTCACGGTGCAGCCCGGCCCATTCTCCATCCACCAAGAACGATGCATTGAGATGTTAAAGGTCAGAATGAGATCTGTTTCCTGCAAAAGAACAAGAGAAGAATTAATGCGTGGGGATGGTACTCCAGTATCAAATGCCTCAGCAAGAGATTTCACAGCATGCATAAAGAAGCAAAGAGCAGCAATAAAACTGCACTGTCACATGAAAGTTAGTGGAGCTTGCCTGCTGCAAGCAGAAGTAGCTGTACCTTGTCAGGCAGAAATGCTTTGGAGCAGAAAAATAATCCTGCAAGCCAGGATCTGTTCCTAGACATTATGGCAGCTTAGACTATAGCACTCATTTCTGTTGCATTGCCCATTTTCCGGTGGATACCATAAGGATTGATGGCCCATGTTTTGTTGGTCTGATGTACCAAACTATACAAGAATCCCCAGGAATCAAGACTTCACAGACTTTAATATTCATGCATCATCTGCAAGGAATTTTTTCTCATGGACTCAGTGAAGGAGACCTATGGTAGCTCTACTGAAATATTGGAGAAGATGGAAGAAAAGGATTCTGTGCATCGGCTTACAGGCAAATCTCTTTGCAATGACTCTCTCAGATTTCTAATTTCCTAGGAGCCTGTAAAGAAATAGCCAGTGAGTGAGTGTTGCCCTGTCTAAAGATTGCTTGGCTAGTTAAAAAGGAGGGGCAGAGGCGTGCAACCTTTAGCTCCCATACAGCTACTGTGATAGAATAACTAGTCAGCCATGCTTTCCATTAAGATTGCATTTATAAATAGTTCATAAAGGATTAATGAATTATTAATATACATCATAAACAATACTACGGATATTACTTTCATAAATTATATGTGGTTGCACATTACTTGAGGGTGTTACACATAACTATAACAAAACTATGGACTCCGTGGATTCTGTAATAGCCTACAGTGTTTACCAATACTTTATAAATAATTTATAACTGTAACCTCATTGTAAAGTGTGACTATCTAGTCTGTGTGCACATGTGCTCAGTCATGCAAAAAAAATTGCTTTTAAGTAATGTCTTTGCAGAGCCAAACTCTCCCCACACCTAACCTACATTTTTTTCAGCCTGTTGATGTCATTAATAATTGAGATTCTCATAAAGATTTTAAAATGTAACTATTTAATTAGGCTTACAGTGCCAAAAGGAATAGAAAGCCGTTCTGTAGCAGATAAATTGTATCCACATTTCCCTCCCTTCAAAACGGTCATTTTTTCAATCCCACTTATTTTCCCATTTTGCACTAACTCGTGAAAAGGTAACTCCATCCAGAGCGGTTTTGGATAATGTTGCACGTCAATCGATCTGTGATTACACTTGACACTGCAGTGTAGCTTAATGTTTTTTCTCTAAGTTTCAGTTCTTGACCAAAAGTACGGAAATTTTGTACATTAAAAAAAAAAAAAAAATCAATTGCTACCCTGCATAAGCACACAGAACTATCAGATGGCAGGAAGGACCTTAAATATCCTTGCAATGAATAATTACCCTCCATTCTCACAACAGTCCAATCCAGCAAATTATGAGCTGTATGAGAAAATTTAAAATGCTTTCTATGAATTTAATCATGCAGCTAACTTCAAGCATTTGAAGATCATCAAAGCAACAGTGAACATTTCTATAAACTATGCAAATTTTGCCCAAATATATATATTTACATATGGCTATAAGTCTTCATCCTCGATCTCCTTTCTCTGGACCCTTCCCAACCAAAGCTGTAGATACTGGAAAATGTCTGCCACATGTTTCTTGGAAATGGGCATTTTTACCTTGCATTTAAGCCAGAACATGATTTTTCTTTCTGAAGCCAGGGCTGTTACAATTCCTTGAGTAGAACACTGGTCTTCTCACTTGGTTTAAGAAGTTGAAGAATGGATATTTTGGAGTAACTTAAAGTAACAGATTTATTCCTAAGTGCCTGAAACTGTAATCCATCATGTTATTGTCAAAAGACCTTTCAGCCATTCTAGTTACCATGGAAAATTCTAAACCTCTAGTCTCTTATCAGAGATGCAGCACAAGTGAATAGGACTCATTGTCTCTGTCTATTTTAGCATTTGCAATACCTTCTGAAGAATCGTGATGGACTAAATATATTTTACAAAGTGCAGACTAGGGATGAAAAATGAATTCCTTGAAAAAGAAAGGGATAAACTGGCTTGCAGGAACAGAGTGTTTGTTATGCATCTGCCAGACAAGTGAAAATGGATGGAGCTAAACATAAAAGTCAAAACTGGGCTCTGTGGGTAGAATATCATTGCTCTAGAGGCACTTATTTGTGTTTACAAAGGATGCAGTAATCCCAAACTTTACTAGTTAAAAGCACAAGTAAATTTCCAATTTACATGGGAAATGTAATTACACATTAAAATATTTATAATTACATGTCTAAATAAAACTTCACGAAATTTAGCTTTCTTCCGTCCCTGAATTTATCCCAGATGATTTTCTGAAATATTTAAAAAATTCTTTTGCCTTCAAATCATCTTTTGGCAGTTAAGTTGAATTCTGTTTTGTTCAGGAATAGCCTTTGAGTACTTACCAATTAAAAAATTATAGATCTTTATCAGATCTATATTCGACTTCTTTCTCTGAATAATCAGTAAAACTCTGTGCTGCTTCCTTTAGTCATAAAATAGATCCAACACGTGGCATAGAAATGTTATATTCTTTAATTCTTTATAATAATAATAATAATAAAAAAAATCCTGCTGAAAGCCCCAACTTCGAGTCTTAAAGAACTTTGAACCATGTGATTGAGAGGGCTTTCAAGAAGCTGTTATCCCATATTGAACCAGCTAACAAAAACGGTCAACTTCAGAAAGCAAAACAATAAGCAGATGTGAAATCTGGTTCTGGTAAGATTAGACACCATTCATGGCTCAGGTCCAGCCTGGATGGATTAAGAATGACAATGAAATAAAGTCTTGAGAAGTCAACCTGTAAGATAGACCTTGTAAATTTCTATCTCCAAAATAACTGGGATCAGAATAAGTATAGAAGGAGCCTATCAACTACAAAGTCAGCTGCTGCACAGTTAAATCTCAGGTATAAATTGGTATGTGCTTTGAACTTGCCTATAACCTTCAAGCCACATCCCCCTACATGCACCATGTTAGCAGAGCAGTTCCTGTTGCTCGGAATTGAAGGTCACCCAGCTTATGAAAAAGTTTCCCTTAGTGAGAAAACACTTAAAGACTTGAATCCCCTTGTAGAGCTGTGAAAGCCAAGAAGGGGATGATGTATCTATCATTAACATCTCTTCTACTGACAGAATTTAGACCTATTTTTGGACAAACCCTGCTTGCTATTTACTTTGTTCACTGTTTGAATACAGTTTTAGTGGACATAGACAAAGTCTACACTGGAAGCTGGGGATTTATTATACTCTCCAGTGTATTTGCCGTCTGTTTTCTTTCCAACATCTGTGGTTCAAACTTTGTTCAGGGAAATGCAGAGAAATGGTCTGATAAGCCTTGAAGCTATGAAAACTAACAAGAATTGTTGATACACATTGGGCAAGCCAATATGTTGTTGTTCATAGTCTGTATGTCAAGGAAGATTTCATTATCCTAAATTCAACAAACAGCTGCTTCCTTCGCGGACACAGAAATACATCTGTAAGAGCTTTATTGCTGATCACTGTGCTGCTTTTGTAAATTCTGCTGGTATTTGTAAAGCTTATTAGTGAAAATTGGTGCATTAAAGTAGATTTTGATATTCATCAAAGAAAAAATACAGAGGAAAATATTTAGTAGGACATCTTTGCTGATATTCTGAAGATGTGATGGTATTTGTAGTGGTCAGGAGAAGTACTGCTAGATTAGAAAAATCTTGGAGTTTGGAGGTCTCAAGGACTGATTTCTGAGATTAGGACATCAGACATCCTCAGATTAAGTCCGTAATTTTATTTCAGCTTCATTTGCAAAAAATTTTGAGCTCTGATGGTTTTGTGCCTGTGTTTAATACAGTAGAGAACAACTTTTGCTCAGGTTAACTGCAGAGTACGTAACATTTTCTGGTTGAGGACAGTTGATGACAGAACATGGCAACAGACAGCTTTGTAAAAGCTACCAGAAAAAAGAATACAAGCTTCTTTGTAATAAGAAGCAGCAGGAAGACAGCAGTGCTTAAAAGGAAGATAGCTCTTCATGTATTGTATTAGTACTAGCACATATTGGTAAGCGCACTATCTCTTTGCAGTAATTACAATATGTTGTGTTTCAATGATTTTTTTAGTTGCACCTTAGAGAAGCTTATTTTAAACAGTGTCACAAGAAACAAGAGGCAGCAGTGGTTGAAGGTCATTCCCCTTGAAAGTCCAGGAGGTCTCATAGACTCAGGGAAGTTGAATTGTACTGACTTCAGTGGTTGTGGCTTGCTGTGTCATGGGAAATAAGTTTTTTCTATTTTTCTAATTAGGAATTGCTGAAATCTGTGCAAAGCTGCCAAGCTTCTGTACAACTTTTGTCGAAAACAACCATGTAACCACTTGTTTCATTTATCAAACTCAAACTAGCAAGAATAGGCTGCTTGGAGAGTGAACAATCACTCAAGGTTTCAGAGATAAAAGACCAGGGTCTGAAAGCATTTGTAGTTCTGGATGCCTCAGATGCACAGAGGCCTCAACAGGCATTTTTTTCTTCTGTTATCTCACTTTTCCACTAAAACTAACTCCCACCAGGCAGTACCATTTTCTCATGCAAGCAGACTTTTTCCTGTCTAAAGAAAAAAATCTCTCCTCACTGAGGAGCCAAAATAGAGCTTGTCAGCTGTGGGTGTTTTTTTCTTTTTCCTTTTTTTTTCCTTTTTTTTTTAAATTCAAAATTTATATACAGAATATAATTATTGTATAATTGTGTAGGGATAATTGGTATTTAAAGTTCATTTTTTCCTATTTTGTTGCATCTGAACTGATATTTTAGCCTCCCCAATTTTTGTATGTGTGTGATGTTTTCTCCTTCACACGAATTTTTTTTCAGTAACCTAGAATCCTGTTCTTTAATTTCCTCTTATAAAACAATTTTGTACTGGTATAATTGAAAATTGGATACAGAATGTGATTCACATCTGTGACATTAATCAGTTAAGATTTAACCAGCCTGCATCTACTCTCTATACTTCTGAAGTTCATCAAACTAGCAAAAATTGTCCCACTGATAGCTTTTCTCAGTATTCTGCTAAAAATGCTCCAAATGATTAAGTGATTTCCAATGTACCAATGTACATCCGAAGAATTCAATAAATTAGCTATAAAGTTACCAGCATGAAAGAGATGACTCAGATGCTCTGATTTTCTTCTCTAAAATGAAACTAAAATGCTATATTAATAAAATACTATAAAATTGTCCTGGGTTAACCATATATTCTATTACCACCCACATAAGATGGACACCTGGTCCCCGAGGTACTCCTTATCTCAACTGAGATAAGCACTCCAGCCGACAGCAAACACCACCCATCCTGATTAGATAATCTCAGCTAATGGCCTGTTACACCACCCATCCTGATTAGTTTATCTTGATTAATGGCCCGTTATTGGACTTGGTAAAAATAGAATGTCAGAAACCATGAGCCTCATCCGAGCTCATTGCCAAAGCAACCAACAGAACATCGGGAAAAATCCTCTTCCATTGTGGAAGTCCCCGCCCCTGAGGGAGGTACCAGCCAAGAAACACAGCATAAAAGCAAGGGTTTGGGATGGGAGAAATCACTCTCCACTCAACTCAATTCAACTTGACTTGAATGGACTCCACTCCTCGGGACTAGACTCAACTACTCCACTCCTCTGGACTGGGCTCAACTACTCCACTCCTCTGGACTGAACTCCACTCCACTCAACTGGACTCCACTACACTGCTCTACCGGACTAGACTACCGGGACTGGACTACCAGGCCTTTCTATGGGACCAGTGCCTAACTGGACTACACAGCTACCACCCTGGTCAGCGGGGTGTCAGGTTGTACCGTGACTGTGTCGGTTTGTTAGGCTGGTGTTTCCGTATTCCTGCACTTATTTTAAACTTTTTTTATTAAAATTGTAATTTTGACCTAAAATCTCTTGGGGTATTTTGTGTGGGGTTAATTTCCCCTGCTGGTTTACAGTCAAACCAGCACAAAAATAATCCTCAAAAAGCATAGGCACCGCTAGGCAGAGACTGATATTGTCAATTACTATTCTTTTCTATGATACCTATCAATAATATTCTGAAATTATTAAAGCTACAATTAATGTTATATTAATTTAGATCTTCATATGTTTCTAGTAATTAAATATGTTCATTGACAAACATAAAAATTTTAATCTGTTTTGTTTCTATTAATTAAAAAAGCTGCTAAGATCTTGAATATTAATTTAATCGGTTCAGTGGCATCAAATTTTTTTTTAACATCTTTCTTCAAAAAGGTTTTATCTCTTTAGTTCTTCAATTAAAGTATCATAAAAAGAAAGTAGAAACTTTCAGTTTGTATTGCAAGGTTAATATGATTGTTACTATTCCATGAATATTACTCTCCCATTAATGTTTTTGATATTTAAACTGAATATTTTTAGACTAAGCATGTTCTGGGCTAAGATCCATTGAATTTTTTCTTGTGCAGAACAGGAGAATTTAGCCCATCCCTGTAACCCAATGTCACTTACCACAGGGACTGAGAAATTGCAGTCAAATAGAAATTTTAATTTAGCTGTTGGACATATTTAGTGAAGATCCTGAGAACGAGAAATGTTATAATTTCTTGGAAAATTATTTTCTGGAGGATGTAAGCTTATGCAGTGATAAAATACACTGAAATGGACAGCTGACCAGAGGCGCTCAAATCCCACAGTAGTAGCTAACTGTGGAATCTTATTTATTTCTCATCGTGCAGTAATCAAGGGTATTATTCTGGATTTTACCAGAAAAAATTTTGGTATTTTGAATTTTATGGTATGAAATTTTATGAATTTTTATGGTATGAATTTTATGAATTTGGTATTTTCTCAATTTTTGAATTGAGAAAATTTGTTTAAGGACAGTCAGTTAAATATAATACCTTGTTTTGACAAATTGCCATTCTCAGAAAAAGATAGCTTGTCTCCAAGCCCTGTTAATGTGGGTGTACAGTGGACAGTTTTCCAGGTGATCTACATTGTCCCTGGGATTACCTGATCTCATTAAAACCTACAAAAACTAAAAACCTAGTTGTTTGGGTTTTTTTCCCCCACAGCAAAAGACAAGTCTATTCTAAATTTTGAATTAAACCTGAAGGTACAAAAATGCAATGTAAATATTTACTTGTGTAACTAGAAGATGATGATCTTACAGATACCTTAAAGTTTCTACTTTGGGGTGGAACTGATTTAGGGCATATATCCAGAGCTGGAATCAGGGTGGTGGCACATGGCCTCTACTCCCATACCAAAGCTATGTCCCATGAAACAAAACTAGCAAAGAATTTTATGACTGAATTAAACTCAGTGTGGTTCTGGATCTCTTTCTTGTCCACATTTCTGAAGTGAAGTGAATGTTCTGATTGGTTTCCAAATCCTGGTTATTAATATTGAGCTGAAAATGCATGATTACACTGCTTTCACAATATATTAGTACAAGTTTTTTATAAGTAAGGCATAATGCTTTTAAAGATGTTTTGGTTCATTATCCTCTTGGGACTGTTTTTTTTCCTCTATTTTTAAACAGTAAAGGAGGTATGTCTCTTATCTTGGTTTACCCAGGCAAATACACAGATCAATAGTGCTTAGAATTTTCAGACACAAATATACATAACCTCTTAATTCTAAATAAAACCCTTCTAAACACAAGGACATCTTATATTTGGATGACATCCAAAAGACTATGCAGAGTTCCCAGTGAGCTGGGAACACCATTCTGAAGGCTGCAAACAGAAAGGTCTAGGCATTGATTAAAATCACAGCAAGAAATTAATATCCTTAAAATTCTTTACTTTTCTAGAATAAATGGTTTACCAAGTTACCAAACCACCTCAAGAATACTTTTTTTGATCATTTCTGCCCAAGGGAAAATTTTAATATGGTCCAACATTTAGTAAGGAAGGATGCAGAACTGTATGATGTAGAACTTAAATATCACAAAGTTTATAGAATGTGTGCAGAAAGATATTCCAGCTGATGCAGTTTGTTCAGTGGCCCCTGGTGTTGGTTGTTACTTAGTGTTAGGTACTGTAAAACAAAATGCATGTGTACAGTGATAAATTTATGTTTTCTGTTTCCTATGACTTTTTATTATCTTTTAAAATGTAAATAATTATCTACCACCTGTAGCATGTGAAGAAAATAGTAAGAAGATTTGAACACAGTTCTAAGACCACAAAAATGGTGTTGCTATCCTGAAAGCAGTGTTTGGAAAGGTGAGATCATTCTAACACAGAAGGGCTTAATGAAATACCAGGTTGAGGAGAAATACAAATTGTGTACATTGTGCTCTATAGGCTAAGCATTTCTAGTCAGTAGTGATTTTATAAGCATTAAGATCTCAGAATAATTAAAATGAAGCCTAGATAAGTCAGAAAATTAGTAAAAAAGAATGTGGAGCCATCTTTCTCAGCTGGATTCACATCTATCCCAATGTGAATATTTTCCGAAGGATTTACTTCTGTGGGAAGGTTGCAATGAGCTAAAGCATCAATTTAAAAAGCATAGCTAATTCTCACAACCCACTTGCACTCTCAGTGTGAAATAAAATATCCAGATTTAAATGGTTTGAATTCCTCTGAAATCAGTAGAAAGGACCCAGCTGAAACAGTGATAAATGCTCCTGAAGGACCCTGAAAAGCTTTTTTTGAAACTTAGACGTTGAGCAGCACACCAGCCACAGACATTATCAGGAAGCACAGAGGGAGAAGTGTGGGCTGTCTCCATGTAGCCCTTGAATCCTGTTCAAGAAATGGCATGGAATAACTGTATTGCATCGACTGTTTCAGGCTCTTTTACTATAACTTGTTCCACTACTGACCAGGCTGATAGATGTCATCATCCACAGTAGTATACTCAGACCTGAAGCTCTACAACATTCGTGTACCTTGCAAATTTGGGCCAGTAAAAGAAAAGTCAGATCTCTGAAGAAACAGTGACACATGCCCAGCATGATGTGCACTAAGCCTGCATATAGCAGTCTCCATTGCAACACTGCTGAATATCTAAGATTTCTGAGCATTAGTTCAACACATTTTACACCTAGATGTGACTTTTACCAATTTTAAGGGGTTGCATGGCTGCAGTCCATCAGGTGACATAGGAGTTTTCAATGCTCATGTGTGGCAAGAGCTACTTTTGCCTGAGCTACCCTACACACTTTAAAAACCACCTTCAGCGCCTGTCTGAATGATTCTGTTTAATTTTTTAAATGAAAATTACATCTGTCACAGGAAAGTTATATGACTCTGATAAACTTTAGTTCATAAAGTGTTCATTCATGTCCTTGCAGGTGATAATGGTTATTATTACAATACCTAAGGCCATATCAGATTTGATAAATCAACCTCTTTTCATTTACACGAAGTAATTAATTTAGGAGTAGGTGAAATTGCTCTCTCTTTTTGTGGTGTGATATCGTGTCACTCAGCATGGACCACAGATTAGTTTTATTAAAATTAATTTGATTATCCAATTCTGTCATCTAAGTACAGAAATAATAAGATCGAACCTATCTTGAACACAGAGGGAATTATGGATGTTTTGTATATTGGCTGCTTCCTGTGTTTGAAAATGATTTAAAGTTGTTTAAGAAAAAAAGTACACAGTTTCTACTGTTCTAGAGCTGATTTTTTTTTTTTAATGTGTGCCTGGGAAAGAATTTCGAATAATGAGACTACTACTCAGGAAGTTAATTTTTAGCTAGTTTTTGCTTTCAAAATGAAAAGAACAAGAATATGAACAACACTGGAAAATGTATGTCAACATTTTCTTAGGAGAATGTAACAGCTTTCCAAACTTGACTGATTAGAGTGCTTAGGCTGCATTTGCAAACTGGAAAATGTTAGCAGCCTCACATATCCAGTGTAGGTGATATGGGTTCAAATCCTTGAATCAGAAATCAAAAATAAGCTATTCATATACTTCTATTCTGACATTACAAGTCTCATGGAAACAGACTGAAAAGAAACTTCATCACCCACATTAATAAACAAACTATAATCTCCAACAAGCTGATGTTGGCAAACTTATCAAGTGGGTGTCCTTTGCTCTTGTGACCGATTGCTGTGACATGACAATGCCACCACTGTATTAGACCACAGCCTCTTAAGGGCAATTCAAAGCCATTTGAAAAGACTCCATGCATAACTTTGGATAAATGTATGGGTTTTACTACATTTTCAAAAGCATTCCCTGGGGAATAATATTATGATAGCATGTTAGATTTTTTTTAGCTAGTATGAAGGAAAGTATCTCATGTACTGCAAAAGAAATTGTAGCAATTTAAACCAGTTAGGTATAAATCCACAGACAAATAAGGCTGTCCCTCTTTTGCATGTTGTCTGTGTGGCATTTAATGCTATTAAGCCTAAGAGGACTATCTGTATATATAAGAATACATGTGTTCTTACATATAATGCAAGAACACCTAAACTGAGATGGCGAAATCACCTCAATAAAAAGATTCATTATTTTGCTAATCTCATACTTAGCACCAGTTCATACAACATATATACCAGCCTGTCCAATATACATAAGATGTAGAAAAAATATGCAGATTCAGTGTGTGACATTACAGTTTTGAACTGATGGTGCTAATAGGTGGTAAAAAGTAATTTTCCAGATATGACACTATTTATTTCTAAAATTCTTTACATCAGCTTTTGTTTCCCATGATTTAATACTCTTTTCTCTAAGGTAAAAATATTTTTATTTGGTATTTTGTAGAATATATAGTGGTTAACACATAATTGTGTTATTTAATGATGAAACAAATATTGTTTGGTCTTGTGTTTTCCAGGGTAGTATTGCAGAAACTTTATTCTATTTTTAACAGATAAATTGAAATTTATATAAATACAAATAATACAGACTGATTAAAATCTAATCAAGCTGCTTTTTACTTCATGTGTTAAACAAATATATAAGAGATATTTTATAAAAGAAACAGAAAACCCTGTTAATTGAAGAGTAGGATCTGGTACCTGGCAGGCATTGTTAAAAATTAATTCCTAGATCAGCTCTGTTTTAATGACAGTTCACTGACAGTTCATGTCAGCTTTCAGCTCCACTGTTGCTGAAGTTATGTTTGGATGTTTTGCTTACGTTTGGATGCTTTGCTCCATCTCACAGGGCTGTGGAAAAGGGAAGATTGGCTTTCAGTTAAAATTTACATTGAGTGGTCCCAAGACTGAATGAACGTGAGGGGTCTCTGGCTCTGCTCTCAGACAGGACCATCAGTAGTTTGGTCCCTTTTCAATGAGAATGGAGCTCTCTCTGTGGCTGAGCACTGACTGGCAGGGGAGCAGCTCTGCAGGAAGGGACCTGGGGGTCCTGGTGGGTAACAGACTTCTGGTCTGTGTTAGGGAATCGCGCCGAGAGGCCGAGGAATGTGATCCTTCGTCTCTGTTCGGCACCGGTGAGAGGACACCTGGAGGGCTGGTCCAGTTCTGGGCTTCCCAGTACGAGAGACACACACAGAGAGTGGAGCCAGTCCAGCAAAGACTTCTAAGCTGGCTATGGACTAGAGCACAGGACATTCGAGGAGAGGTGGGGGGAGTGGGGGTAGTTTGGCATTAATAGCAGAAGGCTTGTGAGGATGCCACTGCTGCTCATAACTACCCATAGAGAGAGCCCAGGGAAGGCAGAGGCAGGCTCCTCTAGAGGCCCTCAGCAGAATGGCAGGAGACAACAAACATGAGTTGGAACACAGAAAATTCTAATTATTTTTAAATATTTTTTTAAACTGTGAGAATGGCCAAAGACTAGTACGGGTACCTAGAAATGAGGTAAAAACTCCATCCTTAGAGATACCCAAAATTTTACCAAAAAGCACCTGAACAATATCATTTAATTTGCCCTCCTTTGAGAAGAGAGCATCACAAGGTGACCTTCCAACCTAAATAATTTTGTGATTCAAAATGTCTTTTCTTGAAGACTTAAAAGGGTTGCTGCAGTTCTTCAAAAAACAAATAAAACCCCAGCCAGCCAACTGTCCAACCAACCAACCAACCAAAACCCTCCAACTTCCTCAATTACAGCAGAATGGATTGTCTTCCTGCAGCATGAATATCTATAGGGTATCCCTCAAAATCCTACTGTAATATACTGAGGAGCATGGTAGTAATGAAAGTACAGTATCCAGGAATAAAAAAATGAAAGTGCTCAAAAATTCAAGAAGTTTATTTGAAAATGCTTTCTGTCTCTTGCCTTCATTCCTTTTAAATCATACCACAATACTTAGGTATCCATATCTTTTTTGCAAGCAATTCCTACTGGCTAGCCAAAATTTCCTTAAGAAAATCTCTTCAGTATCCAGCTCTATATCCAAAGACCCTCCAATTTCCAGCCAGGATTAAGATGAAACTCTAGGAGAAATGATCTTTAATGAGCATATCTTGAGAGGAGTACCTTGAACACAGCTCTATCTCTGTAGACCAAATCAGTGATTGAAAACTTTATTTAAGAAACTGACGGGGAGTAGATTTACCATTCTAACTGTAGTGTCTGTGTCAGTTTCTTAAATTGAGTTTTCAGGAGCTGATTTAGCCCAGGGAAATGGAGAAATCTGGTTGCAGAGTCTCTTGGGGCTGCTTATACTAAATTTTTTGTTTGTGTTTAGTGCTAATGCAGAATTAGACGAACTCCACTGTCAAGATGTTAGAAGATCGATGCTTTTATTACTTTGAATTGGAAAACTGGTGTACACAATAGAACAGTCACAAGGAGAAGAATGATACAAAGAGCTCTTTGATTTTCTTAAGAATATTCCTTAAGAATATTGTAAAATGCTGTGAATTCAAAGAAGCAGAGTTCCTTTTTTTGGTCAAGGAATAAGCATAGTATATCTGGTTTATTAAATTTAGACTGGGTAAAAGTATTTTCAAGGAACTGTATATCTGCCCAATGGAAAAAAAATATAAACTTCAATAAATAATTCATTTTTCAGTATCTATAGAATCACTTAACTATGAAATGCCAGCAATATACCACATGTACTTTGTCTTTTTCTTTGGAGTAAAACTCTCATAAAATACTTATAAGAGGGTCTTTTATTTACACAAAGACACATAACTTTTAGATCAACATCACTGATTTTTTTTCTCTCTTGAAAAAAACCACTGGAAATATTAATGCCTCCCTGGATTCCCAGGACCACAGCAGTTTTTCTACAAAGTGCATTAGTGCAATTCTGACTTCACTGGGAGTTGAATTTACCCAGAGAAGGCAGCAGTAAAGCCCTATATGCTTCCAATCTAAAATAAATGCTTTAATTTAATCTGAAAGATGAATCTATAAAGTATTATTACATTTAAGGCATACATCTCTTAAATAAAAAACAGGATCTAATCTCAAAAATGAATGGCAGAGTTAAGACTGAAACTAAAGATTACATGGTTAAGTCCTCAAAGGGTAGGAAATGACAAACTCCTTGGTTCTGCCTTAGTGCACCTCAGCACTACAATGCAGTATTAATTACACGCTTTTTTATCTCCTGGGCTGAGCGGACAGCATCCTGTAAAACTTCATCATTAAGCTGCCCTCATGTATTTTTCAGTCTTTTAACCTGTAGAGACTTACAGCTTAATCCAAGATAACTTCAGAATTTATTTCATTTTATTTTTTGTACTGAAAATAATTCCATTAAATTAATGGGACTTTCACAGCATGTGAGATTGAATTTGTTACATTGAGACCAGACATTCAGATAAACACTTTCCAAGTCATTAATATGTCTTATATATATCTGAACCCATTAATATATCTTTCCCTATTGATGGTGATATGGGTATTTTTTCACTCTGGGTATGGTTTTCCTGCTGATTTTGATAAATATACTGTGATTCCTTAGCACACTGAGGAGAATGTCATAAGTTTAATGTTGTCAAAACCATTTTTGTTCTGACTTACCCATTAGACATTCTGCAAAAAGGAAAACTATATTCAGAGAGAAATTTCAGTAGTTCATGGTCATATTGGAAAGAAATGTGAAGTGATGCTATGCTGTGGTCTGTTCTGGGTCCAATACCAATGTATTTTAATTAATTACATGAATGACTGAAAAAAGACTTGTTAATATATAATACTGAGAGATTGCAAGTACATTTGAGGAAAGGACTAGCATTCAAAATCATCCTGAGAAACCTTAGATTTGTCCTGTAAAGAGATATTAGCAAAGACAAGTTGGAAAGCACATTTGTGTTAAAATAATTAAACATACAATCACAGTATGGCTAACAACATCCTGGATACTGCTCTGTCACAAGGGAGTGGAAACTTATCACAGTTCACACACTCTAGTATTGGCAAAGTTTCAACTCGAAAGACTTCATGAAAAACTGCAAACTGGAATGAGCAGATGTCTGAAAACAAGACCTATGAAGAAAGATGGAAAGAATTGGGGTTTCCTGGCTCAGAAGCCTGAGAGTGTGCCTGGCTGTTGAAATGAACCGAGCAACCTGCTTCTCTGCCTATAACAGAGATACATCATCCCTGGCCCAGGAACACGACTACATTGCAAAGACATTGCGAAGATGATACAAATTGAATCTTGAGGGGGAAAACTATCTGAAGCCCAGGGAGAGGAAAACACTGGAGAGAGGTGACTGGGGAGTCTCCATGATCTATTGCTGCTGGCTTTTAAGAATAAGATAGACAAAGTTCTGTCACATTTTCATACATATTTAGGCTGGTGACATGAACTAATTGACCTACTGAGCCATTCATCAACGTGAATCTATGAGTCTAATAACTGAAAACATGGTTCTGGGAATACATAATATTTATAAATATGTGACACTTATCAGCAGTCATCCCACTGAGATTTGATATATTTAATATAATAATTGGAAGTACCCAACATGTAAAGCATAAACATAACTGAATTTAAATAGAAGACTTTTCCCTGGAGCTTTCTGAGAAGTATGAGCAGTTTTAATGAAAGAAAAAGGAACCTTGTTTATAGAAGTAATTCTAAGGGAATGACTCCCTATAAAAATTTTCTTCTTTCTTAGATTCTCAACTTTTGATAGGATAATTCCTGTAATATTGCACAGTATATGCTGTGGAACACTTGAAACAGAGTATGACCTGTAAAAGCTGGAATGCATTTCCCTAGCTTTGTCTGTCTACTTCTGAGCTAGTTGCCTATGGAGCAATGGGCTGCAAAGACACTTTCAGGGTATGAGTCATCTCTCAGGTGTGGAAGTTGTCTCCAGTATGAGGTGAATCACACCTTGCAGTCCTTTGGCTTCAGAGCAGCTGTAGATACTGATCCAAAGGTATATATCTGCATTCAGTTCAACTCCATATATTTAAGAAAGAAAATCAGAAGTATAGACACCTAGATTAAAAATAAATAATTATATATATATGTATGTATGTGTATATATATGTACATATATATACATAAAAGCTGTGAGCCAACTGCATGTTTTCTGCAGATAGATGTGTTAAGAAGACACTTCAACTAGAAATATGTGATATTAGAACAAATATTTGATAAGTTGGAAATTTCCTCATGCATAAAAAAAAATGTTTTAATTAAATATACAATGTGGTATTTCCTTTGGAAGAATACTGAAGTTCTATTTGAAAATTAAGAAGATTATTCACTTTGACACATATGTATGATTCCAAAACTTCTGAAGCTTTTTGGAAACTTTGCACTAACCAGCTATGAACTCATGCAGCATGAGAAATTTGAGGACTCCAAGACAAGGTTCCTGGGGGTCTGCAATACTGGAAAACTGATTTCTGAATTAATCAACCTGGTTAATCAGTTGATTTATGGGTGTCTGCGACCTCCAGGAACTGTGGCAGGGCTGTAGGCAGTTCCCAGCCTTTTGTCATCATTTTGCCATAAATGTACCACTCTGGATTAAAACTCCAAAATTCAAAACTTCTCCATTGGAACACCAAGCTATCTGATAAGCATCTTACATCCCAGCCCAAAACTGGAAAGCAGACAAGAGACACAATATGCATAATACTATCAAAACTTTCTATAGAATTATTGTTTGGCACGACAGAGTTGATTCACGTAGCCAAAACAAAAAAAATTGTAGGCAGCTAACTTTTAGCTAATTCTGTAAAAAGGAATTGGTTAGCAAACTGAAACTACAGCCAACACAAATGAAAAATATTGGAATCAGAAACAGCTTGTGGTAGCATGGAGCATATTTGGTTTGTGCATTATTCAAAAGATTAAAATATGATATCACTTGATTTTGAATCTTTAAATTTAAATCTGCTTGCAAACAAAATGTTCCTTGATATCATCTAGATTTTGCAAAGGTGAGCCAACCCATAATTAATTAAGTCTGTGCTAAGCAAGACAGGTAACCACGTGTAAAAGTTCAGCTTTCTTTGTATGAACCTGGGAGTTATTTTCCTAGTTTCAAATTTCAAATGAAAATTTTCATATGTGTTAAGTCCTTATTTCCTTCTCAGTATTATTCCACTTCTTAACTGACATCATATTAACTGTCACCTTTATTCTGAATAATTCCAGTCTCTACTTAATGTCCTTTGCTACCAGCTGTAACTACCAGCCAATATTCATTCAACATACCCGTGGTTGTATTAGATCCCTGCACAGAGTTCACATGCTTTTGAAATATCAGCCATTTCTCACTTCAAGTTAGGTATTAATCATTAGAATAACATACAACATGTGCCCCTGACAACAAGAAGTTTAAAGATTATGATTCCTGTTCTATGTGCAAGGGTCATGTTCTGTTCAATAATGCAACTCTCTAAATCAGTCATTAGTGGAAGTGTTTGCTCAGTAGTCATGAACACTTTCACTGGATCTCTGGATATAATTCTGTGTAATGGAGTTTCTGATATTACCACTGAATGATGAATTGAACAATCATACTTTATATTTTCTAGTAAAATTCAGTTATTACATTTTAAGAGGTATATTATTCATCGATTAATCCAGAGCAATGTATATCCATTTGCCTTAAATAAAAGCTGAATGATATTTTCTTTCATCAAGAGGATATCTGAAACATTTTAATTCATAATATGAAGGCTTTTTTAAAAAATGAATAGAAAAAGATGAACAGTATGGAATCTCTGAAAAGTGTTACTTACTGTATTATTGTTGGCAAACCATAGTCAAAGCTATCTTTATTTATCTGATCTCAGAGTTAGAAATCTATTTTTAATTAATCTATCAAGATAATGAACTTATTTCCTTAGTTTAGTATGCAGGAAGAGTATAAAGCTTATTGAAAATACTTAGCAAACTCCCTGATGTTAATGTGTTGTTCAAATCATCACAACTGGATCACTAAAAAGAAAACTATAATTTAATGGGAAATCTCTTTAAAATGGGATTTCTGGTTTTGCTTCATTCACTTTAGTAACATTTGAGTATAGGGGTATATGTTAGCCTGGAAACTACAGGTCTGGTAAAATAACTTTACTATCTGACAGATCACAGAACCACAGAGTATTCTGAGGTGGAAGGGAGCCACAAGGATCATTGAGTCCAACCCTTAAGTGAATGCTTCCTATGGGGATCAAACCTCGGACCTTGGCATTATTAGTACCATTTTCTAACCAGCTGAGCTGTCACAACTCAAAGAAGAAGAAGGTTACAGATCACACTGATATGTATGTTGTATATGCAATATGTACACTGAAAACAAAGAGTAGACAGACCAGTCACCTCTATATAAAAAAACAAACCGACATTGATATATAAAGTTTCCTTCAACATATCTAAATTCAGAGTGGGTTCTTTACCATGCAACCCTCCTTCCAACACCATCAGCACCATACTGCATAAGCAATATTTTTTTCAGAAATCTTGAGTATAACTTGCAGATTCCTCTGTGATCAGGAAATTGTATATTAAAAAATAAGTAAACTCTAATTCCATTTTAGCTGATCCATACCCTGAGCTCTCTTAGATAACCATACTGCAATTGGTCTAATGAATATTTAGTTTTATAATCTCTACTGGAATCCCACCTATCTTCTAGTCATTATGATAATTATGTTACAAACTGACATATGAGTTATTCCAGCATGTTGGCTCATATTAACTGAACTACCCAAAGAGGAAAAACTGGTCTTGTGACTTTGAAATTCAGTGTGAGTTTGCAGCTTAGATGTATATGCCTTGGTTAGCTTTAATTTAACTAATTTTACTTAGAATAATAATTAAGGGGATGCATGAAATAATTCAGCCACTTGCTTAGAGACCCTGGCTGGGCTTTGGGCAGTAAGATCTCCATTGCTGTGACTATACAGCTATCTAGATTTAACTTTAAAAAAACCAAAAAAGCTGTTATGGTTCTAACTGCATAAAACTACATAAAATGCCATCTCACAGGTTCCTTTCAACTAAAATGATATTTTAAGGTCATACTTTGTTTTCTATTTCCTTTGCTCTGGTGTGTAATATAATACTACCCTTTTCCTGGTAGAAAGGGTGTCTGAAACAATTTTATGTATTTGAGCCAATATGCTTGGCAAGGAGGAAACAAAAGGCCTGGTATTTTGCCATTTCTCTTTCATTGTCCTTCTTTTTGATAGCCATCCACTGAGGCAGAAGTAGCAGATTTTGAACAGCATAAAGTAGCTACATTATAAGATACCCAGTGAACAAAGAGGGAAAAAAAAAGAAAGAGGTGAAAAGTAACTTAACACGTAGTACTATGTACGTACATTGGTGTGAGGAATACCTTTGCAGAAAATAGTAGGATGTGAACATTATATGAGAACTGTATCATAATGCTTGTGTACAACAAGGAATGAATTGCAGTTGTATAAGAAACCTAATTTTAGGCTTTCCAAGTATGCAACACTTCCCAAGTATTTTTGCACTGGATATGGGTTGTCAATAGCCTTATGTGTTTACCATATAAACTTCTGCAAACCTTTGCTAGACTTTCTTGGTTGTTTGTCCTCTGCAGGGGTAAAAGTGATGCTGCAGATAATGTTACAGAAAAGTCCTTGCACAGTTTCACATAGGCCAACTTTTTTTCTTCTTTTCCCCATTTGTTTACAGGTATGGATTCCAAACTTGCCTCCTCTGGTACATCAAGATCTTAAAATGCATTGCTATTGTCACTGCTATTTTTAAACATTTTTTGATCCCTCTGGCAGATTGTTTCTAGTGTTCTTTTATGAGATTTAAACTAGATTTTTCTGGCTTTAGATGCTGTGTTCATCTATTTTTACTCACTAGAAAACCCTTCAAGCTTTTAAGCCATTTTTTTCATTAGATAGTAATAAATTTGACTTGAACATACACATGATAAAAGGCGTATTTTGCAGAGTCTTGACCTTGCATACTTAGTCATCTAAACTCCTAAGCTTTATTTGTAAAGGCTGTTAATGCCACATCAATATTTAGTTCAGAATTTCATTTAATAGTTCTTTCTTCGGGCACAATTCTATGAAACATGTGAAATTAATCTGAGATAATGTAACTCACAATAGCAGAAGAGAAGAAAATTCCCTTATTATTTAGCAGTATCCAGTAAACCAAGGGACAAATAAATGGAACAAAATGAATTCTTTTCTTTCTGACCATTCTTTTGTATTTCACAAAGTGTGTACATTCCAGACAGGATGATGCAGTGCAAGAGGACTGAGCTGGCCTGGGTTACTATGACTTTATGCTTTCAGTTATTATGTTTGGTCATTCATATAGCATTAGTTTTCTTGATGTCATTGTGCTTCTTGAAGCTGTCCTGTACTTTGTCCTAATGATTTTCAGGAGCTGCCTTTCAACATGGAAGCTTAATAAAGAATTTTAATTTTACTGGCCTTAAATTTTTTTTAGGGGGGCGTAGGGCTGTTTTTTGGGATTTGGATAGTTGGTTTTTGTTTTTGTTTTTTTTTTTTTATAGATGAAAATTAAAAATGTTTCTCATCATGCATCTAAATACCTTAAAAAGTATCACAGAATTTGATCAATTGAATTCAGTCAGTTATATAGTCTAAAACCAAAATAGACAAGTAGAAAGGTAGGGTTTCAGAAACACCTTTTTCCCACTGTATCTGGGCTAACAGAAGACCTCCTCACTCCCACAGTGTATTACAAGTTACCAACTTCTTGGATGTGTCATTTAGTCAAAACCAATTCTGCCACTACCAGTCAGTTTAACAAAGAACAACTAGTTACGTTATTTAAACTTATCTGCCTCTCTTAGACAACAAAGAGATGAAGTACGTCATGAGGATATAATAAACTTTGGCAGATGTTTGGATGACGGAACATATTTGGGCAGCTGAGATCTGTGTGGTATAATCATGTCCGAAAAAGTATGGTTAAGCAAAGCCAGTCAACATCATTAAGCCTGACAGTCAAATAATAAAAGGATGCAGCCTTGACCAGTATCTGTCTTTTGATTTGTAAAGGAAATAAGCATGTCTAGAGTGCTCTGACCAGTTACCAGCTTCTGTCAACCAGCAGTGACAGTTTCCTGGAGGTCTGGCTCGACCATTGAGAGTTTATTCGGCAAGTTTGTTGGTTACCTCTTACAGATCACTACAAGTTTTTTTTGTTGTTGTTGTTGTTTCCAACAGTCTATTCCCACTCCCAGTTCTTGCTTTTATCCTGTGCTACCTCACTCAGGACTGCATGTCTTCTCCCTAGATATATCTCAAATCCCACCTCTTCACAGGTCTGGTGTCCTACTCTGCAGTTTAGGACTAGCAGACTAGGACACCAGACTAGCATTTGTAGTTTTAGGCCTGGTCTGGAACTACTTTTGATTATCCCTCTTGGGCAGTGTGTTGAGATTCGCTCCACTGTCCGGCGCTGTCTCTGCCTAATCACTTCACTGGTGTGCTCACTGGTCCTCACTGCCCAAGCTGGTACCAGCTGACATCTGCACGGTGTGATTAAACACTTTAAAAGAGTGAGGGAACTCATCTGTACCTGTTTTAGAGTCATTTTAGACCTGTACCGTTCTCTAGAGTAACTAGTGAACTGCTCAAAATTGACACTTCGTATGATAGTTATTCAGCTACGATTTCTTATTAAATCATGTGCTTTTCTGATTAAAACCCACTAATATTACTTGTCTATTTTCTGGGATTTATAGATAATTGCACATTCGTGCTAATGTCTAAATATTTTTTTCAATCTTCCCTCAGATTCTTTGGGATGCTTAATTAAATGATCGAAAAAACTTTTATTAGAGCATCTCAGAGAAAGTCTTTAGAGTATTTACATAACTCAAGAAAATGAGATTCTTGTCAGCAGTGTTTTTGTGAAATTACCCCATTTTTAATGGGACTTCACCTGGTTATTCCTATGATGGCAACTAAGATAAATTAAAATGTTGTGCTTTGAGAAATGACATCGAGTTTTCCTTTGTACAATATTTTAATCTCATGTTGGTGCTCAATCACATTTGGTGATTAGTCACCAGATATTTTACTTTTCAATAATTTTAAAGCAGCCCTATCCGAAAAAAATGGCCTATAGATTTCTTCTTGTATTGCTTCCATTCTCCACTGTACTCATAGGAAGAAATATTGTATCTGTTGGTTGTTTGCTTTCATGTGTTTAATGATGACACAAGAATCTGGAAAACCCTCCGAAAGAGAAAACACATTGCGAATTGAGTGCCTCCTCCACTTCCCTAATTTCTGGTGAGAAGTCAGCAGATTGGTGCCTTTATAAAGCAACTAATTTGAATTTCCTGTGGCCCGATTATATACACAAACTATGTAGTATTTGCATCCTTTATTGATATTGCAGCTCTCTGATATGTTTATTGTTTGGGGCAGCACAGAAATCCCAGTATTTTCACATTTATTGCAGAGAAGAGCATGTGATTCTGCAACTTCACCTGTGTTAGGTAATGCTGTGTTGTCTGAATAAATCAAGATATTATACGTATCTTCACAGTCTCCTGTTTCTGTAGAATAACATTCTTTTCACATTTTTTATTTGTGGGGGTGTGGGAATTGCCCAAGATTTCTATGGCATATAAAAGCCTATGTCCATTTTGATGGGTATTTAAATCCTTTTAAAAATCTGTATCTAAGAGACTTTGAGTGATTAAGTTTGTGACAAAGAATGGTCAATGGCAATGAACCAGCCTCCCAGAACCCAGCTTGCTGATTTAAATATCTGATGGGTTTTACTCTCAAGCAGGACTTCCTAGGAACAATCTGAGACTCTATAAATATATATGTTATGCTTTACTACTACCTTTAGATTTAAATAGGTCACCACACTTAGGCAGAAAATCACAACCATTGTTTATTGAAAGAGAATTCGTTTTTTCATTTTAATGGAATAATAATCAAGACAGTCACTGGGTTTTCTTTCAGAGCGCAGGCCATATCTTTGGCCTTTTTTTTCCTCTAACAATGCAACCATTGCAGTGACGTAGTCTTTGACAATCTACCTGCCACTTACAGAATTTCAAAGTACATATTTCTAAAATCAAATCATATTATGTCCAGAGATGCCAGATACAATTACCAGTAACTTCCACTGAGATCTGAACACATGTAGCTAAAGGGAATATTTGGGTGCAAGAACACACAGATTAAGGATATGTTACAGATCTGGTACTACCTATATTTATTTTCCAAACTAGCTATGATTGACGCTGATGAAATTGCTGGAGGCTTGCATTTCATTGATACTTTCAGGAAGGAGTTTCTGCTAGATCACGTAGAGCTGAAGTTGAATAACAAAATTAATTTGTAAATAGAAGGGAAAATTATTTTTGAAGTCTTAGATCTGATCATTTAATAGACTAAAACATTTGGAAGTTATTTAGGTGCATTTTAATGAATTGAAACTTACATAAACTTTCATTGTTGCTTATTTCTTCTATATTCAGATGGGTTCTGATTTTCCTGGTTTTGCTCTCATCATCACACTGCACAGAAAATAGCATCCTGTTTAATTGCTAATTATTCTTTGTAATTGTCTTTAGAATATATAATTATTTTGTTCATTGATTTAATAACAATATTTGACTCCTTATATTTTCAAAGAACTTTAGAATTAATGAATAGCATGAGTTATATAGTGGCAGTAACGAAATCATGACAGGTGGAGAAATCCAGACAGGAAAGCGACTTGATTTTGCCAAATTAAAACTGGAGAGTTATTCTTTTCCAACTTTGTTTTTGGGCCATTAAACCAAATTCTCTCCCCCTTATTTTGCTTAATGAGGATTCAAGATTAGAATTTGCTTTAGTAAACAGTAGTCTAGAAGTTCATTACAAAAGACAAAGATGAGAATAACTTATCCATTTCACATATTAACAATAGATACAAATGAAAAAGGAGCAAATCCAAAATGTATTTTAGGCAATCAGAAGCCCTTTTCTTCATGAGTCTCGCTGAGTTGGGAATTAAAGTCTTAATGCAATTTCGATCACTTTTTATGGTGCTGTAAGTGAAATGCTTTTAGAAAAGTACATTCTGTACAGGATGTTTTGACCTATTTTTAAATTCTCACCTCTGAGGATTTCAGTGAATATGTAACTATTTAATATTGAACATTTCTAGATTATTGTCACTAATGAGTAGATAGGCATAACAGTAGCTAAATTGTCCTCGCTGCTAATGATAGAGGAATTAGCTTTGTTCCAAAGGGGAGTATACAGTTTGAATTTATTCCAATATTTTTTGACAAAATATTTTCTAGAGAAAAGTCCTTCTTAAGAAAATCCCACAAAACCTCAAACCACAGACTAATGTAATATCTTTTATACATTTGTGAGTTAGCGTGTTTAGGTCCATGGCAGCCAACCTCATTGCATTTTAAGCTGTCAAATTACTTGAAAAATATATCATAGCAAGTACACATAATTTTTGTAAACTATTCTGTACAATATGCAGAACGATGTTCCTTCAATAGAACTTACAGTTCAGAAAAAGAAAAGTTTGCTAGATCAAGACTATTTTATACTCCATGTTGCTTATAATAAATTTAATATATTATAAATCTGTGGCTATGAATGCTAGTTGTCAGCCCACAGGCTTCTAGACCCCAAATTCATCTTCCTGCAAGTAAACCACAACACTGAATACTGCAAAGAGATAGATACTCAGAGCTTATAAAAACTTCCTCCTCTGGTGGTAGCATCACAACCAGAAGCAATTCCCAGCCCTCCTTCCTGGTGAGTAGTTCTGCTCCATCCATAGAACTGAATACCAAATGAATTGTGTTTGTTCCCAGTTCTAAATGGATGCATGAAAACTCTCGCTATGGAGGAAATGAGAATAATAAACAAGGTTTTCCCATTCTGGATCAATTACTAGCTATATTTACAAGGCAAATGTAACAACCCATTCAAGATGTAAACTATTAAAGCAACCTCCATGTGGCACACAGTTTTTTCAACTGCACACCACTACAGCAACCTAAAAATTGTTTAGATACCACCAGTGAAACCTTCACATGAAGGGTTCAAAAGGAATTCCAAGTCTACTTTCCTCTTTTTTTTTTTTTAAACTATGTTCTATTATTAGATAATTCCCTGCAAAGACATGGATTTTTTCTTTTTTTGATGGAAATACACCTCACAGTTCTTATTTTGGTATGCATAACATCTGCTGCTGAGTTTTCATGTGCTAAAAAATCTTCTCCATTTTTCAGAATTATATGAATTTTGGCGACAAATGTAAAGGAGATAAAGAAATAAATGAAATGTATCTTCTGACAACTTTCATAGCTTTTCCAAGTTACAGAGATGTATTCATGAAATCTAAGAGAAAAGTTCTAAACTCATAAAGCTGGATGGTTTTGTCTTGATATTTTACAGGACGTCTTCTGTGATGGGCCAGAAATCTAGTTTTGGTTTGGTACATTTATCTGTCCTGTAGATTTTTTATTCTTTGTTATAAAATTCCAGATTTATGGATGGATTCATGGACTCATGGTTGAATGTTACCTTTTCCAGAATTTACAGAGGTTGATGAGCACTTGTGTTGCCCGATCCAGGAAGCTGGTTTCCACCTAGGCACAGCTTGCTTACTTCCATGCTACTATCATGTGTGCTGACCGCCTTGCTGGTCCCAGCTCCATCTATAACATCTGTGGAGTCCAGACTTTTGCTGTATGGCAGCCAGGTATGTCATCAGTTGTGTAACACAAGTAAAACATATGATCTCACTGTTGCAAACTTTAGAAACAGGCCATAGTTTAGCTTTTTTTGAATGTTTCTTTCCATTCTAATTGCCTTTCTACCTACCAAAGGAGAATATCTGTCAACCCTGCCTAAAGAATAAAAAATATGTTTAACTATGGAGTTATGCTCTTCAGCTCTGTATGAAAGGGACTCTAAAATCCATTTTCTATAGGTTTTAGACTCTTTTGAGGACTGATTGAAGATCTTCAAGAACCAGATTTTAAAAGGTGTTTACAAGGGCTAAATGTAGCCGGGATGTGGATGGGAACAAAAGCTTTGCAGCTGATGGGAATATGCACAAGATCTGCTGGAGCTAATGATATTCCCTCCTGTCTAGCAAAAGTACTTTTTAGGCTCCCACAAGTGTCAACATATATTATAAAACAAGGTGCATAAGTGCATTTGGAAGGCCCACAATCAGTCTGACATTTTAAAGATTTATAGTTGTGTTTTGGTCAGTTAGGAGTTTTTGGTCTGTTGGAGCCAGAAGCCTTGTGCTGGAGTCACCCTGCTACTGAGAAATTCTCTCTTTCTCGGACCAAACCCAAGGTAATAAAAAGGCAGATCATCTTTGTGAGATGAGGGTTTAACAGTAGCAGCGGGCAGACACCAGATGCAGGTGCTCCAACTTCTGTGATCATTTGGGGAATGTTACTGCTACTCCTAAGATTAATGCTGCTTCATTCTGCAAGGTGACAGCTTTAGCAAAATACTGACAAAAAAGCGCACTTGCCTGACAAAACCTGCTGGAATGGTGCTTTCTGCACAAACCTCACAGGCAGAACCAGGATGTGAGATGCAATAAAATGCTCCGCAGCACATTTGTAGCCACTCTGATGTAACAATTATGTTTACGTGACCAGTGTTCCCTTGGTTCTAATTTTTTAAGTTTTGCATTTGTCATGCTCCTTTTTTTTCTCAATACAGTTGCATGCATTCAGATAATAAAGTGAGCCTTCACAGTCTATGTTGCAAGAGGTTCAAGATTTCAAACTCACCTTCTAAACTGAGGGTTGTCTGTACCCAGTTTCCACCAGGTAAAACTAACCTTATCCTCCTCAATATGAGGATTAACAGTCTTTTTCCACAAACCCACTAAATAAAGAGAAAAATTATCATGCTCTTTAACATACTTTTTGGATTATTCTTCAGAGAACTGAAATTTATTGCTCTTCTGTCATACCACTCGTTGAAAAAAAAACCCACAACAGTTACTGGGTTATATTATTAACATTTTAACTGAATAGGTCTTTGTAATTTTTTTCCATCTATATAACTCATTCAATGCCAATACTTTAATAAGGAACAAAACTCTGCCGTTATATCAAGCTTAATTATATGCCTACTACAGGGATAAAAGCACAAAAGACTGTAGAAATGAAATAATAAAAACCCCACATATCATCCTTCTGTGAAAAAGGAAGTAGCACTATTGCATAGCTTAAGAAGCATCTCTCCTTACTTATGAGAGATTTGCAGAGATTTAATAGTTGTGGGGAAATAAGGATGAAGTTAAGACTGTGAGTACTACAGAAAATTTTCAAAAGCCTATCAATTGTTGCTTAATGCTAGGGAAAAATCACGCACAAATGAATTGAGGGGAAAAAACTGTTCCCCAGGATCTGTAACTTGGAAATTTGACACACAATATTGATTACTTCCAAGGAAAT
Organism: Ptilonorhynchus violaceus; assembly: GCA_013397565.1. NCBI lineage: Eukaryota > Metazoa > Chordata > Aves > Passeriformes > Ptilonorhynchidae > Ptilonorhynchus > Ptilonorhynchus violaceus. The sequence goes on along the minus strand of VZRJ01011026.1, from coordinate 108,580 downwards.
ACCTAGAATTTAATCTTATTTTACTTTTTAATCAATGCATTTGGAAAATGACTATTTTCAAATCTACCCCACAATTTTTTTTACTTCATCAAAACCTAACAAAGAATCCAAAAGTTCTGTGATTATTTTTAGATCTCAAAAATGAATAATATTTTCCAGATCCCAGATGCCTGATATCTACATGAAGTACATCCATGTATTGATAAGATACAGTAATAGAGAACCTTCACCAAAATGTGTGACAGTTACTCATGGCCTAAGAACTGCCTGAAGACTTGTTCTACAAGATTATAGGCCACTTTTTACAGCTTCAGCTTGTTAGTGTAAATTCAAAATTAATTAGGTCAATCCTTTGGTATACAATCTGCCACTAAATTAACCCGAATGCAATGTTAAATTTTTTCATTATAGAATAAAGCATCTTAAAATAATTAAATTATTATTTTAAAGTTTTCAGTATTAAAACTTGTTCCATATTTGTACAAGGTCTTGCATAGTGAGGTGTTTTTCCAGTCACAGGGCTCCTTTCTTCTATCCCAGAACAAAAATAAAATGTACCATTTTATGATTCGATATCAGAGTAATCCGTAAATGATGCTATTAGAATATCTTTAGTGATATAAAAAGTAATGAACTGGACCTTGTCTTCTCAGCAATTAATTATAACATTTGCTCAATATTTCATATGTATCTGTTCTCTGAGTATAATACTGTGATATTCTTTACCCCGTCTGACTTTGCTTGTGATTTCCCACACAGAAATCAAAAGAATGAACCACATAATTTTCAATGGCACTGTGTGCTCAGCTTAATGAATAATATGGAATTTTCAGAAAGGTCTTAATACACAAAATTGGTTTGAAACTCAGTGGAAGCATGTTCTAGGCACATGGTTTAGTATTGTCTTTTGTACCATTTTGGAGATGCTTGATTCTGTATGAGTCTTGTAATATGCACCAATCTGCATAGTCTAGATATCTGCAAAGGCAACTCTCTAATGGAAATGGTTCACCAAAGACCACTGCAATTTCTTAGAGAAGTAAAGGATTAGACAATAATAACAAGCTGCAAAGGGAATTCAAAGAATTAACCATTATAGGCAAATTCAGACATTCACTGTGAATGAAAATCTATAAAGCACTTTAAAGCCAGTAAATAATTTCATACTAGCCCAGGAGACTTGGTGAGACTGTCCTGGTGTTTTGACAGCTTCTTTCTTCTCTCTGTAACATGTTCTATAACATTAGAAAATCCGTCTGTGCCTTGGATTTCAGTACAAAGGGTAAAAAGATGTTTTCAATTTCTAAAATCAGGAGCTTTGCTTTTATGTGTTTCTGCTAAGTCCTCCATTTATAGATTGATGCTTTCATCCAGCTTCATGAAGTTTTTAAGAATCATGATGTGTTTAACCCAAAACAAAGCAAAGCCACTTGCCACTGATATCAGCCATGGAGCTGAAACATGACTGTGCTTTTATGACCATTTTGTTGTACCTTGCTCTGTGCTCCAGAACTGCTGTCACAAATTCAGCCTCTCTGCTGTCGCTAAGCAGTTCCATTTCATTCAATATAGCAGCCTTATACTGAGCTCATCATTGTAATCTCTGGCTGTTCTCCAGTAGTGACTGAAACAAAATGACGCCTACCTGTGACGTGTTTTTGTTTCCTTTCCTGTTGTTTGGAGGGGGAATGGGTGGGTGCAAAGTAAGTTTTTGATCTCTGTTTGTGTATATAAAACACTTTAATTGCATATTACATGACATGCTGTGTATTTACTGGGTTTAGGGTGCCTGACTGAAGCTGTAACACTGCTTTGACCTCAGCACTTACAACTCGCTATATTGCTTTTTCCAAGGGAAAACAGTCCTGCTTTGATACATTTTGAAATGACCTGCAATTTTTTTTTCCTGGGTTCCGTTCTGTGCAATGGTGACAATCCCACTCCCTTAATTACTCAGAGTAACTCTGCTAAAAACAGCCCTTAAAAAATGTCATGGACAAGCAGGACAAAGCAGAAGGCTTTGCCCAGTTTTATAGAGCATGCAGAAAACTGCACCACTGCTGGGAGTTGTTGTCAGCAGTTCTGAAATTACAGAAATATACTTTTTAAAGCACATTTGAACTTATACACGTTGTTGGTGGTATTTTGCTTGTTTCCCTGAGAACCGTGGTTTTGCTAAAAACCTGCAGAGTTTTGCAATAATTTACGCCAGTACAGAACACATTCAAAATGGAGTATGTTACTGAGCTCCTAAGAAGAGTTCATTATGCTTTAGAAAAATGTTTTTAACATTGCCTCTGCCCACATACAGTATGACTTTTGAAGAAAACTAGAAACACTGTGGAAAATTACAAGAAGATGTGCACTTTTTCCAATAAGCCAGTTCAAGTCTCTATTTTGAGGACTAAAATCTCCAGGGCCCTTTTGCCTCTTAAAATATGTTTATTGCAATTAAATAGAGAGAGAAACTTCAGACATGGAGGTGTCCATCTGCTTTCAAATATCAGTCCCAAGTCACTACCTGTCCTCTTCAATTACCTGTGCAAAGGTGTTCACAAACTCAGCTGAGGTCTCGCTGTGCTATTCAGAAAGCACAGTGTAAGTTGATTTCATGTCTCCTTTTTGTAAGACAATGGCGTTAGTTAACTTGCCATACTAGTAAGGTAGAAAAACTCTGTAGAGTGAGAAACTTTTTTTCGAGTGTGTGATTGATATGAGGAATAGAATGCCTCATTCTACCTTGGATGTGAAGTTGGCCACAAATCAGAAATAATAAAACCAAGTATGTCATTCCATATACTGCTATACTTTGTCAAGTCCCCAAAAGTGAGATCTCGAGGGATATGAAGTGTGAAGGTGAACACGATTTTCAAGAGAGCTTATTGCCCCTTTTCCGGGACTGTAACTGGTGTACTAAAGCTGTGAACTAAATAGTTGCATAATTTTAGCTCAGTTTGCACATTCACTGTGGTCCCTCATTTTAGTTATCATGGTGTCCTGGGACAAAGTGTAGAGCAATGCAGTTTTAGGCTAGAAGCTTTGAGGCTTTTGAAGGTGATTTAGGGGTCAGAAATGTTGCTCAGAGGCTGAGTCAAGAGGAAAATGATCTTTGGCTTGGGCTTTTTGTTTCTCCCTCAGTTTTTACTAGAATCTACTTCTCAGAGGTCAGCTAGAACAAAGCACAGGATCCAGTTAGGAAGAACATTTTGGTCTCTTTAGTCCTATGACTTTTTAAGTCTTCACAAAGTTATACCAATTTCTTTACGTTGACAAGGTTGTTAGTGTACTTGCATAGCCTGTGGGGGAAAAAAATACCCAAACCCAACAAGTTTTATACCTCAATTTTGGTGGTGGTTTTTTGTCAGAGGAAAGAAAACATAGGGTCAGGGACACTGGAAAAGGCTGCAGGGCAACAAAGAACCTACAGAAGTGAATAACTCCTATTATCCTTATCTATCCGTGGGAAGAAGCTTCAACTGTTTAGTACTCTCTGCTCCTGAAGGAGCATAGAGGGCAATCCCTCAAACATCCCAGCCTGGAACCAACCCCAGCTGTGGTCACATCTGGATGGTACCAACTTCTTATGACATTCAAATGTATATAAAGACTCTTTGCTAATATTTACCTAGCCCTTTGATCTTCAGAAAGCAGAGCATTCTCAGTTAAGATTTAGCAGCTTTGTTTCTTGAAAGGATCTTGAAAGTGTTCACTTTTTCTTACAGTTCACGGGCTAAGTAGAGAGAAAATTTGCCATGGGATGTTGGAGTGACAGCTTCAGATCATCCAGAAGAGAATTTGTGTAATTTGTCAGGGGGTTTTGGTGAGATACAGAAGCAATGTTTGCTGTCCACCTAGAACATAGTAGTTGACAGAAGCTCCCATAAAATTGTGAAGAGGTATAGACGTACAGATCTATAATCTATTATTTCTGGAAAAACTAGATCATCATTCAAATGGGAATTCTGTGTCACAATTCATTCTTGCCCCAGGCCACATGGGAAGGATCCTAAGCCTCTCTGCTTCTGGGACATGTGCTCTGTTCCTGGGAGAACTCTAGTGAGCCCAGTGTAGCTGGCACACTGGGAGACTGGAGCAGGATTAAGGTGCCTGGATCAAGCACAGGGGATCTGTGGCAAATCCTGGCAGCACCGAGTGAACCAGGATTTTTTCCAGGTGCACCAGGAAATTTTAAGAGTCTGCTAATTTGGCAAAAATCTGACTTTCAAATGGAGAAGAGATCTCCAACAGCAGTCTTTACTACTACTGCCAAAATGCTGTTCTAAAGTATAAATGATCTAGAATGCATCAAATATCTGGGAATTCATTTTGGTAAAACTACTATCTACTCTCATTCTTTGAAGTACTTGAACCTCTTCTGAAATTTAACACCCATCTTCCTAAAAGAAAAAGTCTGAAGCTGAGAGCAAGTATGGAAAATTTCAGTGTGAAAAGTTGACCTAAGGCAAAGTTATAAGCTACTGAAAACTGGGATTTCTTAGTGGAATGTATTAGGCAGCCTCAAATACAGATTTCTCACATTATCCAGTGCCAGAGAAAGACACTTTTATTTACTTTCAGTAGCTTATTAATGATGTAGATTTTTTATTAGAATTTCCTGCTGATGTAGCCGTACAGAAAGACAACACTTTAATTATACAATCTGTGCTACAACTAAAAAAATTACAACTTTTAATCAAACGTTTTGACAATTTGATACCAAAATACCATAGCACTATTATTCTTGACAGGTGGTAACCAAGTTCCCCACTTAACTATTGTGTATAGAAGTTGCTTTGACCTTGGTACAGAAACATCAGTTAACTTAGCTTCTGATCAGAGGTGGAAATTGGAGCTTCTTTCAGAATCTGTCTGTAAATTTGTAAAAAGGCTTTTATAAAGTGGATTTTTATTCTGAAACTTTTGTTTGGGAGGAAAGCTAGGAAGCTTGCCATTAGATGTTTTGCAACAGAAAAGGAATGACTGCTTGAAGGGTTTAAAAAGTCATGCTTGACAGAGTAGTTAAAGCTGTTTGATAGTAAGACTTAAACGTTCACCTTTATTGGATGACAGGCTGAAGAACAGAAAGCCTATCAAAATAAAACTTTAAAATATATACTCATTTTTTTTTTCCTACTTAATAATCCAAGGTCAAATGTATTTTAATCACAAACCTTCTGAACTTTTCTGCTCGGTCAGGGAAAATAGAACAAATTTAGTGTTCTTTACAATGCATTTGTCAGTCTACATGCTGGAAGTGCATTACATAGCTGTGTTAGCAAAGGCAAAGCTTTCCTTTGATTATCTAGGGAAATTGCCTTTGGACAAAAGCTTTGAATGAGAATTTTAGACTTTGTAAAATAATCAGACTTGTGAATTTCAATAATATCTCAAAGCTTTCTCTCACATTTACATTTATTAAAACATTTGGGGACAATTTAAAATTATCTCAAGTTCTGGGGTTTTTGTTTGATATTTCTACATATTCAGTAAAATAATAAAGCACATTTCCACCCACTTTTGTCAACGTGTCTGATTCTTTATATGAGTTCTTTTTTTTATGATATGCTAATGAAGAGTTCAGTCTTGATCAGCCTGAAAAACAGATCACATTACACAAATTTCTTTCGAAAGGTAGTCTTGTTCAGGATGAAGTAAAAACATTAAACTCTGTTTACTGGCAATGACATGCTATTCCTCAGGAAGGTTTTATTCTTTAAAGATTTTGCTGTAGTACTCCCATATCAATCAATAAATACGGCAGGTTTCTTGAATTGCAGCTGAGGGGTTCAAAAGAAGTGGTTTTTTTCAGTATATTTTAGTACCTTTCATATTGATACTGATATTAATTTTAGTATGATTATTATAACTATATATCTCAAAGCTATTTTTTTGGTTGTCCTTCAGTACCAATGACTAATTCAAACTGAGGGGAAAAAATTTGCTATGAGGTTATATTTAGAAAAATAAATTTTCATCTCCTCTTTTTCTCAGCTATATGAGGATGTTTTTGTCAATGATAATATTTCTGCCTTAGTGTTTATTCCTATATATTGATTACAATGCATCGTTTACATATTCAGGACTATTGATTGTACATAAAAAGGTCATTCATTTGATGTTAAAATTATCTTTAAAATGAACAGAGGAAAAAGATTATTTTTTGAACTTGTAAACCAATTTAAAAAATGCAGTCTTTCACATCCATCTCCCATTTTACTCCTAAGGTTTGTTATAAAATCCTCTGAGATTTCATTTTATTTTCCCAGTCACTTGGCAGTAGAAGAGAAATATTCCTCTTTGCAACTCCCATTATTCTTCATTTATGCAGCAACTAAAGCCCTAGTCCAGGAAATAGCTGAACACATCCTTTTTTCCTATTGGGCTCAAAATATCCTTATGTCCTCTCATAAATGTAGGTCAAATTATGTATACATTTATATATTGAAATATATACAGCCCTTAGAATGTATTTTAATGCAAAACTGCATGATTGTTTCATACGATGAAATAATTAAAATAAGATATTTACATGAGGAATAACTTGGTCTATACAGAAAAAAAAAGAAATTAAAACAGTGTTAAGGATTTATTTTAATGGTCTATGTACAGTGCCTGAAATCCCAGCAGATTCCACTGAATTCTCCATACTTTCAGAATAAACCCAATGAATTTCAGACATAATTATAGACTGAGTCCATAAGTCTTCCCTTCAGCTGGATTTATAATTAGCTTGTTAGTCCTCCTAGACCTTAAGAGAAATGACCTTTTTAGAGTCAAGATATCCTTTCTCATGATAGCATCAGAGTTATGACAGTAAAAAATTACATTACTTTGTTTATTGGAGTTGCAGTCAATTACAGATTTGCCTTGTAATATGACAAGATTATTTTTCAAATTATTAAAGAGTTAGAGAGTATTTTTATGAGAATATTATCACCCATGAGAGAAAGTGTAATGCATATCACATCTGCTGTCCCAGATCACTCTGGGATAACTTATCACTCTGATAAGTTTTTGTTTGTGAATGTGCAAGCGTTTCACCTGAAGATCAAAAGGAACTGCATCACTGGAGAAAAAAGGATTATTAGCTGCATCAGAAAAATAATACTAATTTGTTAGCGATTTTGCTAACGCATCAAACTTTTTAAGTAACTCTCTGGCAACTTTCTCCAGCATCTTTAATGGCTGCAGATGGTCAGTGGTGATTCCACAGAACTGGAGAAGAACAGAACCATAAATGAGGACCTGGCCTTCCTTAAGCTTGAACTCTATTATGAAAACTATTATGTTATAAAAATGTTTTCTGCTTAGAGGCTCAGATAAGCAAGGTACTCAGGACTCCAACAAACCTCAGCCTGGCCTGTAGTCTAATGCTTTTAAATGGCAAAAATTAGGCATAAGCCTAAATGCCCCGTGTCAGAAGAATGACATTCTCCTTTTATTTATTTATTTTTAAATACACTGATATCTTTTTTCCAGTGTGATATTTTTGTTTCTGAAATTGCAGACAAAAGTAAAAGGAACAACAGGGATGATGTGATACAGGATGCAATTTTCCTTGTACTTAGAGTGTTTGTTGTTGAGGTTTCCTCAAAGGACTGCCATATTTCAGAAGTCAATCCATCTGAAATTCTGTCCTTTTTTACTTTTTTTCTTTTTTTGGTAAACTTATGTGGTCAAACCCTATTCAATACACTTGAAAAGTATCAGGGTTTTTATAAATCCTCATATCAAGTTGTATCCAAAATACAGAAAAAGAAGGTACAATTACTATGCCTTTGTAAGAAAAAGAACAACAAAAAAAAGAAGTCAAAAGGCATGCAGAACATTGTTTAACATAATGGCAAAGTATTTAATAAGAATTCTATGTACTGGTGCAAAATAAAATATTTCTTTTAGCTTCATAAGTCTGGTTGGATGGTGAGCAATACTTTTGTCAAGAAATGAAATGTTTTTCCAGTGGTTGCACAAACAGAATAAACCAGAAAAAGAACATTATTTTATATAAATGATCAATCTCTTTGTGGTCCTTGAGGCTCATTTCATAACAGATTTCTGCAAGGCTATGCCACTGAGTCTGTGATGCATGTAATAGAATCAGAGAGCTCCAATATAATTCCAGACTGGGAGGATCTCTGTTTACCTCCAAGCTCACTTTTCTAACATTGGGTCTAGATTTAATGGCCTTGGTAACTTTCCAAAGACCAATAAGCTGATCTTTGAAAACAGGTTTTACCAGTAGCTCTATCTGGTAGCTAATATAGGTGGTATTTTACTCAGGAAACTGAGGGGAATGACAAAGTTCTATTACAAATAAAGCTTCTTAACATATAAGCAGATTTGACTATTTCTGCTGCAATATTTTCTCACAACCTGAAGGGCAAGAGAGTTTACACTCTAAAAGAGAACACACTGAATTGCATTAAATTGCCTTGAGCTGTAATAAGGAAGCTCTTTCTGGATACCTCAGTGGAAACTAAGCAGTGCTCTCTAGCTCCACACATCCATGTAGAAAGACATAAAAGGTTTCTTTAAGCAGGGAGTTCAGCTCCTCTCCACTGCTCCTTCTTACCCTTTCCCACACAGACACCTTCAGGATTCACAGAAATTTCACAGTACGTGTAGATGCTCACAACCACAAAAGACAAAATCCTCTATAAAGGGAAACTTTATTTTCTTCTAGCTTCTGCCCAATGTACCGAGAGAAATTAATACTTTCTGGAAATTAATAATGCTTCTCTTTGTTCTGAAATCAACTCTTTTTAACCTTGACCTTGGAGTGATAGCACTGAAAATATTGAAACATAGTTGAATTGTGCAACCTATATAATAACGTAAAAAATAAAAGGCACTGCTGTTCTGACCTGCCTGCATCCACAGCAAACTTCTAAGCTTGTGGAAAAGAAATCACATGAACAGATTCTTGGTTACGAACAGACAGAAAAATGTATCAACTACCAAGTTGTAGTATCATCAGTATATCATCAGCCTGTACTGCTAATAGAATATGTACTCCTTCATCCACAAATCTACCATCAACAATTCTTACCATTTGATGGATTTATAAAAGCTGCTAAACACCAGTATTAATTAAAAAGCAATCCAAAACTATTTCACAATTAAAAATATCAACTTTTATGCTAGCTATTTTCCATTTGATTAAAAAATGTAATTTTTCTACACTACACCTGCTTGAAAACAAATTTGGGTTTTCAGGAAAAATTACAGGATTGATTTTACAATTTGCTTCATGCTCTCACACCCTTTTTGCCCCTGGAAAGCAGGTGAGGAAAAGGAGTGCAGTGAAAATAGATTGAAAATCTTAGGGGATTTGATTTCAGATCTGTATCCAAACCCAATATTTTTCCTAGAGATCATTTGAGAAAAGTCTATTTGAAATGTAAAACTATCCACGAACCTTGGACATTTACACCAGTTAATTTATTCACCTGCACTTCCAAGACAAATGATACAGATGGAATTTACTCTTATCAACACACTGTAATTAATGGCAGAGCTCAACTTTTTTGCTACAAATCTTGCCAGATGATGCAGTCCATACAGCAGGACAGAGCAGGATAAGAGCTCACTTAATTTGCTGGTAATTGTTCAACAGGGTGTGTGAGATATCTGAGGGAAAATTCCAGAGCAATGAAGTAAGGCAGGGGTGGTGTCAAAGACTGATGATAGATAAAAAACCCTACCTAGCATGTATTGGTATTTTTTTCATTGCTGGGGGAATATGTACAAAATCGAGCAGAGAAATCACTACCATATATCTCCATTTTAAGATCGATGCTCAAAAGACATAAAATTTTTGGATTTGAAAACTTTGGGCTCCTTAGCACAGCCTGCACAAGAAGAGAAGCAACTTGTAGGAAATAATTTTGACTATTAGGAGCCTAATTTATAACTCTTGTAAGCATAATCACTGATAATCTAATTCAAAGACTATAAAAATATTCATCTAACAAGACCCTGAACTTTACTTGCTGGACTGCAGCAGCAAAATAGACATGCAACACCATAGAACGATCATGAAAATAAATAGAATAGAATAGAATAGAATAGACTAGACTAGACTAGACTAGACTAGACTAGACTAGAATAGAATAGAATATTTTGGATGGAAGGGACATACTATGATCATCTGGTCCTACTGCCTGAGCAATTTAAGGCTGACCAATAGTTAAGGCATAATGTTAAAAGTATTGTCTAAATGTCTTAAACACAGACAGGCTTGGAGCATCGACTGCCTCTCTAGGAAGCCTATTCCAGTGGTTGATCACTCTGTTGAGAAGGAAATGTTTCCTTAATATTCAAGTTTAAACCTCCCCTGGCACCACTTTGAACCATCCTTGCTTTGAAATACTCTTGCACCTACTTCAGTGAAAGGTACCTGCTGATCTGTCATCTTCAGGCAATCTGTGACTAAGGACAAGTTCATAATAATTAGGACAAATTCTACCTGCAGAGGTTAAGATTCATCTCACCTATCTTTGGCTGACTAATCAAACTTAGTCTGGTTTCTAGACCAAGCTTGCTGTTTAGGCTCTTTTGTCAGGATTAAGGAGTGACTGCCACCTCCAGTGGATGAATCATCCCACCTACCCAGATGAGTAGCTCAAGATGATTAGCTTTGCTTTAGACAACTCACTGTCAGACAGCTTCAGCTGGTCACTCCTACACAAAGTAATGCCAGGCTTTCATAGCATTAGACTGCAATAGAAGAGGAGATTACATGGATTTTAGGCAATAAATACCCAATTGGGGAAACACAAAGACAGATATTACACGGAAACAGTAGGTTTCCCTCTTTGACACCTGTAGAAGCAGGCACATTTCAATGTCCCTGTGCCACAAGTGATCAGGCTCAGTTTGGGAATCAAATTGCCAATGTTGTGACTGGCTCCCATGTCCCTGCTGCCTCATCCTCATCCTTCCTGAATGATCAGAAAAAGTCTTTTAGGAGCAGCCTTTCCAGACTGTGAACAAAAGACAGTTGGTAAGAATTACAAATGATCAGTGGAGTTTCCTCAGTACATGCTGTTCATTCACCAGTTTCAGTATCTATGTGCTTTGACTTATTTTCCAGACTTCTAATGCCTTATTTTGTTGTTTAAACACAATCCAAACATGTTAAATTATTAGACCTTACTTGTCACCACAAAAGTTTAATTTTATTAGTAGGAAATAGTTGTTTTCACTTCACAGTTTTAAATATAATTAATTCACTAAGGACTAGAACTCAACCAGTATTTAGCACTCTTACACATTGCACTGTTACATTAAATTATATCTTTCCATGAAGTATCTGAGTCTGCCCTGCAAATTGAGTCAAAAAGAAAAGATTTTTCTTTAAATCTATAGAGACACCTGGAATAAAGGGACATACTGAACCAGGTTACTTATCTATAGGTACACCAGAGAATCAACAGAAACATGGAAACAGAGAACAGTAACATTTTTTGAGAGGAGGCCTTTTGATTCCTAGAATTTGAAGCTTCCTTCAGACATTTCCTTCCCACAGCTTTCAGGCTTGTCATTCTGTGGAAGGGATGCTGTACAGGCTATTCTCTGTGAAGATGGGCTTTGTATGCTCTGGGTCATAGCTTCTGAGGTCAGCAGCTTTGCCCAGAAGCTTTTACTAAAAGAGCGAAAGATAAAATGGAAAAGAAGGCATTATACCAAACGAAAAAGTTGTATGGAATTTTTTTTTCTTTTTTTTCTCTTTTTCATTCTCTGGATGTTTATTATCTATCAGATTATAGACGGTGTTGGTGAGGGGTTGTGTACCCCTCCCTGATTTTATTGTATATAGCACTATCCAGCTCTGAGCAAGACTATACTTACAAAATGCATAATGCTTTTGTGTTCAGTATAGTCTGAATAAACAACAATTGCTTTGTGGCCAGACAGGTATACAGATGCCTGATGATGAAGAAATAAACTATCTTTTTTTCACGAAGTTGAGAGCTAGACAGCTCGTTCTTTTCCTTTCTTTGGCGGCAGCAGACCTTGATGACTAAATACATCTTTCTATAATAACCAAGAAATGAACCATGCTGGAGGTTTCTTCAAGGAAATGAGTCATCATACCTTACATGAGGATCTGTCTTGGAGGTTGGCATGACCTCAGCTGAAGTTGAATTAATGGTATTGACCTTTCCTTCATTTTCTGAGTACTACAGACATCAACAGTAATTTTGATAAGGTTCAGTGAGAAGTGAGAGATTTACAGCCCAAAATGTCTGAAATAAAACCCAGGTTACACAGATTCAGAGGCTGTCATAAGCCAAAGTTGTGCTCTGGATGAACAATCTCAGACAAGGCTTAGGCTACAGTAAAATCTGAACTGGTAGCAGTTTCTATAACTTGATCTGTCAGGTATATAAAAGAAGGGGAGAAACAAGTTCCCAGCTCTAACTATGAAGCTGAGAAAAAAAAAGAGTTTTCAAGAATATAATCCTGAAATCCAGGGGAAAAAGTTCAGTCATTATTTTGTTCTTTTCGTTTTATTATTAATATCTTTGAAAATAAAAAGGCAAAGAAAGATATTCTTCGTTATCTCTATAGCTAAAACTGACCCCCAAAGGCTTATCAAAAGCTGCACCATGCCCCAGTCTTCCTAGCAGAGGCCACAAGAAGAAGAAAACAAAGTCAAAAAGTCAAATAGTGGATTCGTTCTCTCTTTTGTTTAAACTCTGTTAAAACAGATCTTTGAAGCTTTTGTTGCACAAAAGCAAATATGAAGAAGTAGACATGCATATCCCTACTGTTACATAATGGGATTGTACCACTGGTTAAATACAATATTTTACGTTGATATAAATTTGAAAAATTAATTTGTAACTTCCTCTACGTTGGAGAGCTTTGGATGGCATTAGTTGGCCTTACATGACAGAAAATCATATGTTAAAATAGAGGCTATGCCAGATTAACAGATATAATAATGACTCCACTTTTTTCTGCATAAGAACTGTTCAATCATTGCTAGTTGTTGGATTTCTCCTGACTGCTGGAGGAATTAGACCAAATCCATCAGCAAAATAAAATGCTACAACAGGGAAGCCATGACAGCTAAAAACTCTGGATTTGACAACAAGAGAAGTAAGAATGCACTAAAATATCAGAATATCTTTTATAAGTAGATTAGGCTTATATTAATCTATTTAAAGATTAATATCTCTAAAAAATTCTTATTGGTCTCTCCAACATACTGTCATTGCCCAGTTTTCTCTCTGAAAATTCCTGCCTATAGAATGTGGATAGAGCACCATAAAGTCTAATCAATTCTTGTTCAGATGAGCTGAATTGCACACAGAAATATACGTGGGTTTGGGAGGAATAAAAGTACTATTACATGTTACTTTAGGGCTGTCCAAACTGCTCTCCTGCTGTCTTGAAATCAGAAGTCTGGTATGTCTCTTTGAGGGTCTGCAAAAAGTCAGCAGAAAATGAACAAAACCCCCTAACATACCCGCCCTCTCAAATATGAGGCTTTTAAAAAATCCGAATATTTTGTGTATGTGTGTAACAGCTAAAATTCATGTTTGTAACTATTGTAGGAGCTCATTCCAGTGCCCTGTGCAGTTCTGTGGTGGTGGGATTCAGACAGTATGAGCATGGTGGTGGAGATTACCATTGCCCAGCACTAGGAGATCAGGCTAAAGAATTTAATTAAGAGGTCTGTTCTCCTCACACTACTTCTGCAGTTATTGAAACATGGCTGAAACCTCTAAATGGACACTCAGAGCAGAAGATTAACCTAGGTAATACAACTACACTATGGAAAAGTTTATGGAGGTGTGTGCAAGGCAGCCAAGCCAGCTGTTTGAGCGCTTGAAGTCCTGGGCACCCCCAAGACCTGAGTGCTTGCACCTACAATTTTCTGTGCAGGCAGCCTTGGAGAAGCCTGTGTTTCAGCAATAAACAACAGAGGGCTTCCCCTTCCCTAGGACAAGGTCTGGCACCTTCAGCCTGTTTGATGTTGGATGCATAAAAGCGCTGTAACAGCAGATGAAATGGACAAGGTCTGAAGCTTACTCCCACGGCAGGTAAATACAACCTGAGGTGCCTTGTAAGGCATGTGGCATTATCTTCATTTCCCCAGGCGTGGCAAAGCATTTACAGGACTGGTTCTGCAGTTGCTGAATCTGGCCACACACTTTGGCTTTGGAGCTGTTTCTGTGCAGCAGAGTATCTTCAGTCCTTCTCCATTTCTCAAGTCCATTGGATGCTTAAGTGGCTTCTAACTCTGATTTATTTTGCCTAAAGATACATGAGGTGATTATGATGCATTTTGGTCTTTCATCAATGAATGATTTTCATTTATTGGACTAACTTTATAGCTCCTGATTGGTCATTTAAGTGAAATATCCATTCATACCATCACATTGCTAACGGAAGCATTCACAGGCAGCACCATGACTTGCTGTATTAGCACAATAAATCCAGTTCAGTGGGTCATTTCTGGATTTGGGAATCTGAGTCTGAATTGATCTGCTTTGGTATTAGTCAGTCTAATGATTCATCTCCTCTGAGAATACAAGAACAGGCTAGTGCCTTTCAAACTGAACATTTACATTCTGCTCCCAGTTAAATTTCTTTTTCTTCAGGAATGAGTCATCGTAGAGTATCTCTTTGGTGTGGTTTACCTTGCTTTCTATTGATATCTTCCCTGAGTGATAAAAACCCATGGTCAAGATTACAAAAAAAAAAAAACCAACAAACCACATAAAAATGCTTCTTTATTTCTACTATACTTAAAAGTTATTCATCAGCTATGAGCACCATTATGCCAACATACCTGACACAATTCATTTTGGCAGATAAACCTGTGCTTATGGGGATGTATCTGAATCTGAAACAAACAAACAAGCAAAATACACATACTGGTATAAAAGCATTCTGGAGCAGGCTTTGGGCATGTTAAAATGCATTAGGAGGAATTCTAGTGACAGGTGCACCAAAACCAGTGAGAATTGCTAATTAGAACTTTTCAGGAGAGACAAAACAATAAGCAAGATATTACATGAAAATCATAAACCGAATGTAAATTTAGAAATAAAACATGTGAAAAAAAAGACCAAAAGAGTCAATCTTTTCTTTTGCTACATTATGTTAACTACCACTTGCAATTGTTATAAATGTCACTTGCAGGCTTCCAGCTGTTCTAGAATGGGTTTGTTTTTAAAGTACTGACTGAATAGAATAATTGTTTTGTAATGTTAAACTGTATGGTGTGTTGGTTTTGTTTCTCCTTTTTAATGTATTTAACTGAATAATCAAATAATGTTCATGCCTCAGATACCTGCAACGTGATAGGAAATACTCACTTTGAGTATCTAAAGATCATATTCACTTCAGTGATTTGTCTAAGTTGTATGTTTCCATTGTGCAGGACATAACTCCTATGCCTCCAATCAAGACAAACCACTCATGATTCAAGGCTCATGTAGGTTTTAGCTATTGTTCAACACATATTTTTATTTAAAAAAAAAAACATTACAATCTCCAACTTTGGCAATACACTGTCTTAATTAGTATAGCACTTTCAAGCTGTAAGTTTGTTTTTATGACCCTCTTCGATGATGTCATCCATAAATTCCCCTTCTCCCTTTTATTGTTGTATAAGATGGGTGGCCTAAGGCCCTGATTTTCTTCTTGTGTTTGTTTTATTCTGTGAAATAAATCTAATGTCTTCAGGGAAGTTACTTGTGATTTAAACCCACAGCAGAGGAAAGCCAAAGCTTCAGGTTACAGCAGTACAATCAAACACAATTGAATTGCAGTGACTTAACAAGCTGCCTCCTGTCAGCTGAGCAGCTACGAGGATCCAGGAGCATGTTTTTAGTCCAATTAATTACGAGAGAGTATATCTTAGCTTAAATGAATGAATGAGGGTGAAGACAACAGAAGACATCAGGATAAATAACATTTCTAGGCTATTTAGTGCTTGACCCTAAGGTGTAGCTTGGGTCCATAACCAAAAGCTGTGAACTGCACTCTGGGAGCCAGGCATTTACAAGCCTATTGTTCTCATCCTGATGCCAGGCTCCTCCATCACCGTGTTACAGACTCCTATTTTACAGCCAGGGGAGGCAAGCATTCACTTTTAAACTGTGATTTATATGACCTGTATTATGAGATGATTATTTTTAGACAAGATGAATTGCATCCTAGAGCATATTAACTCTGTTAAATATAATTCTGATAACTGTCAAAGGAGAGAAAGCTGACTGATTTAAACACAGAGTTATGCATTGCCACCTGTTGAATCCCACCTGAGTCTCATATAAGCAGGCTTTATTCACTCAACGTAGTAACTGGGACTCAAGTAAGGAGCAGGTTTGCTTTGATCTCTTTTCTGGGCACATAGGGAGGTATTTGTGGTACCTGGTTTTATACATGTAAAATGTAATAATGGGCTAGGAAAGACAAGCTAAGCAAGATGTGTGGAATCCCTTTACAATCAAAGGAAACTGGCTTTGGTAGAGGTAAATAAATATTGTTCCTTTATATATGTATAGGTCTCTGCCCTACATACTGTAGGGCATACTCACATACTGTAGGGCAGAGGTATCATACTACCAAGGTACCTTTTTCTACATTGACTTAAAATGGTAATCTGGATAATTGGGCCAGATGGAGACACTAGGGAAGATGAATATTCCAGCATGTGGTAAACTGAGAAGCAACACACTCCACTTTTTGCTTTATTTGTCCTGTCTTTGCCTCTTCTCTTCTCATGCAGATTTTTCTCTCTCCACATCTTGAATGGAGGACCATGACTGTTTCTCATTCCATGTAAAAACGAAAAAGTACATGCAGTTAAAAAAGTTTTTCCAGGTCACGAAAATTGTAATTGTAGTGATCAAACATGGCACTGTGGTGGTGATGAAAGACAGCGGGATCTTTCTGTGCATCCTCCCCCCACAACCCACTCTCCTTTTCCAACTGTCTGATGGAAAATGTGGTTTTTCCCGAGGTAAGAACACCAGGTGGTTATTTCAGTAGGAACCGTCTGGATGCTCACATAATGAATACATTCCAAAGACGGAGGAGCTGAGACGTTTGTGATAGACTTTGGTGCACATCAACCTGCAAAAGGGTATAAAATGCTGCTGGACACTGGGCCAGCTGGTCTACCAAGGCTGCAGGCAGCTTCTGGGTCGATCCCCTCCTTAGCAGGGATCCCTGTAGGGTATGTCCAGCCTGAAGATGGGAAACACTCACTTTTGGATGGGTGAGTAAAAAGCACTAAGGTCCAGTCAAATACAGACATGAAATCGTAAGGTGGCTACACAGGTACTTTGCTGCTCTGTAATTGTGAATTCTGCAAAGCCAAAGACTGTAAACCTGTACCTTTCCAGCTGAACCTGCTTATATTACAACCCTTTAGACACAGACTGTTGGTCAAATCTGAAACTCACTGGACTGAGCCACATGTAGACTTCTCTGAGAAGTTGAGGAAGCAAAGGGGTCTCACTAAAATTCATGACTCAACAGCAGGGACCACGACTGGATTATGCTATAATCCATTGTAGTAAGTGATAGAGTTGTTTAGATGCTGCATTGACAATATTTAGATACTCTATTAGCAATAAAGCTAATCATAATCATCTATGTAATCACTGAGATCTACTTCTTGTGCCTGGCCAGGAACCTTCTCTTGACTACTCTGCTACAGGGCCATAACAATGACCTGGCACGCACTGCTATGTCTGGTGAGCTTCTTGCCCTGGTCAACAAATCCTTCTCCTATATCCAGCTAGAACTTAGAGGAGAAGTAACAGCAAACTGGTAGCAGAAAAAGTCAACCGAATAACCGAATATGCAGAAGAAAAAAGACATTGCAGGCAGCAAAAATCCAAAATCAGTAGAAAAAAAATAGTGCACAATCCTGCATCCTTTACATGAGTAGCTTGCAAAGAATTCCAAGACCAGCACTTGTTTTTAAATTAATGACAACTCTTTAAATTTAAGCTTTATAGACTTATTAAATCAGTAAACAAGAACTGTGTGTTGTGAAAAGGGAATTTGAATTGTAACTTCATTTTGTAGTTTGTTCCATCACAAATAGCTTTAGACACAGCACTAAACCATTATAATCTAGTCTTTTCTCCATCTTAGTTGTCTGCATTCAGTAATCCAGAAAATTGCTTTTCTAGAGTAAGTAGTATGGTGTAAAAACTTGAATTTTCATTACCCGGTTTTAATGTGTCCTCAGCTTCAGGAGGAAATAGAGACTATAGGAAAAAACCTTAGCTAAAATATACTGTACAGTTCTGTTTACCTACCAGGACAGAAGCATTATAGTCTAGGGTTTTGTCCTGTCTAATTTATTACTTGAAAACATTTGAATAGACTCTAAGGAAAAACATGGGAAGCTCACAGTGACAAAAACTATAATTAAAAATAAAACATTTTTTAAGTGTTTGTTTTATTTTAAGCAGAGAGATAAAGTCATGATATATTTGTTTGTATTTGCATTTTATATGTGTTTGTAAAGCACATAAGAAAAATGCAGCCTTCATGTTGATAGAGATTGATAGGATATTATTGCAACACTCGGGACATGAATAGTAGTAAAGGATTACTAGCAAACAACAGTCTAGCAGAAGATGTCTTGAATTAAACGGCATGCAAATTTCTGAAGTAGACTATGAATATAGAAGGCAATCATTAAAGATGAGAAACTCTTTAATGGAGAGGCTCATAGGAGAAGTTTCCTCATATATCTTCTAACTTTCTGGTTTTAAATGTTCATCTGTGGTAAATAAAGCTTTCTTTCTCCCTCATAAAATTTCACTGCTGCATTGTTCTCTTATCAGTAATAGTTAAGTATAAAAACACAGTGAAAGAAACCATAAACACTTGTGCAGAACTATGGTTCCCACAGCATACCTGTGTGTGCATGATTCCTCTCAGAAACATCAGTCAGGGGTTTACACTTCTTATGCAATTACAACTTCATTTGAATTCTCTATTTTCAATGACTTCTACATTTTAGGATGTGTCTTCTGGATAATAGCCACTCTGTGCCTTGACTCAGGGACTTCACAGGTGCACAAATCTACCTGCTGCACCTTCAGGTAGTTCAGCTCAGATATGCCTTTTTTTCTGCCTTGTTGCACATCACACTGGGTCGTAGGTTTGAATTGCAGTTGCCCAGGGTTAGACTAAGTCAAGGAAGTTCTTTGGTACTGCTACGCTTGAATGTGCTTCTTAAACAACTCTTTAGACATGTGGGAGTGCCTATTCCAGCAGATATTATGGTGCGCTTCCACTCCAGGAACATCCCAGAGAAGAGATTATACTAATACTCTCATTTTTCTCTGCAGAAAGCTAGCAACTTACAACTGTCCTACATTTGCAGAAGTTTACTGTTCCCCCTGTTCCTGTCACCAAGTTAACAGGTGAAGGCAAAACTCCCAAAATAGCTATTCCCTTTTTCTTTCTACATAGTGGCTAGACAGAAAATTCTGCTTAGGGAAGATGTAAGAAATTAATTACCCACAAAAAATATCTTACTTGATAGACAGTACACCTTTGCATTTTCTTTACTAGACTTATTTAAAACTACTAAAGAAAAAAATCTTGTGAGATTTGAATTATTGCTTTCATTTGGGTTCATTTATTGCAGAGTGCAAGTCTTACAAGTATTTGTTGTCATGGCCAGTTTCCAGTCCTATTGGCAGAAACCATCTTGCCCAAGAGGTAAAATGTTTTAAAGTGTCTAATGAAATTCAGAAAGTTATAGCGCACTTTTTGTGGAGCTGTGCTCCCAAACCTTTCTGCTGAGTGGTGTGCAATGGTGTATCTGGCAATTTATTTTTCTCATTTTTCTCATTCATCTTTATTTTTCTGCCTATTCACATAAATAATACATGTGAGGAGAGGGAGAAGGCTCAGCTCTCAGGAACTACAGAGGAGAAGGTGTGCCCGTCTCAGAAAAGGATTTGGGAGTGCAGTATTTGAAAAGTGATTACAGACTCCTCAAAAGAAAAAAAAAATAATAAAAAGGACCTTGATATTACTTTTGAAAAAGGGCTCTAAGACTTAGAAAAACACCTAAACAGATGAAGGCAGAGGAAAGAGAAGCCGGCAGTTCTGGTTATTTTGCTGCTTTAATCCTGACAGCATTTTTTCTATTTCATCTAATAAAGGCCTGAATTCTCTGCAAGCTGTGCTCTTCTATCTTCAGTAAAATTACAGAAGTAGAAATTCGAACACGTTTCTCTTAGGTTAAACTTTTCTCACAAAGGAGGAAACGTGATCGTAAATGGAAACAAATATGCTCAAGAAATAATAAAATCTAAATTTCTAAACCACTATTCAAAACCTCCCAGATTCCATGAAGGTTCAAAATTTCCCCTGGTCATGGAAGGTGTTTGAAAGACTTGAACAGAGATTTAATATTTTACCGAGGAAAAAACAATCTACCCTACATAGCTTAGAATTATATAAATTTTATGATTTTCATGTATGCTAATTTCCAATTATAGCTCATCCCAGGTAATTTTTTTTTTTCTGAGACTTTCCCTCCATTTTTCTTCAGGGTTCCTGAATCCTACAACTTTTCTCTCTTTCAGATCTCATGTGTTTTTTACCTTTTATATTAAAAAAAGACATTCTGTTTGTGAATCTATCTGCTCATCAACTCTCTTTCATGTTTCCTCTCTTAGTTTAAGTTGAAATCTTTTCCCACAAATTGTCCAAAAGGTAGTTTTGATTTTCTTCCTGCCTTCATTTATTGAACAAACAGAGAAGAGGTAAAAGAGTGAGTCACATAATCCTAGACATGTCAAACAATATTACAAAGGCTTTGAATTATATGCTCTAGTCAGAGCTATGCCAAAATATGTCCACCACTGATGAAATGTTTCCTTTTCACTAGAATCTAAGCAGAACTTCCTCAAAATTTCTCTTAGCGAGTGTAGCTGGGATACTACTCACTGGATTGCCCTACTCAAAATGGTTTGTCTGTCCTACCAAGACCTTCACATTCAACCATCACCTTCCAGCAGCAGCATACTAAATATGCTCAGTTTTTTTCTCATGATGTGAAGGTTTCAAAATTACCCCTCTTTGCAGATGTATACTTTAGACTATTTAGGTTGGATATCAAAGCCTGAGTTTTTTTCTGTGGGAGTGTGTCACACGAGTGGGTCAGTTGGAGTTTACCAATTTACTTGATTTGACTATGTACCCCTGAGTTTAGAAGAACTTCATTGTACAATTCTCACTTTTTTTTTAAACTATTCAACTTAAATAATGGCTGAAAAATCCCTCAGATCCCAGGATGTGAAACCACACATAGGAAAATTTTGTTATACAAAAAGTAAATGAGAGTTCAAAACCAAATAGGATGTTATTCCACAAATATTATTCAAATGGGTAAACCAAACCAGTAGATTGTATTAAAACCACAATGAAGTAAAATTTTAGCCTTCTACCATGAAGTGATAGGAATAGTGAATACAATCAGTAATGCTGACCCTCTCCCAAAAGTTCACATCTGACCAAGCAGCACCCAGTTGGAAGTTAAACAACTGAGCCTTCACCTTGAACTCCTCTTTTCCTTTTGAAAAGCAAGCTCCCTTCTCACAACAGCCATACTTGCACTCTGCAAAATCCCTTAATAGCAACTGGTTGTTGAGTGGAATTGGACCTAAATTGTGCTGCTTGAATGGCAAGACAAACCTGGGAACGAAGCTATGGATATAAATTGACCATGACAGCTGATTTGGCAGGTGAGAGCCTGGAGCTCTGACCCTGGGTCACGTATGCAATGTTAACATAGTTTCAGTAATCTTGAGAGGAGAAAGGCAAGGTTTTTATATTTTGCAGCAGATGTTTATTAGATGTTTCAAATCTTCATTTAACACATAGTTGCTCATTGTTTTCAGAAGCACGAATTTTAGCTGACATACACCTAATCACCGGCATGTCTGAATACTCTGAAGAAGTTTCCTAACTGCCCCTTGTGAGATTTTATTTTGTAAAGACATCCTTCTCCCAGAGATTTAGGTACCCATACTTCAGCCTAATATCAAGCAAGAGGAAGTAAATAATTTCTAATTCCTTCAAATCTGAACCCCTGTAATGCACTAAATTATTGAGAACAACCCAATAAATGCTTTGTTTTATCTGTGGTCTGATATGAAGTTCTTACAGACAGGCTCAAAAAAGCAAAATAATGCAGAGGAAGAAAGGAGAGATAACAGAGGTTACTATGTCAACAGATGTATTTTAATACTGTTCTATGTAGCTGCTTATAAGATCAAGCATTTTTTGTTAAAGAACAGGATTAAAGAACAGGATTTAATTTTAGTGCACTGAGAAATATATATTTTTTTTAAGGTGTGGTAATCCTGAATCTCATTATTGAAGAACCAAAATTTAATTTCAGTCCTGACTTTATACAACTTTTATTGACATTGGTTTCCTCTACCACTTTGGCAGTATCCCTTCATATGCTGTCGTCATTTTGAGCTTCTCCCACAAGCAGTATCATTACTGTCATCTAGCTGTATTCCTTAGCAGGTGTGCAAGTGCATGAGCAAACCCCAAACATACCTTAGATGGAGATGCCCTGTTGTGATGGCTGTGTAGTTATGTTTCGAGCAATTTCATCTGAAGAGAGAATTTATTTTTTATTTAAATACTGACGACAGTGGGAAAACTATAAAGTCTTTCAAATTTCAGATAAATGTCATGTTAAGATGGAATGTTAAGAAAATCAAAATGTTTTGACACAAGGTTTTATGGGCTGTCTTGGATTCTCTCTCAGTCCAAACACAGTGCAAGCCACATGCTGATGAAGTATACCACATTTATGAGGGGTTTATGAGCCATGTTCCCAGGTCCAACTCCACAGCTGCTCTGGCTTATGGGGCATCTTGTTTTCCCATGCCTGGCAAGAGGTCTCCTTGTGCAAGAGGGCACATCCTGTCAAGGGACCCCTGAAGGTCATCTGCTGCACAAGGAAACAGCAAGAAGTCTGAAATAGCATGATCCACTTTCACTGAAGTGGACACACTCTGTCACCTTTCTCCCTTTCAAATTTGAGTGTTTTCTGGATGAAAGATTTCAATTTTCTAAAAGCTAGGACAAGTTTTGCTTTACTTCTTTGATGCCAGAGAGATTTTTTGCTTTTATGCTTTTTAGATTAGTAGCATTTTAGTTTTATACTTTTATATATTAGTAACCCTATAATCCTATAACCT
>VZRJ01011026.1:234-85338 GCA_013397565.1 Ptilonorhynchus violaceus | reverse complement strand
TTGTATAACTTACACTTGCTGGACCCCGCTTGGCAGGATTGGGCCCAAAGCCTGTGCAGTGGGGGGTCCTGGGGCTATCCCTGGGAGAGCTTTGATTTCTCTGAATCCTTTAATAAATTTTTACTTTTTACCCTCTTATTCGGCCTCAGACTTTATTTCAAACATATAAGGCATCATCTTTTCTTTTATGATTCCTAGAGACATTTTTTGTATGTTTTTCCTCTTAATTTGAATGCAATAATTTTTTAAACTTCTAAACATTTTGTGAAATAAAATCACTAAACCTTGCTCCTAAATATTTTACCTCAGCTGGAGTGGCTTATTTTATTCTAATATGTCACTAAATAATTTCTTTGAAAATTTACACAAGAGAGTAGTTTATAGATGTCTATGAAGCTATTATTCTCTAGGCAACTGTATTGTGGTTTGGGTTTTTTTTTTCCTTTGAATTTTTTAGGACTTGTAAGATCATTGGCCAGTGAGAAATTCTCCTTCTCTCTCATCTTTGTGGCCCATTCAATTACCATCAGCTTTAGATAGACAGAGAAAAAAAAGAGAAGAAAAATCTGAAGTTTACTCTGCTGGGAGGCCATGGAGGTGGTGTTTCCTTGGGGGCAAGAAGTTCACCCATCACACTCTATCTCTAGAAAGCATGTGCTGCTGAGCTGTTGCAAAGATGCAGTCTGGCTCCTACCAAAAATTCCTGTTTGCATCCACTCTTTGGATATGGAATTTTTTTCTTTTCTTTTTTTTCTTTAAATATAAGAATACAGACAACTCCACAAAATATTATGCATTTTATAAATATTTCAGAAGTTAAATATGCGGAGGTTGTGATAAACATACAGAGATTTTAATGTTTTATTAATATAGATGTTGGCTTGCTTATTGGCATAGTGTTCGAGTTTAAGTATTTCTGTGTAGGGATCTTTCAAACAGGAGAATGGGGATAGTTCAATAAAGTCACCTGACAATGAAGACTTGCAATTAATTTGTGCACAGGACAGGACACAACTAGCAACCCTGAGTCTTTGGTCTGATCGCTGTTGAGACCAGAAAAGTACTTTGAAGAGAAGGACTAAAGGTCTCTGGAGCTGTTAAGAAACACTCCTGACAGATTTTCAAGGAACTTTTCAGGTGGAGAAGGCAGAAATCAGACTCACTTGAGTTTTGGACACAAAATTCCTCTGGACCTCAGGAGGCACCTGTCCTCAGGTGGCAGTACAGCAAGTAATACATATGTGCCTTTCTAAAAAAATAAAATATATATTTCCCTGTATAAATTTGCTGCACTGGCTGATTCAAGTGGCTGTAATAACTGTTTCCCTGGCCCTCAGCATCAGAAGGGGAGAAACTTAGGTAGCTGGTAAGACCAAACAAGTTACTGCAGCGAGTTGTACACATTTGATAGCCAAATTGTGGGACAAGAGGCTGGAGAGAGTCCCTGTGGAAAGAGATCTGGAGGCTTGGGTGAGTGGCAAGCTGAACAGTGTGCCCTGGCAGCCAGGAGGGCACAGCATCACCAGCTGGGCAACGGAGGGGATTCTCCACTCTGTGGTGCGGCCTCACCTCAAGTGCTCTGTGCAGTTTTGGGCACCACAACAGAAGGAGGCTATAAAGTTATTAGACTGTATGCAGGGGAGAGTGAGAAGATGCTGAAAGGACTTGAAGACAAGATTTACAAGGAAAGGCTGAAGTCATTGGGTTTGCCGAGCTTGGAGAAGGCTGAGGGTTTGCCCTCCTTGCTTTCTCAAAGGGGACAACAGAGGGGGAAGTGCTGCTCTCTCTGGTGACCAGTGATACGACATGAGGAAATGAATGGAATGAAGCTGTGTTGGGGGAAGTTCAGACTGGACACTAGGAAAAAGGTTCTTGACTCAGAGGGGGTTGGTCACCGGAACAGGCTCCGCAACAAAGTGGTCACGACAACAAACCTGACAGAGTTCAAGGAATGTCTGGACCACATTTTATATGGCTTAGTTTTAGGTAGTCTTGTGAGAAGAAGGGAGTTGGACTCAGTGATTCTTATGGATCCCTTAGAATTTAAGACATTCTATAATTCTGTGATTCTAGATGAGTGTCAGCAGTCTGCAGCGAGGGAACACAGACAGAGATGAAAAAAGAGAGAAAGGGATGTACACTGGTTCACTGCCCTGTGAAAATGCAGCAAAGGTGAAAAAGAAAAATTTCAATCTGGGCATAATCTTGCTAAAAGTGTGTCAACCCTGAATTACTAAGTAGTTAAAGCATCTATGTAATATTAGCTCACTTTGCTGAGGGAATAAAGTTACAATATTTCACTGAGATAGAGCAAGGGACTTAGTCTTGAACTTTGGTTTAAGCCTCCGGTTTTAAATCAAATACCTACATTTCCTTTA
This sequence comes from Ptilonorhynchus violaceus, assembly GCA_013397565.1. Lineage (NCBI taxonomy): Eukaryota > Metazoa > Chordata > Aves > Passeriformes > Ptilonorhynchidae > Ptilonorhynchus > Ptilonorhynchus violaceus. Next base: position 82,960 of record VZRJ01011026.1, on the reverse strand, counting down.
ACTCAGCTATATCTGAGCTGACTGAAAACTAAATGTGTCCCCTGCAAATCCAGCAACATTATTCCTTTGTACGATAACGTGTACAGAAATTAATTTACCTTAAGAGTGGCAGACCAATTAGCCATCTAACCTCAGAACAGACCTTTGAGTGTTTTTTATTGTTATTTAATATTTATCGAAAGTTTGAATTTAAAATAATGTTTTAAAAGATACAACATTTTGGCTGAAATGTTCTAAGAGTGTTTTAAATGGCCATATTTACTCCGTTAATCAATACAGCAACTTTTACTTCCCCTTGTAGAGCGTTGAGCAGTATAACACCATGTATATAATTCCTCCAAGAGTACCACATAAAGTTATTTCAAATAAAAATAAAACATAGCTTTAAAAGTAGTTTTAATTATTTATCAATATAATTAAGCTGTATTAATGCCCTTTATTATCCATATTAAAAATTTACAAGGATTTTAATCCCTTTCATCTTTATTAGATGTGTCATAACTTGTTACGTATTTTCATGAACTATTGATGAATATGAAATGCTCAAAAGCAATTTTTCCCTTTTAGTTATAATGACTATATGGGGAGTATATTAATATTTGAACAAGCAGTTATATTTTCTAGTTAGTATAATTTCTAGTACTTTTCCTTAGCATGCAGTACAAAGGCAACATCCTTGATGCATAAAGCCTGCAACTACTTGTAGCTGAAAAAAATTTTCATGTAGTATATAGCATAATTACCTATGCCTCCTTTTCTCATAAAAATAATACTATTATGACAACACAAGTTGAGCAGAAGACATTGAACACATTGGTAAACATCATGATGAAATAGGCAGCAGTTTCAGTGTTAGAGGCAAGTTCAAGGGGAAGTTCATTTTTTTCATATGAAATACCTAGGGGTCTTCTCTCTTAAATTAAAGCATTTACTCTTTTAACTTAAACTCATGTTTTGGAGAGTTAATATTACTCAACCTGCAATAGAAAGATGACAGCATAAAAAATAAAGTAATACATATTTAAAAATAAAATAAAGGTTATGTCCATACTTAAGAAAGACTAGTGGTAGGAATTTGGAATATAGGCCAACCTGGATAAAGTTTTTAATTTTAATTTTATCTTATGTTTGTTTGTTTGTTTGTTTTTTACTTCTAGTTCTTTATCTCTTCTTATTTTATAAACTGGATATTGAGAAAGTGTTTTTAGACCATAGACATCATCTGATACATTTGACATCAAGAGCTCTAAAACATTTATGCTACCTTATGCTGACCAGGGCATAAACTAGTAGGACATACCTTCCTAAATTGCTTAACTGCTTTGAGAAAACCCATCCTTTAACTGCCTTAATGAAGACTATAAACGTAGACTATTCCTGTTAGACAAGTGTTAGCATTTTGACTTAGAAACTTTAAAAAAAGAAAGAAAATAGTTAGTGTTTAGAAAGTGCAAGTAATTATGCCTCATTAACACCAAGGCAATTTGGTTAAGCTACAAGGACATTAGAAAATTAAGAGGAAAAAAATACAACAAAACTAGAATTGGAGCCCTCAGACAACAATATTCTTCACTACCTAATTCAAATTTATTTGCAGATCAGTTGCCTGGTTTAGGGGCAGATTCTGAATTGTGTTACGCATTTGCATAAATGAAACATAGGACTAGTCACCGCTCACATACAGAACTAAGGGGTTGCCTTTGTACCTGCAGTACAAAACATTTATTTTAAACAGCCGTTTTATTTCTTTGCCTTGAGATGTGCTGCAAAATTCAAAAGCAATATCCTTACACTGATGACATTAAAATCTGCATTCATAATTTCTTCATTAAACACGATAATGAAAAGCAGGAATGCACAAAGTTTTGAAGTTATTTTTATAAAAGCTCATGCTGATTGGAATTTAAATAAATAATTTTAACAATGAATGAAGTGTCTTTGACCTAAAATATTCCATACCAGTGTAGGAAAAGCCAGGCAAAAATAATACATGAATAAATTGGAAAACTGTATCAGTGAAAAGCTGACAATAAAGCATTACATAGTAGCTGCTGGATTTAACTATAGAATTACTTAAATAATAAAAAGATAACTTCGATCTTCCACGTTTTAAATTTCTACAATAGTATTCTATTTGTTTTTCTCTTAGAAAAATATCTCAGTGCAAACTTAATTCAGTTGAAAAAAAAGCAAAAAGAAAAAAAAATAGTTACTAGACAAAACTTATTCTAGAAAGTGGACAGCAACATCACTAAGAAACTCAGGAAGTAAAGTCAGGAGTAAATCTATTTCTCTAGACCAGCAATAGCTGTCTTAGTTTTTCTCTCTCTTTCAGGTTCTTGCCTTACTATTCCAACCTCAGCAAAGGAATTCCTGCAGACAATAATCTTTCATTCCATAGATGTGATTTATCTGCAGATCCATTCCACTGTGCAATGAACAAGGCAGAGATCTTGAGGAAAAATAGTAAATCATAATATAATTAAAGATGGTATCATAAGCCACAGGAATCAGAGCCAAATGAAGGCTGAACAGATAGATCTTTTGGAAGAATGAGAAGAAATTCTTTTCTGTGAGGGTAGTGAGACACTGGCATACATTGCCCAGAGAAGCTGTGGATGCCCCACCCCTGGAAGTGTTCAGGGCTGGGTGGGATGGGACTCTCAGCAACCTGATCTAGTGGAAGGGGTCTGTGGAGACTGGTGAGCCTGCTTACAGAGGGACCACAAGGGTCCATTGGAGGGAGGAAANTGATGCTCTCCCCACCCCTACCCACCCTGTATATAACCCTGGACCCTGCCATGCAGCCCGTCTTTCGTCACTGGGAACCTTCACGTCTCTGCAATAAACTTCTCTCGTGGAACCTCATATGAAGACCCTTCCTGCCTCTTTGCCGTTGATCCAGCTTGTAAGAGAAGCTATCCGGTGTGTGTGTGTTTGTGTGAGTGTGTTTGCCCTGCCGAGCGGCTTTGCTGGAGACGCTTTCGGAAGGTCGCTGCATCCCACCATCCAGCCTGCTGGCGACAGGTGTCCCCACCAATGGCAGGGGGGCTGGAACTAGATGATCTTTAAGGTCCCTTCCAAACCAAGTCATTTTATGATTCTAAGATTCTATGATTTATTTTGCTAACGGAAAGATTTCTCAGGCCAGAGAAAACCCATAACTAAATACAGTCTTTAGTCTACAGACTATTCCACAACACAGTAAATATTCAAAATAATATTCACTCCTGGGAAAAATATGACACATTATACTGTGCTCTTTGGATTCACAAAGAAAAGATGCTGCTACAAGTATTTTATTCAAAACATAAAACAGAGTGGGTACAGCTCCCAGAAGACAGCATTTAAAAGAAGGAAATACTTAAAGCATCAAAATCAAAAGTACTTCAAAAGGCAAACGGCAACCTATTTGTCACGGCAGCCCATCAGTAACCTAATTGCATGACAGATTCATCCAGAGGTAACTTAAAAGATGCTTATGGAAGTGTCTGATGGAAATCTTTTGGGAGGCGGATGCCACTTTTGGAAAAACAGACTTTATGGCTGGAAATCGGACTTGCTGTGATTGTTGTCTAGAGATAAGATGGCTGAAAATATGGTTGGGTCTTGTACAAACAGAATCCAATTTTATTCAGTAGTGGCAGCAATTTAGCAATATGTTGACTGGGATGATATGATGACAACATAAAGCCTCCCAGAGTCTTTCTGAGAAAGAACCATAAAAGGACTTTGCTGAGTCATTTAATTTTTAAGAGTACCATCTAGAACTTTTTGCCTATTTTTATGAATACATTGAAGACAGTGCATGCAGTCTGTAAAGGGCTTTAGAACCCTCTAACCTAAAGACATAAATGCGTTACTTCTAAGGAATTGTACTTGTTCAATAAAATTATCTTGCCTTAGACATTTGGTTATCTTCAAGTTGTTTTATGTTTGATTATGTTACACATACAGTTATTTGAAATGCTTTTCAATTAAATGCAGGCAGTTACTCCATGGCCTCATCTTTATCACAAACATTTTTGCCAACAGATGAATTCTCAGAATTCTCAGCTGGATGATGAATCAATGTTGGGAAAGTTCTTAGCATTTCTTTTTTAAGCACAATGAATACCATAAGAAGTTATACGTGAGGATGTGTCCCTGGCTGTTCATTACAGCACTGGAAATGAGTTTAAAGTTGGCATTTGAAAATTTAATATCAAGTGTAGTTTACTAATTACACATTATGAAAAAAAAACAAACCACAAGGCACTGAATAGGCAGGGTTAGGCCTCCTTTTTTTCGTAGCACAGGGATTAAGGAAAATCATATGATGAGGTAGATTGACCAGAATGAGTTAATGCACAATCTGGCTCTTTATGCAGCCTTCAAAGGCCTGAGAAAAACATCTATATGTGTCTGTGAACTGGAATGAGAAAGGAGGATACCACGGGGTCACTGCCTACATTCACACAGAGGAAAGCTAGGGATGGGTGGGCTGGTCTGCAAGCTACACACACATTCACTGATCAAGCCCTAATGTGTACGTGGCAAGACACAGACAGTTGCTGCTAAGTCACAAAGCCTGTCTCTCACTGCATAATAATTTTTTTTGTGCCTTCTGTGCAGGATCTCCCACCAAAACTCTTTCAACTCCTTTGCATGGAGTGTAAAAGTATTGTCCTAAATCTGTGATCAGAAAAAGAGATAGAGATTCTTCCTGCTCTTGCAAGAAGAACCTAAGCTTGTCACTGAGGATTTATCTGAAATCCAATTCACCCAACTGATATGCAGTAGCATAAATTGTTTAAATTGGTTTCCACAGAGCCCACTGTATCCTGCTACAGTGTACTTTCTGACAGCAGGTTTAATTTGCTTGGAAATTGAAAGTACAATCCACATCCTTCATGCAATGCAAAACATTGTGCATATTTAATGAGCTAACATTTTATACCCTCACTGTGTAAACTGAACCTTTAAGGTTGATTGAAATATGATTTAAATGTAAATCTGTCCGCCTCCATTTTTATCTTTTAAAATAGCATTAAATACACTTTACAGCTATTCAGCCCTACATTCCCTAGTAGAGGGGAGATAATTACATATAATTTTTGTGTGAAATTTCATAAGAACTACATCATTTTCTGAGCAGGTACAGCAGCATATATTAAAGCACATCAGAAATTATTCCCTTTGTTGCAAGATAAAATAAAACCCTGATGTGAAATTTGATACAAAGACTTGGGTGGGGTTGGTTTTCACGTATCCTTCTGTAATTTTGGAGTGCAAAACAATTGAAAAACAAACAAACAAACAATCCCAAAGTAATTCTGAGTGCACAAAATGAGGTTTTGACATGTGTTTGCTCAGCAGTGGGTACAGTTCAGCACAGTTGTTTTTCTGAAAGTGGTCTTCATGGGAGGTAGGGTGCCATGTTTGTTTTCATCCTCTGAGGTTGTGTCTGATATTTCACCTTTCCAAAAGTCTTCCTTGGAGATTTGTAATGACAAACAATTGCATATAAATGAAACAAAATTTATCCCTGCATGTTACTTAGGGTATCAGTAACAATCTATACTTAGGACCTTCAGGTAGATTTGAATGCAGAGAGTGACTTTTGTATACAGGCTGCCTGAAGGAGTGAACTCCATCCATTCTGAAACCAGCAAATAAGCCCTGTCATGACTGAATCCCTAGAAATCCAGCATCTGGAATTCAGCATCCTCGTTTTTTCCTGTTATGGCTCTACAGATTGGTCTTAATGGAGAAGGCACACTGTTTCTTCAGGAAAAGCGAACAATCTTCCCAGTGGGAAATAAAACAGATGTCTTACAGGTAGTTTTGAAAACCATTTGCTACTTCAGATATGGATATTTGCAGTTTCAGCATTTCTCTTCTGTTTATATTCTTCATATTACTTAAACAATTCCTTAGAAATAAATGACCATTGAAAAATAATCCCAGTGGAAAAAAATATTAATTTTAATAGCAGTTTCAGTACTTTTTCTGATTTTGTCAGCTTCTTTGAAAATTTCCTTTTTGTAAAGTAAGCAGTCAGAAGATATATCTGGCTATAAAATAGTTTCTCATTACTTTTGGGTGTGGAGGAGCGTAAAATATCAGCCACAGACTTCACTAATGACTGCACACCGTATGTAAGCCTGAGGAATACAGAAACAGATGCATTGATTACTTTGGAACAGGTTGAACTATTTAAGAGAAGGAACATATATCAAAGCACACAGCAGTGCCATGGACTTGTAATAAAATAGTCAGAGCTAGATAACCCTCTTCAAAGACTACTTTTTAAAGATCTTTCCTGTCAGTCGTAACAGACAAAAAATAAGAACATAATGTTTTTTCCCCTTCTGCTTGTTCCTTTTCAGCTCAATCCTTTCAGTCTTTCCAGAAGATGGTCAGTGTGCCCACAAGCCTTTCCAGAATATTTCGTCCTGAATATTGTACCCATAGGCTTCTTTTGCCTACCTCTACCAGCAGACAGCCAGAGTTTCTGGGTGTTAGCATGTTTTCACTCCCTCAGCAAAGAGTAATTTGCAGCACTGTTGGATTATTTTCTCCAAGTTAACATACAATAGAGGACAACAAAACTGTTCTGGTCACACTGAACATGATAAATACTATTATATTATATTTAGCCAAACGAGGCTGTGGGAGAGGCTTCCACCCTCCCAGTACAGCTACATTGCTAGGGACACATTCATCCTCATTTTTTGGAAGTACAAATATTGTTTAAATTACAAGAGTGAGGATAAGGTTGATGAAGACCCATGTGCTCCTTCTAAATTTGAGTTCAGATCCACAATTTGAAAGTTAGAAACCTTTTTTTTTTGGTAGGATATTTGGACAAAATAATGAATGTTCCTTCCCCTGCCCCCTCGCCCCCCAAATTTTCTGAAGACATGTTCTTCCTCAAGGTTTAATTGGGTAGGATTCTGACCTAATCTAAAGGAAAACACCTAGAAGAACTTAGTCAAATATTAGCATTTGATCCTACTCTCTACTGACTATTTGGCCAGAGCTCTAGTACTATGACCACTCATCAGGAATTACCAAAACCCACACAGTTATTTCAGCTGTTGGGTGCTTTAAGAAATGAATCTGAAAATTTTTTAATACCTTTTCTACACAAACTTGTTCATGTTTGATAAAAATGAATTAACTCATCTGAAAACGAGTTTTAAATTTCCAAGTGTTACAGATGATTTGGACAGAAAATAAGTGAGGCCTCATAGGCCATATTTGCTCTTTCTTTCTGAAAGATAACCAAACATCCTATTTTTCACTCTATTAAAAAATCCCTTGAAAATATCTTGCTGCATTATTTGTTAATGTATATGATAATTACATACGGAACACCATCTTCATCTGCCTAACTGAAAGCAAGGATTACAGCACTACATTATTTGATGGCCAGATGCTTTTTGAATGTAAAAACATATTTTCCTGTTAGAAAGGCTGGGATTTATGCAGATAGCTATCAATACCATTAATAGAATTGCCTGCATAAATCCTTTTATTTAAACAGGACTCCACAATTTATAAAGATTTAATGTAATTTTTGGCTCTATATCTTATTTACCATATAAAGAACTCTTTAAAAAAAGTCTTTACTCAGCTAGGAGAATTTAGTACATTTTGTTTGCTACATAAATCTGATATACCTATTTAAATAAGTTTTGTGGTCTCCTCTCCTATTAATGCTATACCACAGCATGTTCAGGCACCATGTTTGAGCAAAAAATGGTGTTTAAAGAGTTTGCTGTTGAGTGATTGGTATCAAGCAAATCCCACCCCAGTCAGAAAGCTTGTGTTTCATCTTGAGCACTGCTCAGCTCCCCACTGCTGGGCCAAAGTCCTTGGAGGTGTGATTTTTTATTATAGATGGAAACCATGGATAGGATTTTACCATAGCAGTTTAAAAAGGTTCTATATAGATCAGGTCATTTAGGTGTTATAGCAAGAAAGATGCACTGCTATCTTCTGTCTGAGGCCATGAATTCATGTACAATGATTCAGAGATAATACCCAGCTGGGTAGAGCCCAGCCTGTGCCACACTCCTGGACTAGGGTTTCCCAGGTGCAAGACCTTGTTGAACTTGATATGGTTCTTCTTAGCCTCTTAGAAGAACCTCTTAGGTTCTTCTCTTTCAGCCTGTCCAAGCTTTCCTGCAGGGTGGCTCTCCCTTCCAAAGTCTTCAGTTTCCCACTCAGTTTGTTATCATTGGCAAATTTCATCCAAGTACATTTGAACCCATCTTCCATGTCATTTATGAGGGTAGCAAACAGCGTTGAGCCCAATATTGATCCCTGGGGATCCCCACTTGTGACAGGTTGCCAGTTTGGAATGGAGCTATTTAGCAGCACTGAGTGAGCTGGTCAGCTTCTTCCCCACCCACTGCACAGACCACTTGCCTAGGCCATAACACCCCAGTTTCTCTGGGAGGAGGCTATGGGAAACCATATGGGAAAGCTTTGGAGAAATCCAGGTAGACATGTCCACCGCTTGCCCTCCACCAACTGAGTGCGCTACTTTGTCGTAGAGGGGATCAGGTTTGTCAAGCTGGTTTGCCCTTGGTGAATCATACTCATACTTAAATGACAGCTATTTCAAATTGCTGATGGTATCACTGTGTTTCTCCTGTAGATAGACAAATACAGGTGATAGGGGGATTGATTAAATTACCTGTCTTGTGTGCAGTCAGTGCCAAAATCATATCCTTTTTTTTCTTCCTGGGAAATCTATAAATCCAGAAAATACTGCACAGCTTTTAATTAATTCAAAAAATTAAACAACAAAAATCTGCTAAGTGCCAGTGTCAGCCACAAATGAAACATTTCTGCCTTTTTATATGAAATGCAGACTTGATCTAAAAGCAGTGAGTCAATCCCTTCTTTAAATCTTTTATTTTATCTGTTCCTCCTGCTTTTTTCCTTCCTATAGTCAGATCTCTTCACACAAAGCCTGAGCAATGTAACAGGTTTTTCATGGATCTTGAATCAAGCTCAAAGACATGAGTGTAGGAATTTTCATGTGGGCAGTCTGCAAATGGTGTTTTATCTTTACTGTTTTCCCCAATAATTTTATGATAACACCTAAAGGTTAGGCTTTGGCTTTGAAGTATATCATGCAATGTCATGTCCATTGGACAGGGTTTTAATAGTATTCAGTCATAGGGACATGACTGAATAAAAATCCAGGAAAATCTACTGAGTTTCTGGAGAGTTCTAACGTAATTATGCTTCTTGGTTTGGAAGATTTGGGCAGATACAATTTAATAAGGTCATCTCTTTCTCTGCACTATTATCAAAATGCAGCTGTTCTCATATCTCATGTGTCAAACACATTTGATCTCTTTTTGGCACCTCCCCCCAAAAAGTATAAAATTAACACAAGATACCTCTTCCATCATTCAATATTCAACTTTACAGAAAATGGCTTCTTAGTGAATAAAACATATGCCTGATATGCTCAAATCCTGTCACTGGCATAGGTGCTCACAAAGGAAGCATAGCATCTGCTCCCACTCTGTGGCACAACACTCAACCCCATAAAGAGCTGCAAAATGCAGAGCAGGGAGCAAACAGCATCAAAAAGTAAGAAACACGTAACTAATTAACATCTCTTTTATGTCTCTGACTGTATCTGGCACAGCAACGACATGATTTTTATTAGGTTTTAGTACTGTGGTTTGTTTCCATTTTGTATTTTCTTTTACTGTGGCCATGGCTCTGCTGGTTTTAAACTACACACAACTGCAGAAAGCAAAAATATATTCCTACACCATCTAATGCAATTCAGACTCTGGTCCTACCAGAAAGGCAAAAAATTGCTTCCTCATTCCTCTTTGCCTCCTACTTTTCGACAGAGAGCAGGGAAAACCTCTCTACATAGCTGCTATCTTGCATTTATCTGTATACTCTGAACAGAAGGGACATGAAGAGGCTGGAATGAGAGACTTTTTTTTGTGCCTGCTCTTTCTCATGTCTTTGCACCATGCTGCCCTGCAAGAGCAGTCACGCTGCTTTGAGGAGGGCCAAAACTCAGTTCTTTCTTTCTCAGAGACTGTGGGAATATAGGAAACATCCAGACTGACAGGGCATGACTACACTCTGCAATAGGACAGCCTGCAGGGCCCCCAGGGTGATGCCGAGAGAGGGGCAGCTGGATGAAGGACGTGGATGTCAGCAGAGGACTGGTCCAGGACTTGCCCCGATCAGTGGAGAAGAGAGGGACCTTAATCTGTTAGGACTGGCACTGATGTGGGTCTTTGTGGACCTGAGCCCTGTGCGACTTTGTGTAAATTCAACATGAAGCCAACACAGGCATCACTGACAGTAAACAAGAAAACTGTGAAGGAGAGGCAGGAGTTTCAAAACAAGACCACCCTGACTCTAATCCAAGTCTGAAAATTTACTGTAGCCACAAAAGTTATGTCTCATATCAGACAATCACATTTGAGTGATGTGATCACATCCCCTCCAGGCTGCTCAACCAGGAGTGCAGCAACTCCCTACTGTTCATCAGAAAGGACAGGACACCCAGCCCAGTCCTCTGCTAGACTTACTGTCTTTGAAAGAGATGGAAAAGAAGCTTATTCCTTCACTTGCCTAAGGAACAACTAAATTAGTTACAGCATAGCAGTACCTCACTTAGTATATATAAAGTATACAAGTCTACATATCATAGTAAAACATTATTTTTCCTTCTATCATAGACTGTAAAATCTATATTATAGTTGTGTAAAAAGGTACTAGATACTATACAGAAAAGAAAGGAGAGTATTTGTCCCACGGGCTTTAAAAGGAAGGAAGTGCAATTAAAATAGAGGAATATGTCTCCTTTTTTCTTTTTTCTTTTTTTTTACCAAATGAGTGCAATGTAAAAGCCCTGATACAAAATTGATGCTGAAGATTTTTATTTTCTTTTAGATTCAGCTATCAAAACTTGTGGGATCATAAAAACCCAAAACGTACTTCTGTAACTCTTCACATACAAATTTTTATCCAGTTTGAAATTCATATTCTTAAGTCACAGACACCTGTACACACAGTCATGAGTGCAGAACAGATACAATTTTTAATTGTTTGAATTTTTCTTTTTTTATTTCTATCACATATACTGTGATGAATTTATTTCAATTCTATGCTTTTAAAATTTCTACACTTTTGAAATATTTCTGAAAAGAATGCATCTGAGTCATTCTGGAAAGAAAAAAAAGAAGGGCAGAAAGCACAGAAGCAGCAGCTGTATTGCTTTGTGAGTCAGACCGAGGTATTGGGCTGGCATTTGCTCGCTGCTCCTCCCTCACCCTAAGGAGGTCCAGCAGTGGGAGCCAAACAGATGGTGCAATGCTGTTCATTAGCAAAACTCCCACAGCCACATTTAGCAGTCGGAGAAGGTCAGGAGGGGTGTGTGGCACGCCCAAGAGTGCAGTGGGAGGCATTTTAGCACGACTTGTCTCAGAGCCACTACTCTGAGCAGGGCTTGGAGTAAGGATGTACCCGATGTCCGCAAACTGGAGCGGCACAGAGAAAATAATGTTTTCCTGACATTTCTCAAAGGTCGTGTGGTGCTTTTTTAGCTGAAAACAACATTAAAGAAAGGAGTAATGATCAAAAAGAGAAAAAGGGCTGGGAGAAGCCTGCTTTGCACAGTTTGTTCTCATCCCTCACAGAAAAGTGCCATATTGACTGTCTATCAGGCTACTTTGTAAATACAAGAAGTAGGACTGATCCGGCTGTTTGTTCTAATCACAGTAGAATGCAGATAACATAATAAATGACATGGGGTGTAGGGCTTGTTTGTAGACTGAGTTTTGCTGCTATAAATAAATATCACAGAACAGTAGCCCATGTGTTCAATTGGCAAGATCTGCTTTTCAGGGAAACTTAAAGAAATTTTGACAGGATTCTCAAGGCAGCCATCTCATCAGACAAAAGGAGACTTGGCTTAACTCTTCTGGCAGGGTATTTCATTTATAAAACTAGCTTTATCCAATGCACTTTTGGATATGTCCTTATTTAGTGTCTTGTACAATATCCAACACATTTTTCCATATACAGACTCTCACTGTTGATGGTCTCTGTAATACTCAGTCATTAGAAAAGAGTATTCACATTGTTTTGTATTTTCTCCAAGTATGTTCTCCTTTACTGGAGTACAAGGAGGCAAGAAGAACTAAGCAAGCAAACATGATACTACCTGGATTTTGGTACATGGTTAACAGGAGCACTGGCACCAAGATCCAAAAGATCTGCACAGATTTCCAATATTTGGTAAAAGTATATTAATAATTGGGGAAAAAAAAACCCAACTCAAACCAGTTCTCATTCTTGCAGTTCCTAAACAGAAGATAGTACTTTCATATCTCACAGCAACACACGAAGGATAAAGTGTGTTTTAAAGGATACAGTGTTCCAGAGAGAAGGCTGCAGATAAGTAGCAGGAATCACTTCCTGACCTCTCCTCCAACAGGGAGTAGCAGGAAATGTATGAGTAAGCACAGGAACAGAGGATACATTAATTTTGTGCTGATGTAGAGTACCTGCAAATCTTATTTCTAAAAGAAGCAAAATTTTCTAGACGGCAGGTGCTATCTTCTGGAAGGTCTGGTTGTTGGGATTTAGTTTTGGTTTTTTTTAAAGATAAGACTACTAGTCAGGGTGAGATAGCAGGGTGGGAATTTGAGACATCTATTTATCAGCATGTGCCATGTATACTGCTACTCCCTAAAAGTCAGATTTCCGTGAAAACACCTTTGCCTGTTTCTCACTTCTTGATCTGTGCACATACAAGATGTTTAGACACGTTGAACACCACAAAGTAGTATTTAAGAACAGGACATCACATACATTTCTGGAGTAGAGAACAGCATTCCTCAAAGCATCCTTATGTTTTCCTATTATGGTGCTTCACTCTTTGCTTACATTTGTTATAGAAAAGAAGATGATTTCTTTCTTTAGTCCCTTATGGATGTTTTTTACCACTACACACAGACTTGTTTTATGGAATCTATCAGAGATAAGAGGAAAGAAGAAATATTTTGTTGCTTTAAACATCTGATACAAGGTCAGGGACTGGATCAGTACAGGCAATGAATTACTTCCTTGGTCTCCAGAATCTGTACCTTCATAAAACCCAGAGGAGGAAATTTGTAGACTGGTTTCTAGATATTGTTTGAATTTTTCTGGAGAGTAGATACTACCTGCATTATTCTGTAGATTAGAAACATGGAACATTTTCTGATTGCTACATTCACTTTAATTCAAATACAAAGTTACAGTAAGCAAAACTAAAAAAATTACAATGTGGCATTGATTCCACTGCAAGAGCCAAACATTCAATTATTTTCAAGCAAAATGTTGTGCAACAAGGTCTTATCTTTTAAGTGCAGAAATGAGAACTAATGTAGCATTACATTTCTGAAGTTAAAGATTCAAAAATCATCAATGAATCTCTAATGCGATTATTACATCAGCCATATTGCATATTTTGCAACATACATTAGTGCCACAGACTAATACATTAGGATTTAAGGTAATAAAAGGAGAAAAATAGCAAATCCTGCATTTATGCAGTGAAAACCACCCAAAGAAAGAGAAAAGCTTTTGTGGTGTATCTATACTGTGGGGGTTTTTGAAGATGGTGTCATGAGCACTCTGCTGTCAACCACTACAGCAGGCTCACTCTTGTTCTGTATGAATGCTGTCCTCAGGCCCCCTGATAACATGGCTCCCCTGGCTCACCCTAGGATGATCACTGGGACCATGCAATGGTGTGGTTTTCTTAGGGTCTCAAGTTCATCTGTGTTACTTCAAAGGGTACCTGCAAATGTCTATTGAAGGCAATAATGAACTTAGTGCTTCATAAACCTTCTCTAGGCACTGGTATGTGACAATTCTCTAACTGGAGGAAAAAAAAAAAAATAGGGTGTGTTGGGTGAGTAACTGAGCCTGCCTATCAGATCACTGGGTTGTCAGAGAAAGTAAATGCATACTTATTCAGAAATCAGAAGAAAATTTCTCCCATGTCACCAAAAAGTAATTTGGTGACAGCAGCAACAAACCATAAACTGTGAGAGCATATATTAAAGGTGTATGGAGGACCTTTGGTTGCTGGATGCAGAATAATTCCTCATTCCTCCACAGTTTTCCTACTAGAGGTGCAGGAACTGGTGATATGCACACATCTGGCTAGACATGAGGAAGCTGAAAAGGGGAGCTAAAAGTCTAGTGCGCCTTTCAAAGCAAAAGGTTCATCTTATTTACTCAAGATGATCCAGAGCATCCTTGCTCTAATAAAGCTTTTCATCTCCCAGATGTGGCAGGGGTAGGAGAACAGGAGGAAGGCAACATATCCAGATCAGATTTTGAGATATCATGCTTGTTAATTGGTGGGACTTGTAATATCGGGAGTCAGCTGCACCCACTGGGAGGGAATAGAAATAAAAGGGTCTCCTATCGGCACATTGCAGCACTTGTGGTCCATCTGTTCCATTTACTGAAAGGACTAGTCAATGCTGGACATGCTGCCAGCACTGCACTGCTCTGCATAACACAGGATGAAGGACTTGAGCCATGCAGACTGACAACAGGACAGGCACCGTGCTTCCCTGCACCCCAGTTTTGTCCTCAACCCCTTTCTGTACCACAGATGTGGTACTTTTTAGTACATTTTACTTTTAAGGCTCCATTATTGTAAGTTTTGGAATCGATTAGCCTAATATTTTAACCCTTTTTCTCTTAAACTTTGTGATCATTTATTGAGGGGTTCTGTGCCCTGGTATTTCCCTGTATCTATGCTAAGGCAGCTGATATGTTTCAACTCATCATACAGTGAGAATCTGAGACAGATCTGAACAGCAATGATTTGTATTGATTTGGCTGCCAAAATTTACCTTATAGATATTGAATTTTTAGACAGTTTTGCATTAAAAACAGGCTCATGAAAATAACAGCATAAGGATTATTTTGTCCTCAAAGTCTTTTTCCTAACATCTCTCTCCTTAGTACCACAGCGGGAGCCTCTGCACTTTCTCCTCTTTCCACAAACCCATCCTCATTTCTCTGCCTCCATCCACTTTCTTTCAATTCTCCCAGCTGTTTGCATGTGATTATCTGTGAGTTGGCATTTACCAAGCAAGGCAAAGGCACATACACAGGCAGCCAGATGCTTTTGATTATTGCTATTTACAAAGGAGACCAGAGCTGTGCATATCGCAGTTTGGAAACCTCTTTCTGTATATTGGATTCTGTGTACTTCTGTGGATTTCTCCTTCACAATTCCTTTCTATTTTGTTTAAGGATGAGCAGTTGTATTTCCAGACCTTGTCATTCCTCGATCAACACAAAGTGCGAGGTGTGCTTGGGAGGGGCAAATTCCCCTATAGGGAATCTATGGCTACCTTGGTGTATTTTTGCTGTTGAGGACACAAAGGCTTGAATTTCTACGGTCTGGTGCTTTGTGACAATTCTGCTCTGCACCAACTACATTTCATCTGTGGGATTTATGCTTCTTTTTTCTTTGTTAACACACAAATTCTTCACAGCAGATTGTGAGATCTTCCAGAGGAAACAAAGCAAAGCAAAACAAAGCAAAGCAACAAACTACAGAGCAACAGCAACACAGGGCTTTCAACATGGAGATCAGCCATCACTTCTTTCCTTCAAAATACACATGATGTACAAATGCAAATGTCAGAATTGCCTGTAGCATAAGCCACAATAGGAACCAGCATGTTTGCTATATCTGAGCACAAAGATCAGCTGGAGAAAGAGGAAAACAGATTTTTGTTTTTCTTAACATGAAAACTAACAGTTATGTTGAAACAGAAGAGAAAGAAGTTACTTGCTTGTACACATACGAGCACATAACTTTTATGTTGGGTTGTGGTAATGTAAAATAGATTCTTAATTTAAAAGAGAGAGCTTAGACAAAGAGCACTCCAAAAGAAACCGCTTTATCATGATCTCTGATCAATAAATGAAATTTACAGGATTAGAAAAGGTCTCTCTGTGTTTGCAAATGAACAATATGCCATGACATGTATACAATTTTTCTCTACTCATCATGTGAAATAATGGTTATTTGCAAGCAGGATGGTTCCTAATTTAGTTTTGTAATAATCTAGTCACTGAGTAGCTATAATACTTATTGATTGTGATTCTTCCAGATCAATAACATATTGTCAAAACAATTCTTCAATTGTTCCATAAAACAAAAGAAAAACTGATAAAGTAGTATTTGCTGTACAGGAATAGCAGCAAATGCTTCTTAATTATGCAATCGTTATGTAATGTTACCAACAAATGCTGGGGTGTAGTTTGCCTAATTTTAGTCATCCAAAGGACAGATTTCAGTTTATCATCTAAACTCCCTTCTTATCCAGAGGGTAAGAGGAAATGCATAACCTCCTGAAGATCACAGAATCATCAAGGGTGGAAGAAACCATCAAGATTATCTACTCCAACCATCAACCCATCACCACCACAGTCACCCCTGATCCACATCCCCAGCTGCCACATCCAGATGCCTCTTGAGCACTTCCAGACAGGTGATTCCACCACCTCCATGGGCAACTTATTTCAATGCCTGTCCTGGGTTAGTTATATATTCTATTACCACCCACAAAAGCTGGATAAATTTCATAATTACACACCTGGGACTCCTTATCTCAACTGAGATAAGCACTCCAGCCAACAGCAAGCACCACCCACCCTGGTTATCTGATCTCAGGTAATGGCCCATTAGCACCACCCAGCCTGACTAATTAACCTGAACCCCATCGAACCCTGGGGAGCATCTCAGAGGAGCCCAGGGCTCATCCAAGCTCATTACCAAAGCAACCAATAGAACATCGGGAAGATCCTCTTCCATTGTGAAAGTCCCCGCCCCTGGGGGAGGTGCCAGCCAAGAAACACAGCATAAAACAAGGGGTTTGGATCGGAGAAGGGCACCCTCGACTCAACGGGACTCTCCTCTTGACGGAACTCTCCTCTTGACGGGACTCTCGACTCGACTGGACTTCACTCCTCAGAATTGGATTCAGCTAGCTACTCCACTCCACTCCTTGGAATTGGACTCAGCCACTCCACTCCACTACCGGGGCTGGACTACCAGGCCTTCCTGCAGGACCAGTGCCTCACTGGACTGCACAGCTACCACCCTGCTCAACAGGGTGTCAGGTCGTACCGTGACTGTCGGTTTGTTTAAGCCGTGTTTCTGTATTACTGCATTTATTTTAACCTTTTTTATTAAAATTGTAATTTTGACCTAAAATCTCTCGAGGTATTCGGTGTGGGGTTAATTTCCCCTGCTGGTTTACAGCCAAAACCAGCACAATGCCTAACAAATCTTTCAGGGAAAATGTGTTTTCTAAATCTGATCTGAACCTCCGCTGGTGCAGTTTAAGGCCATTTTCTCCCATCCTTTCACTTGAGACATGGCAGAAGAGACAGATCTCACCTCACTACATCTTCCTTTCAGTTTGGTGATAGATGCCAATACCTCTTTATAGAAGTTAGTGTTTTGATGGTTGCTAGCAGGTCATAGTACCCTAGACAGCCCAAAAGGACCCTGACAGAACTATTAACCTGTGTATGACTAAGTAGTTTGTAGAGAGGGATGGAAAGGCTTATTATGGAGCCCTTCCACTGAAGCACACTAATACAGAATAATTATGAGAGAAGGAGTCCAATCCAAATTTCTTCTCATATATCTGCTTTGGCTTATAACCTCAAACATACAAAAATCTTGAACCTGTCTCTCAGAATCCTGAAATTTAGTTTAAAAACATTAGCATTTTAAAAAAAACTTTCTTCCCTTTGTTGGTTTCTGAACCTTTTTGGGTACAGCTGTGCCAAGATTTCAAATGTTTCTTAGCAAATGTGAGGGTTGTAATTATAACATTTTTACTTAATTTTTTTTAGATCCTTCATTAGGATATTCATATGATAGAATGGCATGGTGAATCTTATCTACAGAAACAGGAATTCAAGCAAAACACAAAATGTTACAGAGATAACTGCTAAAACTGCACACTTTTTGGAGTTTTTAGGAATTTGAGCCACTGTACACTGATATTTGAAAGAGGCTGAAGCTATTGCTATGAAGCACCACAGTTTACTTCTTTCAGTGGGTTCTGGGTGCTGAACTCCCTTCTGCTGTCTCAGTCAATATTTCCAGTCACTGTCCTGTTTTTGGCCAGGACTGCGACAGAAAAAACAGTCCACCCAGACTAATGTTCTAAACTTCTAAACTTCTAAAGTTCTAAACTTCTCTCATCTTCTTATGCAGACTATATAGGAAACAAAAGGAATGTATCTTCCTCAACATGGAATTAACAACAGAAATATATATTTTGACCAAAACCAATTAATATTTAATTCTGAGACAGAGAACAGTGCCTGTTTGAGATTCAGGAAATTCTTGTGTGCTGTCAGGAAAATATTTAGGGTAAGCAGGTTAGCAATAGGGTGTCTTGCCATATCAAAAATTTTTGTTTTCTTGAGACTCAGAATAATTACACACTTCTGTTCTCTGAGGTCTTGTGAGCAACAGCAAATAAAGCAAATTCAAATGTTTTCTGTCACCTAGACAGGTGTTACTGCAAGCTAACAAAAGAAATACCAAAAAAATCACCCAGAGAATAAAAGCAAGCCTTGCTCACTAAATAGTCATTTGACATCCCTTTTCACAGAGTTTTCCCCTTGAGCAAAAATCTCTGTGATAAGGATAAGCTCACATTGTAAATGCTACTTTATAGCCAGCTATATTGAACCGTGCTAAAGGCAATATTTGTAGTTAACATTACTGTGCAAATTTCTTGCTGTTTTTGAGCTAGCTAGAAAGACAATGTTGCTGATGTTTCTATCAGAGTAAGACTTCTGTCCAAAGTTGTGCCCATATTTTTCAAAGGTACTAGAATTGGAATTTTTTTTAATTAATTTTGTTCGGTTTTTGCTGATTTTGCTGTGCTTGAAGACAAAGCTTTTGCTTTACCTATTAAATTGTCTTTATCCCAGGAGTTTTCTCACTTCTACTCTTTTAATCATCTTCCCCACCTCCCTGGGGAGGGGAGGTGAACAAGTATCTGTGTGGAGCTGAGCTGCCCACCAGGGTTAATCCACAACATAACTTGTGTTAGGGTCAGCCAAGGTGAGGTATCATGCCTTAAAATCATTCTAGCTTTGGCTATGACTTAAAATGCAATTATACATATGAAATGAAGTTGAAGAGCAGATCCAGCCTGTTCTCTATTTTTTGGGTTTAGAATACAAGAATGTGCATGAAGATAGAGTGAGATTAATTCGCTTTATGATTTATACAAACCAAGGGTATTCTTACAACTGGTTTCTCTGAAATCACCCAATTAAAAAGCGTCATAGGCACATTCGATCTTTATGATAAATACAAATAGGCAAAAACAAAGTAACCCTCACTTTTGTGGCTGGGATAGTCCAAATTGGAAGTACATACATTTTCTTTCTGCAGAGTACTGATGGCTTTTCTGTGGCATGTTACAGTAACTGGCATGTAGAAAATCCTGTTTAAGCGATAGTATGTCAAGATGCAGTAAAATACTTAATCACTACCCTCTTTCTATCTTTTAAAATTTTAAAGATTCTGTTTAGCTGTTCTTGACACATTTTTCTTCTAGAAATGTATAAAATGCTATGGCCAAAATTTCAAAGGGAAAATCTAAAGCCTACTACCAAATCTGTCCTGTCCACATTTTCAGAGATGATCGTGTATTTTTACTCACTTGTGGGCACAAACAGTTTAGGCATCTCATAATCCAATTTTGACTTATGAAAGCACAGCATGCTTTCAGAAATGTGCTTGCATGTGTAATTAATAGATATGGGGTAATGCTTACAGCTCCTGCCAAAGCATTCAGCAGAGAGCACCCTGGAGAAGGAGATGAAAGCAACCAGAGCAGGAGCCAGACAAATTGGAATATGGGGCAGCAACCGCAGGAGCCTGGAGCAGATAAAAGGTTAATGCAACATTTCTGGGAGCAAGACGGGGACTGTATCCCCAGCAGGGCTTAGAACAGGTCCTGAGATTTGCATGAAACAATCTGGTAAGTGTGAATTACCAAGATACCGTTCTATCTTGGGATTTGTGGCAACTCTGTAAGCCATGTTTGCTTTTCTATCATGGTTTATGATGTCATTGAAAACCCTTGATGGAAATATAACCTCATAAGCAAGATACCCTCTATTTAATCTCTATCTTGTGTATATAATCAACAAATATTTGTTTACAGCAAGTCTGACTTACATCTAGTCGCATTTGAACTCAAGGATCTCCAGAGATGAAAAACAAAGCAATAATCTACAGCTTTCCAAGCCCGCCAGAATACCTTGTCACAGTGATGGAGGGTGGGAGGGAGTGCATCTCTGTTTGTGCGTCAGTGAAAGGAAAGAAAGGTGGACAGATGCAGGGTTAGGTTAAGCATATGGGAAGCAATGAAAATACATTTTGAAAGACTTGCAGTCACACAACTCCTTAAAGTCTGTGTGAGATGTTTGGCTAAATTCCATGCAGCACTGAAATTTGAGGGGAAAGTCTTTAGCCATTAGCTGTGATATAATTTAGTTTGAAAGCTTAATGAGAGAGGGAAAATAGCATTTGTGGGGCAAGGCATTTGCATAGCCCACTTCTTCTGCAGGTGTCTAATTGGTAGTGATACAGGTTTCATTAGTATACACAGCAGGTTGTGGAGCTATCTAAAATGTCACTGAAGATAAATGCATTTTGTTATCAGCAAATGTAACTACTTGCACTGGGAACCAAAACCAGAATATACTGTATGACAATTAAACTGCATCCATCCTTTCATCCAGCTCTGTGGAAAAACTGAAACACGCAAAGAGTTATTAACACCTTGTATGTTGGAGTGAGACTAGATTAAAAGACACAAGTATGGAAATCTAAAGTTGGGGTGGGTAAAACCAATCTACAGGCTTTGAAAGTGCTGTTTCCCATAGTCCGTATAGGAGCAAAGAAGGCAACAAAATCACAATCTGAAGTTCATGGGTTTCTGTACTTTCAAGACACAGTGTAAGAAGGTAAAGAGATTTTATAATAAATCCTGTGTGCAGGAAATTAATTCTTAGATATGCTGTTCTCTTGCAAGTGGGCAGTATTTTTTCATGGAAGATATTAAGGATCATTGCCTGAGGAGAACATGGTCCTGGGCTGGGAGTGGATAAGAAATACAAGTCACAAACCACAAGGAAATACGATTTTTGGACCATTTCTGTCTCGTTACTGGTTGTTGAAATTGGGTGTGATAGTAAATACATATCTATAAAGTAAGTGGAAACAAGTACAGTACTGCAGACTTAACCGCACAAACATTAGTAATACTAGACAAAAGCAACCAGCCAAAGTGAAATATGGGATAAACAGGTAGCACAGAGTTGCAGAGTTAAAGTATCCTAAATAGAGTTAATGCCACCCACCTCTAACATTTATGTTATCATATGTTTGATATATTTATGTTATCATATAATTTATGTTATCAACCCCCTAGCCTTTGGGGTTTTTATTGTCTTATAGTTGAAATTATGAACGCTTTGCATGGGACTATCTTTTTGTCATGTGTTTGTAGAGCACTTGTCAGAGAAAGACTTGGTTGATGACTAAAACTCCTAGGCAATATGTTTACACAAAGAAGAGGTGCAATTTATAAGAAATCATCTGCCTACCTTATTATTCATAAGAGGTGAAGTTCCTGGGTATTTTGGAGGGAAGAGAAACTTGTTTTGTATTCTTGTTCTTCCAACAGTAAGAAACTTGAAAAGTGTTATCACAGGTGCAAAAAAATCTCTCAGTTCTCAGCAGGCTATGCGTGAACACTGAGAGCATTTTCGTTAGTCAGAAGGCGATTTCTTACAAGAATCATAACAGTTTACTTGCAGTCCCAGTAATAGAATATATTGGGGTGTTTTTTTGTTGTTCTGGCATTTTTTTTCCTTCAGGAAATGCACAGAAATTTATAACAGAGTGACAGGCAGGCACCTCACTGACTGGTACAAAGGAGGCCTTAGTACAGAGGTGGAGAACCTGATAGATTTATTGTGTCCATGTTTGCTTTCAATAACCAGGGCTGCTCATGTCTCTCACTGCCAAACAGTGAAAAACCACCAGAGCTAAATGTGCCATCCACTTTGAGTTCCCACCAGTCTGAAGGTTGCATGAGTTTCTTACGCAAGTACTCCTAACTTTCCTGTGGGCTTTTCATTCTTTATATTGAACAATTGCCTGCTGTGACTTGCCACAGATCCTACACTACATTCTCTGTCTTTGAAAAACTGCTATTTTTGATTACAGCTAGTGTTTCACATAAATTGTGAGTGTGTTCTGAATCTCATATTTTGTGTATTAATTAGCAAGTAAATAAATATTTAAAGCTCTCTGTACTTAACTATGTATTACAGGAACTTTAGATTAGTTTTCTAAGGAAAAAAAAAATGCTTCCAGCATTCTACAGCCTGATTTGATATATTCTCTTTCTGTATAACTCCTTCTTTCCTTCTCCTATGAGCCTGCTAGCAGATTTTAATCAAATTTAACAGAGACATCTAGATATTAAAATCATACAAATTTCATGAAGATAGAAAACAGGGAAGAGGAGAAACAACCTATGCACAGAGGGAAGGTTAAAATGTGTCTACAGTTTTTACTGTGGGCTGGCTTGGTGGTCCACCAGGCAGCACATGTACCTGGACCAGGCAAGAAGCACAAACAGAGCTTGCAACTCAGCAAAACCAGCTTTTCTTGCCCAGCCAGGTAGGTAGCAAATGTGACAGGGTGCTAGGCATTGTGTAAGTGCTTTAGTTTAGGGTTTTTGTTGTTGTTGGCCTTTTATTTGATTATTTGTTTTTTTGTTGGCAAATGAGGTATTATTAGAGTTGGGAAGTGAGGGTAGAGATGATTTGGGGAAGACCTGAGAGTTATTCCTGGAGACCACTAAAGGAAAAAATGAGAGTATTGTGGAAAAATAAGTCTTTTGGTCAGGGGGTAGCCACAGCAATAACTGTAAAGGATGCAAAATCACAGGAAATCAAATCTTATGAGTTATTTTGCCTGTGTAACAACTTCTTTTGCATTTGCTTGCTCATTTATATTCCATCCTTTTTTGGGTTCTGCACTCTGCACATTGTTTTTCTACATCTAAGATTTTATTCTAAACAGTCAAACTAACCCATCCCCCTTTTTAGCTATCAGTATAAAACAAAGGTTTCCCAGCTTCATGGAGGACTGAGTGAATGAACATATTTTGCTTGTCCAAGCACTGCAATAAAAAGTGAGTATTTATTGTGTTTACTAACTATGGAGAACAACTTTTCTCAATGAATACAGTCATTCTGCAAACTATCCCTGAGCAGGCTGTTAATTAAATCTCTGTATTTGTTTATTTGTAGTAGTTTATATGCACAGTTTTTAACCTCCTGTAGAATTTATTCATAACTGGTCAGTATGATTATTTTCTATTTACTCTGTGCACTTTGATTAATCACCAAAATCAGATGGTATTATTTCTGCTCCAAGAATGAATGACCTATGCATTATAAACAGGAAAAATGCCTTGTTTGTTAATGAATTATACATGAATATCCACTGGTTTTGATGGCTCTTGTGATAAAGGCAAAAAAGAGGCTTTAATAAAGGGCTATGATGCTTTCCACTAGCTGTGAATACTCTATAAATCTATTCTTTCTAGTATTCATGATTCATTCCCTTTCTTGGACTATTCACATGAATAAGGTCTTCCTAGTACAAATGTTTGTGAATAAAAACCCCATCAGTGTGACTGAAATAAATCTGCAGATATAGTCACAGAACACAGAAAAATATCATTACTTTGTGCACCTCCAATTCAAATACAGTGGGAGCTTAATTCGGCTGCTTATTTTAGACAAACTCAAATTCCTAAAATTAGGAAGGCAGAACTGCTATATAGTCCTCAAAGACAGAGAGAATCAGAATTTTTCACAGCTTAAGTTACACAGGAAGCCCAGCCCTGCATTGTTCATAAGCATGCAGAGTGAATATCTTATAGTACATATTGCATTTGAAAAATGTATAGCACGTACGACACTAATTTTCACAGTAGAACAGATTTCTGCTCCTATTGTCTGCATAAAGAGACAAACAAGAACTTGAGGGGTATATTTTTTCCAAAAAAAAATTATCTATATCAAATTCTGAGAAATAACAGTGGGTGCAACAGAGTGTACACAAAGGATTCACTTTGAAAAAAATATTAGTTATACTTGTCATGAAATATATGCTCTATGAGACTCAAGAGGAACACTGCTTGGAAAGAGAGCAATAAATTAGAATAAAAATGCTTTAAAATGCATAATTATCGTGCATTAAGCTGAAAAAACAGGGGATAGAAATATCCATGCTCTTCAAAATGTCAAGTTGAACACCTTGCTGTGAGCCAGACTGCTTAATGTATGTGTGGCTTCCAGTTCTGAACTTCTAATGCATAGAGGACAGCATGACAGGATGTTGTAACTTTATAAAGAGGACATGAAAACTGTAACATTTCATTAACATTAAATCAGTTACTAACATGTCTGCAGAACTACATTTTTGAAGTCTGATACTTTGTTCAAATGAACACAAGTTAAAATGTCACATGCCTGAGACCACTGCTGTGCTCAATGTATTAGTTAAGGATGCAAAGTGAATTCCTGTGTTCAGGAATATCAAAGAAAGCCTGTTAATATTTTTTGCTAATAAAATTTAAAAACCTTGCTATTTTGTGAAGTATTTTAAAATTGAATATCTATTGTTCTTTTTCTTCCTGCTCCTGAATCATGGTAAAATCTGGCAAAAACACCTTTTATTATCCAAAGTATTGTCTGAAATTCTGGATTTTTTGTCAATATAGTTGTTTAAAAAAGGCAGTTTTATTCGATCTAGGCTATGGGTAATTTTCCTTGCTGACTCTGCTGTTCAAAGGCTTAATTGTGGCACTATTACTTGTGATGAGTGATGCCTCACTTCATGAAAATAATCCCCAAAGACAGTAAAAGCAATTAGAATCAGACTTCACAACCAAGCACGTAAAAAACACTCACACTTCGTGATCCCCGCTTCTAAATATAGCACTTGAAGGGTTATGGAAGCCCAGATAAGTCTGTGTAAGTCTGTTTTAAGTCTGTTTTTTTTCTCTTGCTCTTTTTTTTTTTTTTTCCTAAGGATAGTTTGATAAAAGTAATCAGTTTAATATGATGACCTTGCTTCCAAGACCTAGGTTACTGAAGATGATTTTCTTTGCATATGTAAATGTAATTATTTCCTGTCTGAATGCAGATGGCTGCAGACCAAACCTCAATATGCAGAGTGAACAATGATTCTGGGGTTTAGGTAAAATATCAAAACAGCTGTATATCCTAATTTGTCATACACATCCATAGAAAAGTCTCCCTATAAATGTACATAGAATCAAGGTTTCTCCTTTGGAACTTGGTTACTATTCTATTCACTAGAATATGAGGAAAATAGGAGATGCTAAATGCCACCAGGATTTCAGGAAGCTGCAGAGTATTTTGCTCCTTGGAGAAAAAGCTTAATATTACCAGAAATGTAGTTTTTAAAGTCAGACGGGAATGTTAATGGGATTTGCTGCATAACAGGACAGAGAACTTCTGACCATTCCACCAAGTACAAAGATACTGTCCAGTGACATTCTGTACAGAATTCAAAATAGCATGCAATAATCGCTTAACCACTTCAAGTGATGAGGACTCCTCCAGTTCTTTAGAGAAGGTTAATTACTTCTATTTTATAAACAAGGACTTTGAATTTATCTACCTAAAATTATCAATCAGTTTTTACTGCAACTTTGGTTTCTCCTAGATTAAAAAATTATCTGCTAGGATTTTTCTGGTCATTATACTGGAGCGAGCACACTGAATAAATTGAGTTTCCTATACATCTTGCTATGTTTTATTAATCACTCTTTTCCCACTGCTCTCTTGTCATTTACTACCCTTCTAAAAATGTTGACAGCAAAACTGTATCCAGGAGACTAATAGCCATTTACAGCCACAGTACTCTATACCCATAGGTTGTCTTCATCCTCAGAGATACAGTATCTAACTGAGAGTTTCCTTAATCTCTTGTGCCTCCAAATTTTGTCTAGCATCAATGCAATCCAAGATATTCTCTCATCTCACAGGAATAACTTGTATCTTTTTTCCTTAGATGCATAACCTTGGATTTTGTATTGTTTGCATTTTTCAGATAAACCTACTTCACCAAACAATCCAGATTAAGCCATAAAGCTGACTCGACTGGGAATTTTATGTCTGCTTATAATTTAATTTCAGTCCTAATCAGATCCCAATTTGTGCCCAAATTAGACATGGAACTGGCAGGTCTGCTCCAGGGCATTGATCCCACAAGTAACCCCTCATGGCTTTTAAATAAAACAGACATGTTTTTCATACCTCTGTTTGCAGTAAAACTGTCAGGAGCATCATTTTCTTGAGTGTAAACCTATTTGTTCTCCTTACAATTATAAAAAATAGAAATAGTTGCTCTATTAACTTCAGGGAAGGTCTAACACAATTACATTTTTGTGAATATCTAAATCCAAAAGTCAAAATTTATACAACCTTTCAGCATCTAAAATAGGAAGCAATGTCCAAAACCACAGAGAAAAAGGCTTGCATAAGTGTAATGGTGGCTGACCCTGCAGCAGGAGATACTGCAGGTGTTTGGGCCAGCCACAGGAGTGACCGAGGAGACTCGTTCCCTTATAAGGTTCAGTTCTAGAGTGTTCTCCCTTACTCAGGCATCCCATTTATCCCTGTACCCTGTTCCTCCCCTTGTTTGCCCCTATTGGTTGAAGTTGTATTACCCTGCCTTCTCTCTGCCCCCTGACCCTCAACCCATTGGTCCCTGTTGTCTCTCCCCCCCCACTGCCCCTGGGATAAAACTCTGAATCCTCCATTGTTCTGGGTTCTTTCCTTCCCTGATGATTCATGGAATAAACCCATTTCATGGAACACATGAGGAGAACCCCTCCAACTCTTTGCCTCTGACTAAGTACGCCTTTGTGTGTGTGTGTGCACCGCCGAACGCATCACGGCACCACCGGACACGCGCCACACTTTCGGGCAGACTGCAGGGACCCCAAAACCCATCCCAGATTATTATTTTTATTTAATACAACACATAAGTACTTGGCTTTGGCTGTCTGCGGAATAGGTAAACTTCCCTGTAAACATATTTATGGACAGCACTGTGCACTAACAAGTCCAGCGCCTATTGCCAGAACCACACAGTGGTCCTAAAACTGAAGAGCTGATCTTGAGAATCTCGTGCTAATTCTTTTTAGGAAACTAACTTGGGGGATGAGGTGCTTGCAGCAACGAGCAGGCACAGACTAGGATGTTTAGACTCTGCCTTACAGAGGGAAGAGAGGGAAGGGAACATGAATGCTACGTGCTGTTGAACCAGAGCAGGACAGTGGCTTGCCTGGAGTCTGTCCAGAAAGGCCTCCCAGCTACTCACACAGAAAATTAAGTTCCCCAAACCACGAGATTTATGTACATGCACCTGTCTGACAGACAGGCACATATCTTGAGGGGGTTTGCTAGCTTACAGTGATCATGTTTTCTAGCTTTTCTATGCGAGCTGCCACTCTGTGTGTGCTGAAATGTGCCAGCAATATTATGCAGTAACAAGGTCTTGTGCTCATGCATATAGATTTTTTTTTCCTGTTTTCTAAATTAGTGATTTGAAATCAGTAATTTCAGGTGTTATTGTCAGTCCAAAAATAATGATATGACTGAGTGGAATAAATACTGTATATTAACCTTTAATTGACTCCTGGGATAACAGCTAAGACATATCAAAGCAATCCAGCTCTGACTGCTACTATGAGGAAAATGCTTTCTCCAATCTTACCAGATAGAATATAAAGAGAAACAAATGGCTGATTTTGGTTTCACCTTGACAAGGACCCAATTTTCCTGTTCTCTTGAAAATGTTTTCTCTTCCCAGAGTTAAAATTAAAGTAAAATCTTTCCAAGCATAGAGACTTAAGAATAGTATATGTGTATTCTACATGCATTTATGTGCGTATTCTGGTCTCTATTTGGGATGTGGCACTGCACAGTGTTTTAAATAATGTTGTGGATTACATGGTTCATAAGACTGCAACAAAAATTGTCTGAGGGGGTTTTGGCTCTAAAGGTATCTTTTATATTTTTTTTCTAACTAGCAGTTGACAAGCTTGTTAACTTAAAAGGAGATGCTGCATCTCAGTGAATCCAGCTGTATAAATATTTTAACATCATAAATGTTTTCCCTAGTGCTGCAGCACATGGTGGTTTCAGCTTCTAAGCACATCAATATAACTCTTCTTTCAGCTGGGAGGGGAGGTAAGAGAAAGAGAACAAACATTTCTAGTGGTGAAGGGAATGCAGGTGAGGCTCAGTCAGATAAAAAAGCAAATGATTCTTTAACAAGTGACCAGCTTGGTGCTTCAGCTAATTTTGTATTCCATTTTTAAGTCCCATAGGGATACTAAGGTGCATTAGTGGAACCTATTCTTATTTTTAGTGACTGCAAGCATGCTTCATCCAGAGTCATTTATACAATCAACAGTAATTCCTGTTGAAAAGAATTTAGTCCAGACAGAGAATCTTGCTTTCAAAGTAACAAATTGCTGCTAGGTGCTCTTAGTTTTCAACAAGATGTTAAATACAGCCTTCATGTACAATTCAGAATGTGCTTTAGAAAGAAGAAATAGAAAACTTAAGAAGGTATTACCAACGTCTGTGTAAACTGTGGTAAGGAACCATGCTGCTCCAGTTTGCAGCAACAGAAAAATACTTATTTTGAGACAATATTTTTGTAGCCAAATGGAAAGGGTTTGCTGTATAACTTACAGGGCTCCTATACAACAAGATAGAAATAACATTTTGTGTGAGAAATGTAAATCTTTATGGAGGAAAATCCTTGCATCCATCTTTGCATAACACTCAGCTTCCTATTCACTTGTTCCAGGAACGGCAACTGTACCACTCCATGCCACAATCCTTCCCTCTTCTGGGAAAGTCTGAGGTTTCCACTGACTCAACAGAAGCTCCACATACCCCCAAGAGGCCTCTTTGGCTGTGTTTTCTGCCTACACAAATGAATGAGTTTATGAAGTGGAAACCTTTCTGATTTTTACTTCACTAATCTGTACCAACCATACAAAACTATAAAATCTGTGCTTTTACACAGTTTTCAAATTATTTAACTTCATTTTGTTGTATTAAAGTCTCACAGAACTGAAAAGCCATTGCTTTAACATCACAAACTGCAGAATACATTGAGGACCCCATATGTCTGATATTGTTACACTTTGTGAATAAGAACTCGGTCTAGCCAGTTACAGAACAGTCCTTAAATATTGATAAAACACACTTTTCGTGTACTTTAACCCAGGGAAAGCAAAGCTTTCTAGTGCACTATTGCAACACTGGCCT
This sequence comes from Ptilonorhynchus violaceus, assembly GCA_013397565.1. Lineage (NCBI taxonomy): Eukaryota > Metazoa > Chordata > Aves > Passeriformes > Ptilonorhynchidae > Ptilonorhynchus > Ptilonorhynchus violaceus. Next base: position 53,437 of record VZRJ01011026.1, on the reverse strand, counting down.
TTTAATACCATATGACTTGTGATAAATTATTGACTACATTTTTCTAAATAATGTATCCTCATCAGTTCAAGAAATGCAGTAAAGCATGGTAGGACCATCTGCCACTGGTTTGAATCTGAAATGTGTGGTCCTGTACAGAGTACTGCTAGCGTTGAGCTAAACATTTCTGGAGTAATGAACATAGTCCTATTGCAAAATACCTTAAGATGCAAGAAACTGAATCCACACACAGGAGCAGGGCAGACCACATCTAAACCTTTGCCTTGTGGGATTATGAACTGGATATCCTTGCCTTCAACCCTGACTCTGGCCATGTTCTGATGTTGGCCTGGAGGGACCGTCTAAGACTCTCAACAAGAGCTTTCACTGCTGCCATGGGGACCTTTCTTGGAGCTGTGGCAGGCAGGTCCTTGAAGGCACTGCTTCTGTTGTGGTCACCTGGATCCCCTCAGCTCATCCTCCCATGCCAGGGCAGCCCTGCTTTTGCTGCTCCCTTATCCAGGCTGTACCAGATGACAGTTTGGACAGCACAGTCTGCCTAAGAGAAAGCAAGGGTTTGATAGAAGTCCTGAATGTTTTCTATTTTCCTGTTTTGAAAGTATTCAGCTGCGTGTTGATGTTTCTTGCTTTCATTGTACATGAATGTACAAGACTAAAGTACAAGTTTCATAAAATAAAACCCATTTACAAGGATCCTGCAGCTGCCTACCATTACAGCTGTTTACAACATGTCGGCTGTTTTCCAGGTACCTCCTTCAATCCTTTTTCCCACCCTCTGCTTCTCTTCACTCGTGAAAATGAGTTCTCCTCTGAAACTTCTGAACTAACTTGTTGGTACCAAATATACAACTATAGAGGAAAGTTAGCAAAATAATCTTCATTCCCAACCTTTTTTCCTTTAAAAACCAAGATCATTCTTCAGCTACGATGACTAAAATAATATTCCTTTTCTTGTGTTATTGCCACTGAGGAGAGACTACTCCCAATCTAGGACAGTTTTCCTATTTTAATGCTTTAATGTGTAGTGGTGTAACATAATCAGAAGCCTTTGAGGCTCACCCTGTTGTCTTTCACTTGTTTTATATCAAAGGTGACTGAACCAATCAGGATTCCTCAGTCTCAGAACCTCAGCTTCTCTGTTATTAAAGGGGTGCCTGCTTTGCCTGACATTATCTTAACAGCTTCTTTTCAGTGTCTGTGATTCCTCTAAATTGCATAATACTCTGGCAGGAGAAAATGTTTTACCCCTTTGGTCATTCCTCACAGCCTTTGTTGAACTTTTCCCAAATTCCTTTTTCTGTGTTTATAGGGTGCTCTCCTCCCTCTTGGAGCACTCTACCTACCCAGCTAACCTTGCTTGTTCACATACAGAAACCACTTTCTCCTGGATGGGCTGACACGTGTGAACAGGATCACTGGACTCTCGATGATATCTTCTACAAATTTTGAGAAACTGTTTATGTGCAGTGCAGAACCCCACTTTATGAGAGTTTCTCACTCTTTCCTAGAAGGTTGTGGAAGTTCCAGCATGGCCAGTGTTGTCTTTTCTTCACTGATTTGCCATTCTCTTCCCTCTGAGGTGCATTACAACCAATAAAGTACCGCATATTGTAGTTTCTTTTGCTGCACTGCAGGATCTATTTCATATTTTTCTTACTTAGTGATTATTTCCTAGCATTATGCCTTTAACTTTCTATTTGCAAGCTGTACAAACCCCTTATAATTCTTCTGTTTCAGTTTCACAATATTTTGGTGCTGCATTGAAATTAAATAAATGGATTTCTCTGTCCAGATCCCTAGCGCTTGGTGTCACTGATGTTTGCAAACATCTATAAACCTTGACTTTCTCAGCAATTTCTTATCAAATTACTGCATGTTGCCACTGGTCTCATAATGTTTTCTTTTTCTAAAACATTATGGCTTGGTCGTGCTCTTTCAGTATGATACTTCTGCTTTTCAGTGTGGCAGGGGTTACAATGCATCTGCCTCCACAAATCAGCTGGCATACAATTTTTCACTGATTTAATAGCATAGTTGCAAAGCGCAGCAGTCGAATGGATGTCATCTTTTGTAACAGATGAGATGTTTTGGAAGAATGCAATAATAAATATTCTATTGACATCTAACAGATGCTAGGCTACTTGATGAAATATTCAAAAACTATTGCATCAGCGTACTACAAGAGTTATATGTGTTTCTGTGCAGATACATGTATTACAGCACATGGTGTTACCTTTTGCTATATACATAACTTCACTAGAGATTAACATAATACATATTGCTTTGGTAGGATAGGGGACATTAAATCAGAACAAAAAATTGCAGACTAAAGAAAATTAGTTCCTACAGGTGCAATAGGCAGCGTTAGCAAAGCAAGGTGTGACTGTAAGCTGCTTATTGCACTGTGATCTATTTCCTCTGTTCTTTCATTCTGAAAAAAAACTATTATGTGCTCCAAAAGCCTGGCCATCCCTGGCCAACTTTGACACTGCCTGAGAAGGAGCACAGCTGTTGGTGCTGGTCTCATGCAGCCCTGCTGGGATAATCAAAATACAAGAAGCCTTGAAGAGATGGATAGTATTATTTCTTACTGTCTTCCCACCACTGGATAGCAAGTGAATGTTTTCCTTCCAGTCATGCTGATCTTAATGATATCTGTACTGGACATTGCATGAGTAAACTCATAGTGTTTCTGTCCTACTGCTTGAGCTCTTGAAGGGTAGCCAGGAGCCCTTGTTCTCCAACAGGGATTGTCACCTTTTAACTTTTACCCTTGGTAGCCTGGTCACTCTTGTTTGGAAATCACTTTAGTGTAGCCAAGCTGTTTCTTTGAAATATTGCCTCCTAGAAATTGTTACAAATCTCACTACTCATTTTGACTCTGGTATGTTTTGAAAACTTTGTATTCTTCTGAAATGACTTGTGCAGTTTATCCTAACAAAGAAGGGAATAAATACTAAGGAACAACATTAGAAAGATGGAATGGCTGTAATGAATCGGACCAAAAATGCATCCTGACCTGTGTCCTGTCTCTGTCAATGGCCAGAATTAAGTGCCTCGGGAGGCAGATAAGAAGGGGCAAACATATTGCATTTAATTCCTAAAATACTCTTACAGCACAGTGGGTCATACGTGTTCAATAATCCCTACAGAATTTATTTTCCATTATAACAATTTGTTTACATTTAAGGTAATGGAAATCGGGATAAAATATCTAGAGCTTTTGAGGTACTTGAAAACTAAGAAACAGCTTTGACAGACACGTTAGAAATTTCCTAGATACAGCCTTGTGGCAGCTGTAGGGATAACTAACTTGCTGAGACCCATTTCCAGTTTGAAAGTAAGCCAAAAATTTTTGTCAAATGTTATCACTTTAGCCTTTACTGATGAAATCTATTTCATCCAACCTTTTAGTTCCACTAACACTGAACTAACTGAAGATTTCTATAAGAAGAGATAAATAATCTTTGATTCTTTTTTTTATTATGGGATGAATTGCTTCTGGAAAGAAGTTTTGTTCCTCTCTATCCACTACAGAGGGAGTCTGCAGTGATTTACGCTTAGACCAGGCATCCAATATGGGTTGCAGATCAATTTCCCCTAAAAGACAGCTCATATACAATCTATTCTCTCCTATTCTCTCCAACACTCAAATGTTTGCCAGCCATTTGATGTTTAGAAAGTTATGTCTAGCCACAGTCTCACTGACTTCCTAATCTGTACTTTAGAAGGGCTAGTAATGAACTTTATCTTCATATTCTCATTTTTATACCTTCATCCCCCATACTGGCTACAAACACAGATTTAATTTTTGTTACCACCACTTTCCTGTTTATGCAAGATTGCTTTATTTTCCTGGAAATAAGGATTACAGGTAGTCTGAGTCTTTCCTTGATGCCTCCTGCTCTGTTCCAATTTACTGCTTTCTGTTCCTATTAATCACCCTCTCTTCCTTGCTGTGAGAGCTTCTACTTTTCTTCATGCATTGTGCACTATGTAATTAGATTAGGGGACCTGTTCTTTATAAGACTGAATTCTTTCTTTATTTATAAGAGCTATTTACAAATGTGGTAGAATTAGATGAAGAATTCCAGCCCTGTGCACATGGACTGGTGTCCTGCCTCTTCTTACCAGTCTCTTTCTTTTTTGTAATTGGTGTTTCTTCACTCAAATTTCAAGCATGCTGCTCACATACACTTCTGACACTGGCCTAGATGCTGGGAATGACAGGATGAGGAATCTTACAGCTGAGGAATCTCTTTTCGAAATACATTTATTGAAGCTCATAAAACTCGACTGATGTCAAGATGGGGTTGATGAAGCCACCATAGCTGGATCACTACTTGTACTAAGATATGAAATTCCAAGGAGGGTGACAGTGCTACTTAGATACAATACTATAGGAGCAGGGGAACCTTTCTGCTTCAATGACTACCCTGTTTGTCATCATTACAAGAACTCAAGTTTGATCCTTGATTTTCACTGCTACAGACAAGTCAATTAATTATTGCATTTGATAAAACAGACAGTTAAATAATAATAATAATAAAAAAAATCAGCAGCAGATATTGTGTTTATGTGAGTTCTAAACCAGCCAATGGGAGACTTCCATAACACTATACCGTACTTGAAAAGCTCAAAACTTTTCAGTGGCTCTATTTTACTTATTTTGAGACAAATGAGATCGGAATAAGAAAAATAAACACTGGTTATTACTTTGCAGCAAGGGTTCACTCCTATCAGAGGACTTTTTACTTCAAACACTTGGAAAGTTGCAATCACATAAGATTGAGTGCTCTAATTTGAGAATAATTATATTTTGTATATGTGTTTGTATATATGGTTAAGAAAAGGGATGGCCAGAAACCTGATGGAGTTCAACAAAGTGAAAGGCAAAGTCCTGCACCTCTGGAAGAACAAACCAAAGCACCAGTGCACGCTGGAGGATGATCTCGTGGAAGGCGTCTTTGCAGAAGAGCACCTGAGGCTCTGCTATGGATACATTCTCATGGCAAAGAAAGCCAATGGAAACCTGGGCTGCATTAGGCAGGGCACTGCCAGCTGTTCAAGGAAGGTGATCCTTTCCCATCTACTCAGCAATGGTGGAACCACACCTGGAATTCTGGTCCCAGTTTTGGGTTCCCCTATACAAGGCAGACATGGGCATTCTGTTACTATGATGATGAAGGGATTGGAATGTCTGTCATATGATGAGAGACTGAGAGAGAGAAATGGGATTGGTCAGGCTGGATAAGAATAGGCTTGGGGGAAACAGTGTGCACAAATACCTGCAGGGAAGGTGAAATAGGACTGAGACAGGCTCAGTGGCAAGACCAGAGGCAATGAGTACAAACTGAAACACAGGAGGTTCACTCTGAACATCAAGAAACACTTTTTACTGTGTTGGTTACAGAGCACTGGCACAGATCATCCAGAGAGCTTGTAGTACCGCCATCCCTGGAGATATTCAAAACTCATTAGGAATGATTTTGGGCAATGTGCTATAGCTGATTATACTTTGAGCCAGGGGAATGAACTAGATGACCTCCAAAAGGTCCCTTTCAAATGAAGTTATTCTGTGCTTAGGCCATTCTAACTGTTTCTGCTTAGGTAACTTTTAGATCAACCCCAAACTATGCTTATTCAAAGGAGAACTATCTTTGGAATACAGTATGAGTGGAGATCAAGTGCGCTATCAACATTGGTGTCATGCCATCCTTCAATGCCAGTCTAATGAACAACCATATATTCCCCCTTCCTTAAAAGAAAATGAAAATAAAGCCAAACAAAACTGAAAATAACAGGTTTTTGTTTCAAAATACCTTATGTATCTTGGATGGATTTATTTTTGTACCTTATTTTTGTTTTCCATGCAATAATTCTCTAGTGAATAATACATAAAACAAGCTGGGGACAAGGACTTGAATTGGGTCTTCCCCCCTCAAATGGGTGTAAGGTAACCTTTTGGCTAAAGAGTTTGATGCTTTTGTGTTCCTTTTTGGACTCCTATGTCTTGTATACTTTGCTGGTCTGTTGCCCAGCCTTGGTTTACCCATTTATTTCCCAGATGTTCTGTACCCCACCTACTAGACAAATTTTCCATGAAAGCAGCAGATCAGGATTTGAAACCTTGAAATCTGATTAGAGACCTTTTACACAGATTCAACTGGGAAAATACTTCCATTATTACACTATTTGTAAAAGATAAGGACTATTATCATTACCTAAATATCCTTTTCCAGCGGTTGACTTTTTAAAATGAATGAATCGTGGTGTGTTGGGAATTTACCTAAATTCTGTACCTTTAGCTTGAATAAATTTTTTGAGCCTGAATTAGAAAGTTACATTCCAACAGATTTTTGTTTTACTTGCTACCATGACTTTATGTAAAAGCTTTTGCTTTACCTTAGAAAGAAACATATTACTTTGGATTATAAAATAACTTGAAACATTCAGGCTTCCTTGTATTTTGTTTAATTTTCCTTTTAGAATTGAAGGGTATAATATGAAAAAATATTTCAAAAGAAAAAGCTGGAGCTTTTCATTTTCAAAACATAAAATATACACTTAAAAATTTAAGACTTGTTTTTAAACTGGTAGATTTTTGGAAACAAAGTGATATATGAGAAATAGTAGTGCTGTAATTTTGTCTTTTGCTCAAAAAGAAAATGTATTGGGATGAAATGTTTCAGACAACATTTCTTTTCCTTTATTATTTTTTCTTTTCTTTTTGTCTTTTCTTTTCTTCATTTAAGTATTAAAATGTATGCCACAATAAGAATTAAAAAGGAAAAAATAAAATAAGCAAAACTTTGGTCTTCCCAAGTATTCTGAAACTGTCATTAAAAAAAAAAAAAAAGAAGAAATTAAAAAAATACGGCTACTTCAGTGGAAAAATAAGGAAATTTAGCAAGGCCTGCATGCTAAAATTTCTATCAAAAAACCTTTCAGCTGCTGCCCATAGTTTCTTTCTGATGTGTGCGGATTTGCTACTTATGCAGCAATCTTACTTCAACAATTTTAGACTGAGGGGAAAGTAGTGAAAGAGTCAGTTGCTCTCAACCAAAGCATCATCCTCAGCTGAGGCTCTTCTAATTTGTACTCAAGTCTCTAATTGAAATATCTCTATTGGTCACACTTATATATGACAATAATGGACTTCATCTCCTGGAGTCTACAAGCACTCAGTTTTATGCACAGGACAGTCTCATGAAAGTGAATGTTCCTGCTTATGTTTTTTACTTAGGCACATAACTCCACAGAACAGGTCTGAAGTCAGCTGGTCTCTCTACAGGGTTTTTTAGGCCAAATAGAGTATCTTAAAACAGAAAACGTCTTTTTTCAGTATCTGACCACCAGGTCTTCCCCAATTCTAGTCCGTGACTTTGAAGAGTAGTTGCATTCAATCATTGTGTCTGTGTACAGCTAATGGTCATACAAAGATGTTTCACTCCAAATATTTCAGACTTTTTTTGGTCTCCATGTGATACAGCTTCCATCTTGCAGAAAAACTGAGTTATCATTTTTATGCTTTAGGCAGGTAAGGAGTTCCCTTCAAGTTAACTTGAAAAATCATACAAAAATGTTTAAAGAGCAACTGCTGTTAGATCAGTTCTACCAATATTTCCAGTGACCCTATATGCTTAGCACAGCCAGGTATTTTTTAACCGCCCATCTCTAACTTTTTCCCTCAGTTATTGAATTCCAGAAAGAAGTGCAAGACATTAATATCTCAGCTGGAACAACCAAGTCTGATATTACTGAGCTTTCTTATTAAAAGTGGCATTTTCATTACAATTCCTTTCTTTGTCCTGAAAAATCATGATGCCATATTATCTGATAGTGTTGAAGCATGTCCCTAGAAGGTAATACAGTTTAGGAAAAAATTACATATGATGGCCGGCCCAAAGGTAATTTATACATTTGTTTCCTTGTTGGCAGGCTGTATTTTTAACAAGAAGTTATGCACCTGAAGCATCAGTGCATTGATTTCATAGTGACATAATAGACAGAAAGGTTGTTTTGCATAATCCGATCTACAAGGACAGCTAAGTCTGTCAAGAATGACAGGAGTTGGATGTTTCTTTTAAATTCAATGGACTGTCATGTGAAAGTAAAAACCACTTTAGCAATAAGAACATAGAATAATCAAAGTGAAGTGAACGACAAACTGTAAATTTGGCTCATGGTTTGATGTAGAATTACAGATACCATCTCCCTATAAATTCCTCGCCCATCTGGAAACCGTGTACTCTCTGCAGACACAAGCTGGTTTTCTTTAACCATAGATGTTCACTCTTAGCTTCCCTTCTTCTCTGGAATGTCTGTATATTTCAGAAAAAAAAGGTCAATAAAATTAGTTTAATTTCCCTATTCACCCCTGGGCACCATTTCTCTGTTTCGTAAGAAAGCCCATTACTGTCCCTGGCCCCTCCTGTCAGTGAGTGGTACATGAGGGAAATTGGGCAAATGCTGCCCAGTGTGAGAGCTGGGGAGGTGTTTCCAATGCCTTAGCTCTGACAGCTCTATGTAAATTGTGCACTTGTGAACGATGTTTTTAATAAATTTATTTTCTTCATAGGCTGTGACTGAGACATGGGTGCTTAATGCAGAGACATGGACACCTCTGTTGCCAGGGCTTCTCTCTGTCCTGTATCCCAACCCCAAATCTGTGATGTTCATCACAGTCGTGCAATGGTGTATGATGGCCCACAGTAGCAGACACTGTGGCTGCTCAAGGAATAGTCAAAGAGTATCCTTCCAGATCTGACACAACACTCAGGATTTGAGATAGTATGTATGAGGCCCATTTGCACTGTGGACAAGGCTTGCCTGCAGTTATCTGTGGTCAACTACAAAGACATCCAGCTTCTGGTTCTTCCAGTACTCAGATGTGTACTTAATTTTGACCCTTTATTCGTATGGGCTGCCCTGCTGGAATCAATGAGATTACTGTTGTGCCACGAGACATCGGTGCTGACAGGGCCAGTGCCTAAGATGAGCTCTGTTCAACAAAGCACTCAAGCTTGTGTCTGCCTTTCCCCATTCAACAAGTCCCATTAATGGAACTCAAGTGTGTGCCTAAGTGCTTTCTTAAGCCTGAGCAGTGATAGCTCGTGTAATTGGGGTCAACGAACAGAGACTGTGCTAGCAGCCACGTAATGAGTGACATTTTCTCCATGTCGAGCGCAGATGAAGTGTTTGGAAGAGAGGAATGGTATTAGCCATTCTATTACATATGCAAAGTGCAAAAATTATACCTTGAAGTAATTGCACTCTGGAAAAGAAACTTTTTTTCTTTTCCAGTGAACTAATTCTATTTGTTATTTTTTACCTATATTTATCCAGAAGAATGAAGATGTGTATTTTCTACATGGATATCAGCTGGAAAAATGAATTGAAAAGTACTTCTCCAATCAGCGGCCAAACAATAACACCCAGGAAGTGTATAAAAATAGTTAAAATTGTACAAAAGTAGTTTATTTGATTTTCATCACCAGAAATGGAATTAACAATCAAACCTTAGTTATTATTATACTTACTAATGTGATTCAAATCAAATGCATTTGTTTCATATTGAAAGGTTGATTAAAGCTTCTGAAAAGATGCTTCAGAATCTGTTTTTCAAATCAAAAAAGTGAAAAAAAATTACCTAAAGATATTACTAAAAAATGATGGTTTCATGAAACAATTTGCTAAATTTGCCCCAGCTCTTAATATGTCTGGACCATGGAACACAGTTTTCAAGAAATTTCTATGAATTAGTGAAAACCACCAAATTAGTTGGCTGCAATCTCAATACTAAAGCTAATTTAGTTCAGTTATGAAAACAATTTTAACATAAAGTTATCTCAAATAGAGACTTCTAGTTTTAAATTTGCTAGAAATCAAAGTCTGGATCATCAGGAATGGAAAGCAGGGAAGGTCCTTTCTCTCTAAATCTCATGCAATGACCTGGCATAGGTTATGGTTTGCATAATATATAAGAACAGCAGAGGAAAAAAAAGACAAGTCCACTTTTCAGTTGCAACATTACTCTGTGTGAAAAATGCAAATACCCCAATGGCACTGCATAGAGTTCTTCTCATTCCAGCAATACAGATTTTCCACACAAATTAGAAGTGATTTCTGAGTATCAGATCACAGTACTGTATCAAGGCTTGAGGGCAACCAAAGCTTTTGAAAGACATTCAGCCTTTCTTCAAGTGTTAAGGTAATAGTTCTTTATTCTTCCAAATTTGTTATTTCTTGGTGTAGGGCTTTTAATTACTAAAGATTTGGGCCTTTTTTTTTTTTTTTTTTCCGGTGTAAAGAACAACTTGGAGAAGAAAGAAAGGGTACTTTTAGCCAAATAAAAAAATATAAAATAGAGGCACATTCACATACACACAACCTGTAGTTCCCGGGATCTTCCTTCCAACCCTTCTGTGGTTGTAGACCCTTTAGAGTGCACCACATTTGCTAATTTCCAGTCAGTGGGGACCTCCTCGGTTAGCCAGGACTGCTCACAAATGATTTAAAGTGGTTCCGTGAGCACTTCTGCTAGATCCCTCAGTACCCCTGGATGAATCCCATCCAGCCCCATAGACTTGTGTGTGTGTCTAAGAGGTGTATCAGGTCACTGACCATTTTCATTTGGATTATGGGAGCTTCATTCTGCTCCCCATCCCTGTCTTCCAGCTCAGAGGGTGGTGTACATTCATGTAGACATTCAATTCTCCTACAGTTAAGTTCACTCTTAAAACACAGATGTGCCTGCTTATGATCTTCCAGCCTTTCTCCCTTTTCTCATCTATAGCTTTAAATTTTTTCTTTGCCTCGTGCAGAAGAACTCTTGCTTCTGTAAAGCAGGGAGATCTTGTCCTTCAGTTTCCACTATAAGTGATGTAGAAGGAAGTAAGAGGAAGTGAATGGAGTAAAATGAGAGCTGTAAAACTAACAGAAGTGATTTAATTGTAGCAAGATGACCCCAGCCCCTCAGCTGTGAGGCACTGTCTGTGTCTGTGCGTGAGAAGAGGAAAAATCTGTCCCTCAAGCACATGGAGAAATGAGTTACTGCTCTTCTGCAAGAGAGGAATGAATAATGACAGACAAACAGAGGGAGAATTATTCATTGGCTGCAAGATTTCCCTGCAAATTGATCATTTCTAAAATTTACTATCTTATTGAAAACCTGTAGAACTCAAAATCCTAAATTTACTCCATAAGCATATTTATTCCAAACCCAGAAATAAATTCATGTTGTAAATGAAAAGCTCACCATTCTGCAAATAACATACAGCATTAAGTAATCTGATTTCCTTGCCAAGGGAAGCCAGGTTTTTGAATCTATTCTGAGACACTGGCATTCTCTTGCTGAAGTTACTTGCCCTTTCAAAATCTACTCCCTCATAAAGTCTCAGTTTATAAAGGTTCACATTGATCTGAATAATCCTAATGTGAATGATTTAAACAAGAATACTCTGCTGATGCTTGTAAAGCCCTTTTGGAAATTCAGCATGGCTGGTTTCTGACTTCATGAAACAAATCCAGTGCAAGATTAAGACAACTAATTTGTGTCTCATGTAGGTGTCTGCTCATGTGATAACTATCTACATTCCCACTATATGGGCCTATAAGGCTCTGTTGCAGTCAATGGTGACACAATCAATGGAGCCTTAAGGAGTGATTCAGATGACCAGATGAGAGGTGTCTGCTCTAGGAGGAAAAGCCTTGAGCTGATCCCTTTGTGTGCTCCATTAACCATATTGCCAGCAGAGTTGCAATATTGCACATGGCACACAAGACACCTTTGTATAAAAGGTGCCTAAATTCTGGTGCCATAATATTGAACTAAAGGCCTTATGCAGAGGATGGCAGGGTTTCCCTGATCCAGCCAGGACTGTGCTGCCTGTGTGCAGCTGTTGCTGCAGAGGTCGGTGCTCCTCTCAGCCTGTGTCAGAGCTGCCCAGTCAGCATGAGGTAACCAGACACCACAGGGTATTTCTAAGGCCACTTGATTTCATGTAGCTTGCTCAAGATCCAAGAATCCTTTTAGACTTCAATTTGAAATCCCCGAATTGTCCAGGCTTTTCACATCACAAGGGTGAGACTAATTTACTGGTTGGTTTGTGACGGAACTGCAGGTCACCTCACTTCTGGCCTCAGTTCACACTGCAGAGCAGGCCCAGAAATGCCACATGGGTGCCTTCTGGGGCAAAATAAACCAGATGTACTCTAGGAGCATTCCAATGACTTCTCACTGCTGCAGGCATTAGAGCCACAGGGTCTGACCCTGAACCCTTCACACCGTGCAAGTCAGGTCCTCAGCACCAACAACTTTGCTCTGAAAATCTCCTACTGGGCTGCACTTGCGGCTAATGGAGTGGTAGTGCCAAATTAGCACTGAGCTTATTCTGCCATCCCTGGATTTACAAACCATGTCCTAGCACCCATGGACACAGGTTTCTGCATGGGGTATTTCAGTAGTGAGAACAGCTAAGTGTATGGTGACAATATGTATTTTTAGATCAGATGTCATGCCTGATTAACCATCTGGCATTACTTTAGTTGTTGAGTTATGTAGTGATAGCCCTAATGAACAACTTAGCTGACTACAGCTGGAAAGTTGGAAATGTTGGAAAGTTTGAATTTTAAGCATGTTGATCCCAAATGAAATTTGAACTTACTGGGCTAAATACTAGAACTGTAACCAAAAAATCTCACACAATGAACAAGAATAGTGAGGTCATGTATAAAAAAAAAAGCTGTATATAAAAACCACCTTATGTTAATCTTATATTCATTCCTATGTTAAGTATTTCTTTCTCTTTGATATCCACCTTTTTCTGTCAGGTCTTGAATGTAAAAGTGAGAGGGAGTCCAACCTAAAATTTGCATTTCCATAAAAAGCACAAGGTGTTACGCTATTTGCTATTCATGCTAGAGATAAGTTCCTTCTGTCTTTCTGAAGTTGTATCACTGCAGGAAAGAATATGGATCCACAGGGCTTTAGGAAGTACAGTAATAAGATGATCATCAGAAGATAAGAGATCAGAGTTTGGATATGTTCTCTAAAAGATGTTATTCAATATTTTAGCCAGTGGCTTTGAAACACAAAATGCACAAACAGAACAGAATTAGTATACTTTTCTTATAAAATGAATACATCAATCGCAAGACTGTAGATTTGTGCTCCCTCCTCTATACATTCCCCCTGTTGAGTTCTTCACTGCAGAATTACTCCTTCAAAGTGGTGGAGATTTTTTAGCTTGTTGGCTAAGGCAACCTTTTAGGAGTTGGGAGACTTTGGTTTTGAATGCTGTTACAGGAAGAACTGAATCCAGAGGACCTACTTTCTATGGAAGTAATCTAGACACCAGACTACCACAAATATTCAGTTTCTATTAGGTTAGAGATTAGGCTTTTTGGAGAATACAGGTACACAAATCACAGATCTTAGGTGGGAAGCAGGATCCTCAAATAACAGCAGTTCTAGACATTTGCAGGATCACTGGGCATGAAAGAATTTTTAAGTCAATGATGTGTCTGATAATACCTTTGTGGTGAGATGAACCTGAATAATAACTATTTTGTTTAAAGCCATAATTTGTACTTTTGTTGCTCAATACATTTTTTAGATCATCACAGCCTTCACCAGGCCTAAGCCTCAGTTCTTCCTTTATTGCTGCCTATATTTTTTTTGCTTGCCAAATTTGTTAGCAAATCTGTGAATATAAGCCTTCCAGTCACTATTTTTAATGTTGACTTTGTTCAATTGAACTCAATTTCACTAATATAAAAGGAAATTTTAACTTTTTGATCAAGTTGAAGCTGTTGCTTTCTAGTTGTTTTTATGTTATACAGCAGAGATTGATCTCTGCAGTGTTTTAGATGCAGGAAATGAATAAATACTATTGAATACAGCAGATGTTAAAATGTTGCTGAAAGCTCTGGAGAAGAAACGTTATTTAACATGTGACTATGTTTCAATAAAGACAACGAAATAAAAGTTCTCTTTTGCAGGATCATCAGACTCATCAATTTTCTGCTCATCACTAGACAAAATTTCAGCCAGTGTCACATTTGATCCTGCAGAAACTGAAGAAACCTATTTTCTGGGCTTTTTTATTTCAACACAAATTCTGTCAGTCTCATGAAGGATCAGTGTTTCTTAGTTCAGTTCACTTTCAAAACAATCACTTGATTCCTTCTCGTTCTTTCAAACTTAGTAATGCAGAATTGAATAAATTCACAAATTAATTTTTATGATAATTAGTAAACAATAATCACATTTACAATATTGATTATTGCTTTTACATTTATAACTGTTACATACCTACATCATAAAATCTGAATAATAGCATAGCATACACAATATGCAGAAAGGTAGTGCTGCTAATTTTTCAGGGGACCTTTATGAGTTCACAAGATTTAATCCCCCAATAGTTCACAAGTCTCCCCTCTCTCATCTTTTCATTTTCTTCTCTTATAATCAGGACAGCTACATTCATTTTCTTAATCAAATCCCAGTTCTGCAATTGCTTTCATAACAATAAAAATGCTGTTCTCATTACTTTCACATTGGTGAAAGTTTTTTTTTCTATATAGATTAAAAACTAATTAAATCTTATACTTACCTTTTCTGGGATGCCTAAGGACTGGGATACTTCTTCCCTACCACTGTTTTAGATTAATCTTGCACACAATATTAATACTTTTTCTAAAAGGAACTATTCCTGACTTAACATTTGTTTAATGCCAGCTCATACACACACAAAAGAAACAAATCAGAAAGAAACATGCAATTTGAGTACTACAGAGGCATTTCCGGAGTCTCTAGGATAATCTCTTTGATAGGTAAAGTGAGAACTTTTGGCTGACATTTAAAGAAATAATTTTCCCTCTGAGATGACACTTAAAACTGAAAAATTATATTCACCAGTAACCTTGGAACCCACGCTCAGTATTTTGAATATCTAGGATTTCAGATGTTGACTGTGAAGAATCTGTAAATAGGTTGAAGTCCATAAGATCTGTTTTCACTTTCTCTTTGATTTCTAATTTGAAACTCATATCATTATTATTTTGATAGCAAGAAATAGATATAAATTGTTCTACTGAAGAGCATCAGACATCAAGTTTTGATGCTATTTCTATGATCTCAACAATGCTTAAGTGGCCTGCACAGTGCAAGGGTTAGCTACCATAATCCTAAGGACAAAAGCAAATCTACTGTCAATAGTCATAAAACTGTGAGGGTAAGAATTTCAGCAAAACCTCCTAACATTATTTCAATATGGCGGTTTATTTTTACAGATACTCATGATGCCCCAGAAAAAAATATTGATAACATGGGAAGAAGGAAATAGCAGGTAAGGTAATTATGCTGCCATGGTTACTCTGAGAAGAAAAAGCTCACAGCAAATTTTAATACAATTCAAAAGGATAAAACCAATAGCATTCAACCAAGACATGGAATGCTTATCTAGAATTTTTTTACAAAAATATTACAAAGTCAGATTATCACCTTGACTGTGTCTACCTAAATTTGTGGGCAACAGGTATGAATCAGAGTAAAGTTGTAGTCTGCTGGGAAATGTCTCTTGAGCAAGAAAAGAGGCATATCAGTGTCTTCACTGCATTCATATAGGTTAATCCCTGGATAGAAACCCTTTCTAAACCCTATGTAAGGGTGGTGCTGAAATGAGGGCAGCATCTAAGAGACCCCATCACTGAGGTGAGGCTCCTGTCCTTGAAGTTGTCTGAATAATCCTGGGCATCATGGTGTTTCAAAGGGGGAAGGCACAAGAACATCTTTGAAGCTGCCTATTCTATTTTGAAGCTGTAGGGGAAAGGCTGGAGAGGTGAAGGGACGGCACCAGAAAACTCATAAAAGCAGTCTAGTCTTCAGGAAAAGGGATCCAGAACTAAGGCTCTCCTTCTTAAAGGACAAAACCAAAGAGTAACTCTCTCCCACCCCAACTTCCTGCTTGCACAATATTAGATTTGCCGAATTACTTTGTTAGAGACAGACTCAAGCCGGAGAGGTAAGGTCCCTTGGTTCTTCCACTGATACTCACAGTTTGAACACTTGTGTTTCTGGTAATAGAATGATCCCATCAAGTCTTAGGGAAGTGTCCTCTTTGGAGTTTGATTAAGGTACATTTATACCCTCTATGCACAGTAGAATACATTAAGATGTTTCTGTGAAGAGACAGGTGCACCTGTCCATTCATTGTAAAACAAAATAAAGGCATTTTAGGGTAAGTAGCTCCTTAAGTAATACAGCTTTTGGTTCATGAATCATTTCCATAGAAGAGATGCCTACATTACCCTTTGTTAAACTCATGTAAGTTTCCTAGCAACCCAGTCATTATCTCTGTGGGGTATAAAAAGACACCAGCATTATAAAGAAGTTGAGTCTTTGACAGCATTGTGTTTTTTGACCACAATTAATTACCAAACCTGCTGGCATCAGTCCGAAGTCCTCTTCTTCAATAAGATAAGCATCAAAAAAGTACTTTGTTTAATGTTAATGCATTTTATTTTCTGCTACAGGATAAAATCAGATTCTGTGTATCTAGTATACTGTGCAAAGTACAGAGTACCCTAAAAAAAAAGTCTTCAAATTAAACTCCTGTTTTTGCATGTCCAGTGTCAAGGATAGCCAAACACCACATAATGAAGGTGACTTCTTAAGATTTATTTTATGAGGTAATTAATGGCCTAAATAGAAAACCTTTCTAGAAAAAACTCCTCCTCTTTTTTTTTTTTTTGTTTTCACCTGTGGGCTCTTTGTTTTGCTTCACTTGCTTGTTTGTTTTCAAAGCAATTTGCCCAGTTTTGTAGTGTTAGATAATAGCCAACAATGTCAACTAACTCAGGACTAGCTGCTAGCTCCAGGACTGGAGCAGTGAAGATTATAATTTGCAACTGAAATATTAGGATCATTAAGTTGTGTTGCCCCGTGTGCATGGTTATCCTATTAACAGATGAAAGAGATCTCAGAAAAACAAAAAGCAAGACACAAATGGACAAGTGGAAAAAGATTCCCCATTATTACTTCAAAACTTGTGTAGAAATATTTTTATCTTTGTATAGAAGAGACTCTTGCCTGACAGTTCTCAAGTTTATTGAATGTCTAGAGGAATGATGACACTAACATTTAGAGACCCTTTTCTTTTATAGTTGATTATTTGTGGTTGAGCAAGCATGTTCTTGAATAAACCTAGACTTCCGCTTCATACAAAATTTCAGTAATAGTTCAAAATATCAGGATTTTGGAGTAGTTGCTTTTCCTGCATATTAGAGGTAGGTACAAACCAAGCTGAAAGAACACATCACTGCAATTTATAGTAAAAAATTATATTCATTTATTGACAGTACATCACTTTTAGAAAAAAGGAAAAAAAAAGAAAAGGGAAAAAAGAGAGGCATTTCTTTTAGATATATATAAGGGACAGCACGAAAAACAAGCAACTAATTCAAAACACCCTTTCTTCAGAAACTATGTTACTCTGGAAGGAAAAGGAAAAAATCACCCACATCCCCAAAGTAATTATATTTGTACCCCACTTTTTTACTTAGGTAATTAGAGGCTGTATTTCCTTTTCCAGGAGTAGCTCAGAAACTGGACAAGACATTTGTGAGAAGCCTATGAGAGCAGTTCCAGCATTATTTCTTCCCTTCCAAGCAGAAGGAAGAAGAGATGCATGGTTGCTTGCTCCTAACCTTTTTAAAAGGTAAATCTCCTACCTGTTTGTATCTGAGTATGTGGACTTGGCCATCTTTGAGGCACTGTTATGTTTTTTTAGGTCGCCTCTATCACCTACAGTAATGCAACAAGGATTATTTGTCTATAAGGCAGTCTATTACAGAGATGTTTATTTTCACCACAATCATTCCTATAATATGCAGGTAACACGACTGTGAAACAAAAACTGCAGACACCACTGAGGTTATGGACTAATGTTATGGTAATCTATAATTCCATTGCATGTGGTTGTTTAATAGAATTTAAAAGAAAGAAAAAGAATCAAGCACTGGTCTGTAGATTAACACAAACAGAATACACTTTTTAGCTAAATGACCTCATTAAATTTTAGGAGTCTGTTATTTCTTGCCTGATTATTACTCTGAATATAATACTATGGTTTCTGTGACTCATGCATAGTGCCTTAGGATAGATTTCTTTTTGATGTACACTGCATTAGTCATTCTTTTCTACGAATATAGATTATATATGGCGCAACTTCTACATCTACTGCTGTATTCTAGAAAGAAAATATTAATATATTACTTGGTTCTGTAATTAACACTAGCATATAAACCCATGCAAGTCCAAAACAGCTTTTAGGTTTCAGGATTGGATGATAAAAAAGACATTCTTCTCCTCAAAGTTGTTTCATGGATACTGTTAGAGACAATTTATTATGGCAATAACGATTCCTACAGTTCTTGCAAGAAGTATGACGTAAAAGAAGAAAAATATGAAAGCTAACGGAGAGTCTCTTCTGCAAGACACAAAATTAGGAGTCATAAAGAAAGCTAATAGTCTTTACATGCTAAGAATCAAAAGACCTTCAGTTATCAGCTTTCTCTGAAGAAATTAAAAATCACACTAAATATAGTAATTCCTGACTGGCTCACAGATCTTGACTGGGTTTTTTCTAGCCCAAATTAGCAGGATGCATGCCAAGATTTGAATGGGTATATGCTAGGAGGCCAACTGAGAAGAGAGAATCTCCTTGTTAATAGTGCAGGACCAAACTTACAGTGCAAACCGAGAATACCTGTAAAATGAGGATGTCTGTAGAAAGAAGTTATGGGGAGAAAAAAAAGTATCTGTCCTTTAAAAATTGAGCATCACTATTCTGACCTCTTCATAGTTAAACAAAGTGTAAAGCCCTGAACCTGGGGAAGAATAACTCCAGGCACCAGTGTATATGCTGGAGGATGACTGTCTGGAAGGCATATTTGAAGAAAAGGGGAATCATGGTGGACATCAAGCTGAATATGAACCAGCAGTACATCATTATGGCAAAGATGGCTAACTTCCTAGTATTAGGAAATAACAGTATTTGGCTGCATTTGGAAGAGCATTGACAGCAGATCAAGGGAGATGATCCTTCCCCTCTGCTCAGCACTGGTGAGGCCACCCCTGGGGTGTGGAGTCCAGTTTTCTGTTTCCCTGTACAAGGCAAATGTGGACATACTGGAGAGACTTCAGAGAAGGGCCGCAAAGGTGATCAAGAGTGAGCTCTCATATTAGGAGAGGCTGAGAAATTGTGACTCTTGACCCTAGGGAAGAGAAGGCTCAGGAAGACCTTATCAATAAATACAAATACCTGAAGGGAGGGTGCAAAAAGTCTCTTCAGTGGTGCTCAGTGACAGGACCAGAGGCAATGGGTCCACACAGAAACACAGGAGGTTCCTTCTGAGCATCAGGAAACACTTTTTCACTGAGAGGGTGACTGAGCACTGGCACAGCTTGCCCAGGGAGGTTGTGGAGTCTCTATCGCTAGAGATATTCTGAAGATGTCTAAACAGAGCCCTGGGCAACTGTCTTTAGGTGGACATGCTTGAGCAGCGTGGGTAGATCAGATGACCTTCAGAGCTCTCTTTCAACCTTATCCACTCTGTGATTCTGCAGTTCTCTTCAATAGCCTATTTTGGATGCACCATCCTACACCATTCCCTAACCTCCTCAGGAGTGCATCTTATGAAGGAGCTGAAACAGAACAACATTTTTTCAACATTACCAGTGCAGAAGGATATTCTAATAGAGAAATAAGGTTAGAAAATGTCAGAGTAGGGGAAACACAGTCACTAATCCTTGTCTTTCTAACTCTACATTGTGATAACAACAACATGCTGGATTTTCTAAAAAGAGAAGAGCAACTTCCCTGGAATTCAAAGTTCCCCTCTCCTGCTTGTCTCACTATAATTCTTGTGGGATATTTGCTGGTTGGCTTTCTCTCCCTAATCCTAGTGCTATGATTGTTTCTAAGTCATCCAGCTTTGCAGGTGGATGGATATTTGGGATTTACAATGAATAGAAACATTTTTCCATATGATTGGCAGCTGTCAGTAAGATTATTTTCTTTAGTTGCCGAACTGACAAACTTAAAAAATAAAATTGCAAATCAAAGTGAGTAAAATTTTATGTGAAAAACAGAAAATAAAATGTTGTTGTGAATGAATGAAACTTTTCAGTTTTCTTGGCACCTTTTACACAATCTCAGAATATTCATGCGATATAACCAGAATGACCAGTATCAGATTACTCACCAGGTTTTGGAAGTTTCCCTCCCCACTCTGCTCAGGGAAACTTGACATGTGTCAAGTCCAACTATAAGTCCACATATAAGTCCAACTTCCACAGGACTGCCAGGTTTGTCATGCTACAGAATAATTCTCAGTGCCTTTCTGCAGCTCATGCCAGAATAATTTTCTAGGAAACACAATAGCTTAACTAACTGAAAATAGGAAAAATGCACCTCAAAAACTTCATAGTCATTACCTCTATATGTGGGTGACTAGGTCTTCCTGTAGGACATAATAGGCATAGTGTCAAATATCTATTAAAAAAAGAAGAGGACGAAAACAGGGACCGAAATTTCCAGAGCCCCGTAACTAGACTGCTAGGCAAAGCATTTCTTTCTTCTCGAATTTGTGATTCAAACTAAAGCATTTAAGATAAAAGTTGTGGTTTATCTCATAATCAGTGTCTACACTGATTTTTCTCACTAACACTCATCACCTGACACAAAAGGTGTCATAAAGAGTTAAGTACTGGCTGGTTTTGTAAAGCATCCTGATGGTGCACTTGATCCAGTCAAGTGGCAGCACTGCTTTAAACACCCCTGGGAGATTGTTTCTTGTTGCATGCAGTTTTACTGTAAGAAAAATATGACTCTAAAGGAAAATGTGCCTAAATCCTTCCTTTGCTTCCATTCAGTCACTCCTGGTTACTTCTCTGCGAACCACCCTACCTGATTACTCTCTCTTAAAACACTTGCAGATTTTTAGCATGCCGTTCATGAATCATTATTTAGACAGGCACTCCATATTTAGCTCTTCTCCTTTCCTCATAAATCAGTCCCTTCCAGACCCTCAATCATTTTTATTGCTCTTTCATAACTGCTGATAGTACTCATAAATGAAATGTCTGTAATGGCACTAAGCAAGAAAAAGGGAACAAGAGACCAAGGCTGGAGTTAATAAAATAAAAATAAAGCATAACCTAACTTGGGCATCCTCTTTATTTTGGTGATCAAATAGACATAAATAATAGCACAACAAGGCAAATGAATTACCAGAGGCCCAGGCACACCTCCTGACATTTCTGTTTTCCTTTGTAATTTTTCTCTTGTACAGGGGAAAGTAGAAAAACAGCTAATGTGAACACCTCTTTCTGTTTCTTCAGATCAATATTCTGATATTGATGATTTCATGTGGACATCAGTGGGTGCTGGCAATCAAATTTCAAACATCTCAAAGCAGGACTCATGTTAAGTCCAACACGTAAGAACAGTATCTGTTAGCACATGAAAACTTTTTGAGCACTTTTTTCATAACTCTGCTGGAAGATGGTTTCATGGGATACTATACCATATTTAAATACTGTAACAGAATATACAGAAACAGTTATAATTTTAATCAAGACCAGTTAAAGGATTAGCATGGAAAGAATCATGCTTTTGACAGTCCAATATTTGTAATACTGCATCCTAATAGTTTTAGTTTAACAGGGAACCTCAGTTTCCCCTGTGAGGCTAATGAATGCTGGGTTCCTGGATTTTAAAGTTTAAAAGGTAAGAAGCAAGCTTTAGGCAGAGTTTTAATTTGAATTTCTGAATGATTTCTTACAGAAGAGACAGAGAACTTTATGGAAGTTCAAATAAACTGCCTTTGGCCAGTGAGCTGCTCTCTGTGTGCTGTGTGTAACAGTACACACATGACAAATTTCCAGAAAACAAGACGTGTGAAGGTGAATCCAGTAACATGTATTTTTAGAATGTATCACTGTGCATTTGAAAAATAAAGAAAAACAGACATGTAAAATTTATAAAAGCAATTAATTTCTACAGGAAGCTCAGGAAAAATGTTGAAAATAATAATTTTTAGTATGTGTTTATCTATAGCACCTTAGTGCTCAAATAGTTTTACAGCCTTTCTTATGGATTATCAAGCTTGTCTTAAAATCTAATTTTAATTGCCTGTAGCTGAACTGGTTTAGGTTTGTTTTGCTCTTAAACAAAGCACAAGATGTTAACCCTAAGATTAATTTTAAATTTAAAAAATTATTAAAAATGTTAAAATGTTTTGGCACTGCAGGTATGTTAAAGCATAGAACAGTTAGAGTTCTACACGTGATACTGATAATAAAACCCCCCCCAGATATAAATAAACCAACAAGAAACAATTGGCAATCCTATCTATACAGACTAGAGCCTATATATCAAACCAGGTCATGGCTTGTCAGCAGATGACGATCTAAACATACACATTTTTTTAAGCAGGGGAATGTCACATGCAGAAAAGAAAGATTAAAACACTCTAGAAAAATTATTTTCATCATCACAAAATATCTACTCACTTATATTTGGAAGATACAGGAGAACATTAGGGGTCATAGCTATGAGGCTACCAATTCAGAGGGGTTGCTTATTTTACAAAGAACTCAATTCCTCCTGTATGCAAACACTCTCCTCTCTACCTCAATCATTTAGACAAAAGGAAAGAAAATGTCTAGAAGTTTCTCAGACCAAAGTGTTCTTTTTTTTTAATTTAGCTGAAAAATGGGCCCAAAATAAGGCATCATGATGCAAAGGGATCATAAACCTGCCCTCAGCACTTCAACCAGAAATTTTTCAAACTTTTGCCTATCATCTGACCTAACAGAACACTTTCCTAGTTTGAAGACTCTAAACTTGCCTAATGAAACATTTATGACTTCAGTGCTTTAAGTTAAAACAGTAAAAGAAATAATCTAGAGTAAGTATTAAAAGCTGAAGCTTTAATCATTACCTCCGATGGTGTAACTCCATTCATCAATCATTCTCTTTCAAAGTCCATGAATAAAGAAGCAATATCTATAAACTGCAATGAAACATTGGCATCTGATAAGATACTTAAAATAAATGATAGTCTTGGCAACCAGAAAATCTCTTTAAAATGGCTGGGATATTTAAAGGAAGAAAACAAAACATGTTACTTTTGCTGGAGGTCTCAGAACCATGAGGCCAATAGAAAAGATTTTCCTAACACAGCTGTAGAAGACTGCAAATGCAGTATTAAGAAGCAAAGAGTTTCTGTAGGACATGCAAGGCAATCCTTTTCTTATCCCAGCACTGGAAATGACACAACTGGAGCATTTCAAACAGTTGTTCTGAGCACCAGTTCCCCAAAAAGTTGTGGGCTGGCAGAGAAGAGATGAAGAGCTGCAGTCATGAAAATCTGAGCAGACAGTTCAAGACTTTTGGCAACATAAAGGAAAATCTGAGTGGGGGCATAGTAAAAATTGCAATAAGCCATTTGTCTGTTGCCTCTATGTGAAAATAGGACAAACCCAGAAGATTTAAGTAGAAGATTTTCTTTTAATATAATAAACATCTTTTAATTGTAAAGCTAAGCTATGAAGTCATGATATGGAAACTAAACTTGCTTACTACATTTCCTACCTATAGCTGCATTTGAAAAGCCCTTGACAGTCCTGTTTTGAAGGTCAAACTGGTGCTTGTCAATTGTCTAGGCAATGATTCGATGGCACAGGACAAAAATATGTCAGGGACCTGGCTGAACAATGCAAGGATATGGACTTGAGCCAGTGATTCTGCTCCTGTCTGAATTCTTTTAGGTCTAGTAATATAGTCGTAGGCTGCATAGCAGGACCAGAACCAGTTATATCTTTGAATAAATAATATGTGAATGAAATTCAGTAATAACTGCTGCAAAGTAAAGCATAGAAAGAAAAAAATAAATCTGGACTTATAGAAATTCGTTGATGACTGAATTAGATATTGCTAGTCAGAAAAGAGGCTTTGGAATGATGACAGACCTAAAAACATCAATAACAATAGAAAGACAAAGAGAAAATTTGAATTATTTTCTAATAAACAAAGTAGGAAACCAAACAAAAGAGGGCAAATTAGAAAACATAATTATGCCACTGTACAAATAGATAATGCATGGAAATCTCAATTACTGTGTACACACTTCAGGCCACTTATCTCAGACACAAGGTTATGATGCTATTCACAGTACATATAAAGTGACAAGGATGGCTGGTAGCCATCCTTCTATAGCTCGGGAGATTTCTAATACACTAACTCACAGAGGCATGAATTGATATCAGGAAAATAACACCCTCCTCTCACCGTCTTTCTTACATTTTTCCTGTATTCGACTGAGTAATTTGAATTCTTGTAGTCATTGCTTGCAAGCTCTCCAAACCTCTGATCATTCCAAAAGCCTCTGTTTACATATTTCGTTTTTGAATACTTGGTTCTTGGACGCAAACACTGGGACTATACCCTGTATTTTGTATGAGAATTTGGCCATGCCTTATAAAACAGCTTCAATACCTCCCTGCTTCTAGTGGAAATTCCTTACCTGACATAACCCAGTGCAGCATCTGTCTTTTTTATGATCCCATTACATTCTTCTTAATAGTCATTCCATGGTCAAATAATGAAAGCTACTGAATCAAGGAGAGGTGAAGATGCTTTATGACTTTGAAAATCAATCTGTTTTCATTTAGGTACATGTTAACGAGTCTAAAAGTCAGCCATCAATTAAAAACAAACAAACAAAAAAAACCTACTGAAAACAAAGCAGAACAAATATGAAATGTGAATAATTGGGAAAAGATTAAAACAACAGTGGAGAAGAAGCTTAAAGCATGTTTTCTCTTCTGTTTTCTTTATTCTTTGCATGACTAGTGATTCCATCCATTGCATTTGTGTCTTAACATAAAACATTACTAACATACTGATCGCTAGAGTCCACATTCTAATTTTAATTAAAATCAAATATATCTGGTGGTGTACATTTTGCTTCAGAGGAATAATTGCACATTCATGCTGTTTTAAATGAGAAAAGAATTTAGCTCACTATATTTCTACACACTTCACTGGCTTGGTACTGAGAATGTCTTACTGGATTGGTTCGACTTTTTCTTCATAAGAAACAGACGTGATTATTTTTATTTGGCAGTTAAACACCTGGTCACTAAATATTTAAAATTCTGAAATGAAATGCCTCTCAATAAGCTGTGGAGCAATAATATGCAAATACTTACTTATACTCAATTGGCATATAACAAGGTATGAACAACGTGTGTGCATTGTAATGAAGTGATGCAAATGACCTCAGAAGCTGGAAGACACTGCCAAAAGTTTGAATTGTATCCAAAATAAGAATGTCTGTTTTCCCTACAATCTGCTGAATGCAGAATGCATTAGTATCTCGGCACTGCACAGCTGTGTTTTTCTATCAAAGAAGGATAATGCCTGCTTTCAGACTTGAAGAAAAAAATCCTTCCTAATTGAGTTGGGTACCTTTATCTGCATTCAAGCTGTTGCTTATTTATTTTTAAATAACTGAATTCTGGCAACATTTTATCCTGAATAAAACACACAGTTAAAAAAGACTTAGATGTTCCACGTCAGCCTTCTGCTATGAAAACAGAGTACCTACTTAAGATGGATTTTGACCTTTTTTTCTGTTTTCTCATCACTAATCAACCAAAACCTCTTGGTGATCTTACTTATGGCCTCAGATCCTTTCCTCCCTGATGTCTGATACAGTCTTACAGGGCAATCATAACACAGCTACAGTCCTACATTCTGGGACAATCTCCAGCTCCATGCTTCTTCAAGGGCAGGCTCCTCTTTTAGAAGGGGAGACCCTCAGCTTGCTGAGAAGCTGTCCATCTCTTTCTCATCCAGACCCTTCTCGTATAAAAAACTACAGAAGATCTGGATTGCTCAGCAAGACAATATCAAGGACAGGGCTACTCAAGTGAAGGCTTCAAGATAAATCTAAGTAATGAATAAATGGTGCCTGAGAAACACCATGGCCCCAGAAGTGAAGTGTTTGTGATTTTTTTGTGAAGCATCTCTTCTTCTGTGGGAACCGACATCTGGTCTGGAAGTTTCTCAACCTTGATACAATCACTTTGTACCTGTGAGAATTCGGTTTGTACCGTTGGGAATTGTAACAGCAACAGAAGCAAGAAGCAAAACAACGAAGGGAGGATGAGCACCTGCAAAAGGGAGGACTGCTAGCTTGATATGAATGTGTGCCAGTTTTAAGCAACCAGTAATACTGTGTTGTAGTTAGCCATTAGCCAATGAACATGTAATGCGAATACCAAGAAGCTGTATAAAAGATGCTACGGAGTATTAAAAAGGGGCTTTTGCCCAGAGCAGTTGGAGCGTGCGTGTATGTGTCGTGACCGCCTCAACAGTGACATTCTTCCTTTGTCCTTCCCTGATGTCACAATGAGGACATCCACCTCACTGCATTTGTGAGAGTGCTGTTGAGCTGCCTAGAATAAATGTGTTTGCTGGGGAAGAGTTCAGTGAAGTCAGATATAAAAAAAAATATCAAAGCCTGATGAAAGTCATCTTCAATACAATTTCCCTATAAGTATGATCCATGAATGGTATCTATTCCAGTAGAAAATATTCTTCTTTTGCAGCAGAGCTATACTACTCCAAATGCGTCTCATCCACAAAGAGGCCTCAGGTTACTGCAGTAAAAATATTTCCAAGGTACTCTGTTATTCTGAAGTGAAAAGCAATTTCTTTTTTCAGTCATACTCCACTACAACACAGGAGAACCTGTACTTACATAGTTAGAGATAATAATGGCGCAGAGTCCCAGCTGGAAGAAGTCCATAAGTATGTGCTTAAGTCTCTCTTTACTCAGGAGTTTGACAGAAGTGAGATGAATTCTTGAAGACTATTAACAGTTTAATGTTTTTCTTAAAAACTCTGTTAGTCTGTATTCAGGTTTGTGTATGAAAGGAATCACATTTAATTAGTATGTTAGAAGAAGGTATATCATTAGATAATATAAATAAATAATTGCAGTCCCACTATCTTCATTACAGTGAAGAATCTATTACCTGAAACAAGATATTTTGTTCATTTTATTCTCACCTCTCCCTAATGATACAACCACTTGCTTTTCAGAGAGCTGATTAATTTATTTATATTTTCTCACAAAATATTTTTTAGTGTTTACACTTTCTTTTGTATTCTGTCCAAATTTTTATTCCATACCTTCACTTTCTATCTGATATATTTCAGTGAAATACAGATGTACTCTGATTACCAAATGTCAAATGTTACTTCTTTTACATTTTTCTACTAAGATGTGGAAACCGTATTTAATAATCTTTTATCAGGTTTGTATAGAAAGAATAAAGTTTTTTTCACACAAGAGATTTGTGGTTTATTAACTTATGCATTTTCATAAAGTGAATTAGCTAAACTGCATCGTGAATGTATAACTCAGTTTACAAGCAGTTTAGCTTTTTGTTTCAGTTTAGCTTAAATAGATCCCAAATTATGCTACATTGAAAAATGCCTCATTTAAACTGCAATAAAAGTAGCTGCACAACTTCATTTAGTGGTTCAGTTAAATTAGTTGGATTTATTACATTTCATTGAACCAAGATAACGGTATTATAGAATCAAGGCTGAAATTTTAAGCTGACATGCAGCATATTACTTGACAAATTTATCAATTTCAGCAGCAGATATCTGCCAGTATTGCTAATTATCTTGGTAATTTCGGCAGTAACTAACAAAGCCCGAGTCTGAAAATGGTTACTCTGCAAAGCAATTGCACTATGCATGTGAGACTTCACAGCATGTTACAAATATCTATTAAATACTTCATACCAAGTTAAAATACTGGATTGGAACAATCCTCAAATGCAACAAGGTGTTTTTTAAAAAGTCCCGAGCCTTATGCAGATCTTCTTTATGACAAGGAAGTGATTTGGAAAAAACATCTTTGTTTTCTGAATCATTTTCTCACTGGTCTCAGTGAGCTCACATTGAAATGGGCAAGCATTACTATGAGTCTTCTAAGTATTTTCTAAAGTCATGCTTGTGTATAACCCTAGCCCAGGTGCTAAAAACTCACTACTGATGTGACTCGTTGTTGCTTAAACTGCATTTTTAACCAGCTTGAAAGCTTGCTGAAAGTATGGGTGAGGATTCAGCTGAGCAAAACTGTTATCAAAGAAAGTCAGCTGATTGCAAACAGGAGAAAGGAGGAACTCCTGGGATCTGGGCTCTGGTGGAATCTGCCACCAGCTTTCCCTCAGGACAGGAATAGGTCCTTGATGACAAAAATGAATTCATGCACATGCTGAGGCAGCAGCATATTATTGCTCTAATGTATTTGCAGGGGTATAAACTTTTGCAGAGGGACATCAGATGCCAGAATCAAACTGCATTAAATTTTAGTTTTAACAGGCAGAATAAATAAACATTCACAGAAGTTATAATTATTCAGACTCTCTCAGTGGGTACATGGTCAATTGCTACTGTTTTTCATACTGTTTTTCCCAAGCAATCTTTTGAAATATCAAATAAATACCTGTAGCTACCATTTTTTTCAACTACTGAAGCCTGGTAATTTAGATGCCTTTCAAAACAAATTTGTGACTGGACTCAATGCTTTTTTTTGTTTTATTTATATCTGCAGTTTGAAAACACACTTCGCTTTTCATAAAATGAAACTTTTCATCATGAAGAAATGACAGAAAGCACAAGTTCTCTATTTAATATTTCACTAATATATATTTTCATTCAGCTCAATAGGGCTATTATGAGTATTAACTCTTTCATGAATCATTTCTTTGCCCACTTAAGTTATAAACTCTAGTCTAAGCACTATAGTACTTTGTTTTCACACTACATACAGTTAAACAACCACAGAAAGATTGAACATATGCAGTCATTTGCATATATCTGCATACATTCATATGCATAAATACACATAACACAGAAGGTGAAACTCAAAAAACTGTTAGTAAGAAACTGAAATTCTCTTCAAGGGCTGTGTTAGCTTTGAAGGTAACTCACTGGGCTGTGAGGTAAACTAAGAACGACATTAATGTATATACTTATTTTCTTCTTAAAAAGAAGAAACACTGCCTGGCAAGCAGATTGCAATTAATACACTACCTTGTCACCTTGCAAGGTCTTAACTAAGCACAGGGTTCTTTTTTGTTTTTCATCTAGTTTGTGATCCTTTTTCAGAAGGACGGAATCTGTTATTTGGAAATTCCATTTACAAGCATTTTCATATCAAAATAGATATCTTTACATGAAAGTCAGGAGAACCTTTTTTTTGAAATATGTCCTTTTTAAGTTTTTCAAAGAATTCTTTTCAGAAAAGGCAAGCACCTCATCAGTTCCCACACACACAAATCTTCAAATGCTGTTTTTGAAGAATTGCATTTAAAAGTATGTTCACTCATATACTGAGCATGAGAAGCTGAAAAAAAAAAAATCTTTGAATCTGAACTACAGCTCATCATAATCTGGTTAAAATTATCTTCAACACCACCTGTCATTATTAATGCAGGAAGAGAGGCAGAAAAATACCTTCAGCCCAGCTACATTATTGCAAATAAGGTCCATCTGCTTTTCACTGTTCCATCATATAATAATAGCAGTTATATTTATGATGGATTTAGGATTTTGCCTGTAGTAGATGAATGTGTAACTGCTTTTATTAAAAATGTTTTTCTTTGAAGGTGTTCTACATCTTAGCAGACTTTATACCTAATTTTTAATGTGGAATCCTCAGCCTTTGATATATTCCATTGCTAGGTAAATTATTTTTTCCAATNATATAAATATAAAATACTCTATCTAGCTTTTTGTGTTAAGTGGTACAGCTGTGCAGAATCAGATTTAAAGCAGAATAGCTATAAGAGCCATTTTTATAATAGTCATAGTAAAATATTCATTATCTGCATCCTTGCAGGAACACATTAAAAACCGAAAACCTACAGGGTAAGAATTTCTAAAAGAGAAAGCAAGGATGTTTTATAAAAACAAATGAAAAGGAAAAACTAAACACAAAATGCTTGCTGTTATCATGGGTAGTGTTCAAATCACAGGAAGGAGATTCAAAGTAAACCACGGGTATGTCTACATCAGCCATTAGATAGTGGTGTGATGTGTCAATCCAGGGCTTGTGGTGTGATTTATTCTTGGCTTGTTCTCTGTTGTCCATGAATTTGAGTGATTTTGTGTGCTCCCCAAAGAGTATTATGGTAAGAAGAACACTAATCATTAAGATTTTAAACAGAACAAAACAAATAAGTAGAAGAAGCTATCTGCAGTAAAAGATATCATTGGGAAATTGTAATTTGTGTCCAGACTAAAAGAACAGAAAGAATATAATATCTGGGAATTTAAATGCAAAAGCATGACAACAAAGGCCAAAAAGAGAGTGTGAGGAAGTATTTTGCAAATGCATTAAACTCAGAAAAAATCCTCTTTTTTCTAGATTTATCAGAAGAGCTCAACCAGACAAAACATCTTCAGTGTATATAGATGTTACTGTGTTGATGAGCACTCAGAGAAGACAAGATCACAGCAGAAAAACAAGACTAAATATTTCTTTTTAATGATGATTACTACAAGGATTTTTTTTTCTTTCTTTTTTTTTTTTGGTATGACTGTAAAATGTCAGCCTGGAAAGCCAGTAGAATAAGCTTTAGCATAAAGTGATAAAGTACATCCATACAAGATAAACTAGAAACAAATCACCTGAACTTTATTACATTAACTGAAGAATGAATACCAGCAGTATGTGCAAATGTTTGACACTTCAAAACTTTTCCTAATTTCTACATCAAAAAAAAAAAATCAGGACAGTCAGAACTCGAACAGAGACAGGCAACAGAATTGCAAGACATTGCAATGCCGAATAAATGAGCAATGAAATGACAGATTAAATTTAGTGTAGATAAAACCTGACAGTAGCTTTTAATCTGTATTTCTAGTTCTTCTGGTCTAGAAAGAGGACTTCGGGGATAGTTTTTCAAATCTCAGATCAATACTCAGAGGTGCTTAAAAAACAAACGAAATGCTAGAAAATATTCCAAGGAAACAGAGAACAACCCAAAATGTGACTATGTCACTTTAAAGCTACAGTGCAGCCTTGCTACGGATAACATGCACTAAGTCCTACTTAGCTGATCCTCAAGTATATGAAGCTGAAAGAAGAACTTGAAAAAAATGCAGAAAGTCGGATAAGGCTGATCAAACAAGTGGAATGGCTTCCATAAGAGAAGAAGCTATAACTGTGGCAGGAGAAGTTGATAGCCTGTGACTCTACAGCCTGGAGAAGACAGGGCTAGAAAGTTGTATGCAATGAGAGATATGATGAAAGTGCAAATAGGAAATTATTTTTTTCCTTATTTCTTCTACTAGGAATGCTAAATGAAAATGAGGACTAAAAAAAAATGGAAGTACTTTCTTTATACTCCATACATTTCAGCTGTGGAATTCATTGCTATCAGGTTGTTTGAATGTCAGAATTTTAAATGGACTAGAACAGCTACCACAGAAATTTTTGGAAGAAAGTTTCATTACAGACTACTAAACAAATTAAATGGAAGCAAATTCTTGTTCAGAGTGTTCTTAAAAGAGTGATTAACTGAATCTGTGAGGATATACAAGAAGAAATTTCTGCTTGTTCTGCTGTAATAGTCGTTGCCTAACCACAGACACAGACAAAATGTACATTTGCTGAGATTTTTGTTCATTCTTATATCTTACATGTAAAAGTAAAGAAGATGAATATCATCTCCAAATATATCATAGGTGATAAGAAGCTCAGCTTTGGAAAATACATTATGCTCTCGCCTCTCAATCCCATCCCACTTGATCTATTGCAAGGTATCACATACACTGCTACAAGTGGTTGTGGTAAGCTCACTAATAAGAAGGATTTCTTTCAGAGGCCATTAGCAACAGCTTCAGATGACATTAAATATTGACATTTCTGTGAAAGAAACTTCCGTTTTTCCCCGTGATCTCTTTTGTGACTGAATCATTGCTCTTTCTCCTTGCTTAGCATGCACTAAGAATTTTCATCCTAAACTTATACAGCAGCACAGATCCCAATTAATTTTAACTTTAACTATTAAAAAGCACATTTATGCAAAACTTGCATTTCATGATCTGGGATCTTTAAAGGATTTAACCATTAAAATTACAACAGGCATTTTTCTCTATGATAGGAAACACTTTATTGTGTGATCCCTTTCAGCAAGCCCTACATCCTGAAAGAATCAAGGAATTGAAAAAAAAAATAAATTCAGGAATCTAAATGGCAAGGGACATAAAGTAGATAACTTGACATGGCTCACATCTTATGTCATGTTCTAAAAGTAGTCACACTTATCCATGAAGGATCAATTCCAGAAATACAAGCCAAGAACTTTGAATAGCATGTGACTTCTACCTCATGATCCATGGGATGGGTAACTAAACATAGGAAACATGGCTATGTTTAAATAGCTGTCTTTCAGGAAATGAGATGTTAAACAGACAGGGCTATGAACAAACACCTTGAATGTCTCCTAAGGTTAACTGGTATTTGTTGGAAAATACACAGCACCACTGAAGTATATGCCCAACATTCCAGAGGCTGTGAAGGCTAGCAATCTTTTTTGTTATCTGTTGCTATCACAGGAATAACTCATTGTGGCAATGAGTTTCTTAAATTGGTGAAGCAAGGTCAGCTCATGAGGAAGGAATGAACAGGATTCAAGTTCCTGATCAGGCTTTCTTTTTGGCTATTTTTCATCTTTAAGGTCTTGCAAAATCCTTCCAAACTGTATGACTAAGGAAACTACTTTGAAGGGATATTCTTTTATCAGTATCTAGTTTTAACTAACCATTTGCATTTAATTACATTCAGGTGCAGCAGATATAGGCTACAAATATGCAACAGCCAGTTTGGTTTGGCTTTATGCCCGATATATGGATTTGCATTACTAGGATTGACATTTTTCTTCTATATTTAAAAAGCTTTGTGCAAGGATGGATACAGTTACTGCAATGATGCAAGCAAGTTTTAGCAGTAAAAGAAAAAAAATCAACAACATAAAAAATTCTAGAGAGACCTTTCTTAATCATAATTTAATAAATTCTAATAATCATATTTAATTAAATAAATTTATGTCAGAGAACACTGAGTTACTCACAACTTTATTCCATGAAGCTTGTTTACTGAAATCACATGGTACTATCAAATGTTGAAATAAAAACTCTTTCCATCCAAAGCCCTGAACAATTACTGACTTTTATAACTTCAAATTGCAAACTCAAAACACAGTTCATATTCTAATAATTTAACAAATATCTCCTGAAACTTTCAGGTCTCCTCTGCAGTGATGCCAAAAGAGTACTGAGAGAGGATAAAGCATACCGAAAAAGTTGAATTTTCAGCTACTAGAAGGAGGTTATCTTGTAAAATCACTAAGGATTTCTCCCCTGATTTTTGAAAGCTTTTTAGTAGAAACAAGACAGCAACATAGCAGAATATATTGGGGTTTTGATTTTTTCAGGCTGAGGATACTTTGTTGAATGCTACTACAAGTCACATTTCAAAGCAGTTTCACATAAATTAGAAGAGTTTTTTTGTTCACTTTCATATTTTTTGGAGGTATAAGGCATAAAATCTATATTTTGTTTTATTGGACTGAGAGACAGAAAGGATTCTAATTTAACTTCATGAATTTGAAATAGTGTCAACTTAGTTTAAGAACTGTTGGAAGAAATCATTATTTTACACATAAACTTCAGTGAATGATTTCTGCTACTATGCATACATGAGTGACAGAGCAGAGGTTTGCTCTGGTGTGTTCCTGAGAGTATAGCCAAATCATTCTTTGTGGAATGCTGTAAACTGCAGGCCTTATTTCATGTTAAGGGAGTAGAAAGATTTATTATGGCATTTTGCTGAATCTCACTTAAACGAGTTTCAAATTCCTGACAAGCCTCCAATTTTGGATAACTCTTTTAGTCTGTTTGAGCATTTTCCACATACCTCATGTTTACAGGTCCTGGGCTTGTCATGAATAATGTATTTCATAATGTTATTACAATAAGATTTTTAATGACAAGAATAGTTTCTTCATTGTAATGAAGGCAGACTTTTGAAATAACTTTCCTGAACCATCTATTTGAAATGGGGAAGTTCCTACTCGAGTTGCTGGGAAGACCTACTCACAAGCACCAAGCAACTGTATATGCAGGAGGTGTGACTGAACTGTGGGAGACACAGCTTAAGTACTCAGTTCTAAGTCAGGAAAAAAGCTCCATGTAAATGCCTTCTCCCTGGCAGTCATCTGGGCCTCAGGATTACCCAGGGTGTGGTGTCTCTGGCTTTGATCAGTTAATCTGTCCACAAGCTGTGAAATGCTGAAAAGATGAAACTTTAATAAAAATTACTGTCTCTTCACAAAAAAAAACCCAACAAAAACACCCCATAAAACCAAACCAAAAAAACCTCAACACCAAAAAAACCCACTCTTAAATTTAAGATCCAGAACAAATTTTGATTTTTTTTTTTTGTTTTGTCAAGAAAAAGGACTGTTTTCTGTCACAATTGGAATGAAATATCAGCATCAGTTTGGATCAAGAGAGACCAGAGTGCGTTGAAATCTGTGGTGTTTTCGAAGTTCAGCTTCATCTTCAAATGATGTGATGCACTGTTTCATGCAAACTGGATGAACTCAAGATACAAGCTATACCAATAAGGTAGAGTTGTATTTGGAAAGTTTAACCTTATTGTAGATGTTACCTAATCTGATTGTTAACACGTTCTATAAACCAAGGTGCTTATTGGAAGAAACATACATGATATATATTTCTTCTCGTAAGCCATCTAATATAAAAAGTTGAAGCAAAAAAAGAGAAGAAATCAGTTCCTTACTTCAGAGTCCTACTGAGTTACAAATGACAAACAACTTTTTATTGTGCTCATCTCCACCATAGCTTCTGTGAAGGTTTCTATTCACCTGAATAGTAACAGTCTTTAATCAATGCATTGAAGATAGTGGATTCAATGCTGCTGTCTGTGGATTCATATCATCACTCCACTAGCTGTTTTTCTTTTCTGACAGGCTTCAGTCACTTCATTTTCTCGCATTTCTGGCTCAACAGCTCAGAATGAAACTGGGCTGATGTTGCTGTAGGAATTGTTCAAGGTTTTCTCTATAAATTTCTTTTGCTTATACTCTGCAGGCTTCATATTTATAAGCATCAATGGTTATTTTTTTCTCTGCTCTTCTGAAGCCATAGGATTAATACACAGGATTTTGCTTTTGAGGCTTCAAGGCAAGCATATTAAAGTGACTGCTACACAGTAAATATAACATCAATTTCCACTGGATTTTCAGATGTTTACAATTTAAACTAGCAGGTAGGTGCCTCTCAGAAAACTGAAAATTCTATATTGCAATTCAAATTCCTACTGTTCTCCTATAATAGGTCATTTTTCAATATCGTATCAAAGGCCCAAAGGCCACTGTTTATTTACCATAGCAAGAACATACATAGATAAATCAATCACCCTTCATTCTGTTAGGACTCCACTGCAGATCTCAATCAATTGGCAAAAACAGAATATTTACTTGTAAGAAATCAGCATTTGGCCTAGCTATGGAAATGAAGCATAATATATTTAATTAGGATGCAATAATGATTGATACTATTAATAGATTTTGTTGTCTTGTCATTTTTTTATTACAGGTTAAGTAATTACTGTACATTTAAGCAGAATGAGCTATCCAAAATGAAGCACTGATGTAACAGATCTCTTGTTGAGGAGCAAGCATGATATTGGAAAGGATGCATTTTGTTCTGGCAGTGTGCAAGTTATCTCCAGTTAAAACCTCCCAGCACCATAGGCATATTGTACACTAAACACTTCTAGTTCTGTGTGCAGAAATTAATATGTATTTAACATGTGTTTTTAGAAGGAAAATAAGACAAAGTTATACAGATGCATCCTATACATATTGGTGATATTCAGGTGACAAACAGCAGAGATATGTGATAAATTCCATCTGCCTTCAAGTTTATGTATTGATTTTTTTTATAGCACCCACCACACTGTGTGTGAATTATACATGCAGCTCTGAACACTCCACCTGCACTCTGCCCACTACTCCATTTCTTTCAAGATTCCTTGTAACATATCACACCTCTACAAGTGTGAAATGTGTGCCATTTTTATTTCTAAACCCTGTCTTCTAAGGAGTTGTTTCTCTCTTCACTGAAAAGTTACAGTTGTTTAAGAGGCAATAGAGGCTACATAGAAAGTGAGAACAGGGATGAGTTTAGCTTTGACACCTTGTGACACTGTATGTAGATACAGAAGCCACATAAATTCCTATAAGGGGAGTGAATTTTCTTCCAGTGGACAACCATCCTTTCACTTTGAGGGGCCTAAGGATATCATCATTTCTTTTTTCTCCAACAGCTGTCTCTGCAGTGTAATTTGAAGTGCCTAATGGCTAGATAGCACTGTTTGGCATGTGCTATCCAATAATTCCTAGTAAATAGCATGCTAGCTTCAAGCACTTCCATGGAAACTGTACCTACATTACAATATAACTTTTAAAATATGATCATTCACATTAGTCTTATTCATGCAAAACAGAATATTGTTAATCTAAAAACATACTACAGCATTTAGAATACAATGGCCTGAAGAACTCATGTGTTGCTTCAGGGCCTGTGTGTTGCAGGAGCTCTCAGCTGTTTAGATCAACCATCTCTGTATATTCCATATACTGGCCCCTGCAGAGCTCTGTTTTGCCACCTGCTTGGTGTGCCAAGCATTACAGTTCCATACACACATCACTCCCAAATTTAGCATTGAGAAAACACAGCTTTCACTTGGTAGATGGTATTTATCAGATCTACACATTATGATCTGTTTTACTTAGGGACAGGAAGACTTATGATAGAAGTTCACCCATAAAGTGTGAAATAAGGCATTTCAATGCCTTATTTAAGCCCATTTACTTTGTTTAGTAATAAACTTGGGTTTAATACTATTTAAGCTCATTCTTATGCAGAGATGAGACATTGAGTTTTGTTGTTTTAGGGATCCAGTCTAGACTCTCTAGCACTGTCTAAATGTCTCCGTTCCGGAGAGTGGCATTTGGCAGTTAGTCACTTATTCAAACGTCATGCTAACAGGAAAGAATTGATGCCGTAAGTATGCAGGGGATCACTGCATTTGCCTCCTGTCAACATCTTTCCTAAATGGTAAGGACAGTTTGCTTTTATAGTTCCTTGCCGGAAAGAAGAGGCAGTTGGCAGAAATGCAGCCGTTATAAAAGAGAAGTAGTTCAGACAGGGCAAGGAAGCATAAAAGAAGATGCTCTCTCCACCTTTAACTGGTATAGAGATTTAATTCCCCATTAATACCCTCGCTATTTGCAATGGCAATTTGGGAGCTCACAGTGGCATCTGTGGCCAAATGTCAGTACTTAAACCGTGTGTACTCTGAAGTTCTTCTAACAGTCTGTCATTAAGTACAACCTGACACAATTTAAGTCGTGCCAATATGAGATGAAGACTGTGCTACTGCAAAGCCTTGTACCTTGAAAAAGCCTTGAATAGCATTTGGGCAACTAAATATACATTATAGCTCTGAGCTCTCCATTTCCAGAGAGCGAAAACAAATTCTTTCCATCCATACAACACTCAACCTTAAGAGCATCCGGTGTCTCTGTTTTATGACATGGAGCTGTTTCAGAAGCTTCAGAGAAGAACATGTGCACACACATATTCAGTGATTCTCTGGTGCATACCTCCAGCTTTCAACAGTTAGTAGCTTATCTGCTCTTGCGCATCAAGAGCCTCTGACACACAGCTGTGAAACTTGGAAACTGCAGAAGAATGCAGAGCATTTTTACAGTCCAGGTCAGGCAGCAGCTCTTCCATGTGGTGGTGTCAGGACTTAAAGCATTCAGTTGCCTGCCTTGAAACACTGTCAAGGCCACAAAAGGAACTATAGGATAAGCCACCATAGCGGAAACTTGAGATAATCACAGATGGCAACATCAGGAAGGAGCTAATTCCTGGCCTAATGGAGGTGAAGGTTTGGTTAGCACACCAGACAAAAATTCCTACTGTGAGAAAGGAAACAAGTACTTACACCCATGTGAGCCCAAGCTGTAGGAACATCTGTGACCACCCAGTAGATACCCTGAACTTGAAAAATATAAAGGTAGCACCTCCAGAAGAACAACTCTGGGACCTCCACCACCGAGAAGACCAGGGTGAAGGAGGAGCAGCAGGACACCAAGAGATCCACAGGAGGTAACTATCTTCTCTTCGATCTCTCTGTCTCCCTCTCTCTCTTCCTTCCCCACCTTAACCACGGGCCCCCTTCTCTTTCCTATTTCTTTCTATCTTTCTACCTCACATTTACTTTTAAATAAAATCCACATTATTGACTTTGGCATATGGTCTTGTTTGCACCTTAATTCGGGCAGAGGCGGCATCTCTTAATAATCAGATCGTAACAGGTGGGGGCAACTGTCAGTGACTTGACGGTCTGTCGTCCTTTGCAATCCTTAACTCACTGGGTTCTTCTTATTTAGACACTGATCCCGCATCCTACCCTTCCCCACCCCTTCCCATGCAAATGAAGTCCAATGTCAGAATACCAGGAGAGAGTCCCACTGAAGTTACACGGGTTTTCTTTTTGTCATGTTAGGGGTTTTTTGGCACAGAAGCTGGAGATGTGATTTTATAAAAATCCTTCAAATACCACAGAATTACACTACTATGAAAACTGGTGTAAGGGAAGAAAAAATGTTCATTTTTATATGTACATTTCAAAGCAATCTCATCTAATAAATTACTTGCAATTTATAGTTGCAAGCTTTACTTGGCTTAAATTTTATCTCTTATTCTGACTTTATGTTTTCATTTCTCATCTTAAAGTGCACATACATTTCAATTAAAATGACATAAACCAAATAATTTAAATTTATTTCTGGTGGATAACTACGGTGCAGTTAACATTGAGATGAAACAGCTGAAAAAACTTTCAAACTATTTTCAGCAGTAAAAAGATTTCTGCAAACACTCCTCAACAGGAAAAAGCTACATGGCCAATTTTGACAGCCAAACAGCTGCTGTAGAAAGATATGTCAAGTCTTTTAATGAGAGAAAAAAAGATACCTGTTAATTACAATTATCTAATTATTTTGCATCAGAATTGTCCCAGACATGTAAATATGGCAAGTATTTGCTTCTGAAAATAAATGAGGGAATAAGAACTGTCAGTAAAAAGAGATTTCTTTTCTATTCAGATTACTTCCTAAATACTTGCTAAAATGTCTATCTGTGTTAAATTTTAATTTACAAACCAGCATATGTACCTATATGCTAAAGATTACTTGGCAAGTCCATCTAATTTTATAAAGGTATAATTTAAATTTTATGGATTCTTGAATTAATATTTTTAAACTTTAGAGGCTATTTTAAAATAGCCAGATTTCAAAAGCAGTGAATGAATAAAAAAGCAAACTCATTATTTTGCCTGATAGAGAAAAAACAATATATTACTTGGGAGGCAAATTATAAAGTACTTTCCTTAATCTGGGGAACCTCAAGCATTAATTTTCATAGAAACCAATTTTTTTAATATTATTTTAGCACTATTTAATAGGCAGAGTGGAGCCTCTGAATGAGTTTCTGCTGTCAAAATTCAACAATTGATGTAGAAAGTTTATTTCTTTAGGATAAAATACTACTGAAGAATTGTTCACATTGTTTATCATTTAGAGTATTTTAATTCATATTTTTCCCCTCTTTCCTCAAAAAGTAGTTCTGGAAAAAAGTTAAACTAAATTTCGCTCAGCTAATTGGATTTTCACCTGAAATCTGATGTGGCTGAAAATCAGTTCATTTAGTTAGTTAATCCGTGTGGTTTTACTCCAATCAACACTGCAAAACAACATTTGTATATGATAACATGTATGATAGAAATCACATTGAGGTTGTTTCATAATTGTGGTTTTAAAGATGTCATCATCAGTACATAGGAAAGCACTGCTGATTTAACTACTTCTTTTTAAATTTTTATGAAGAATATTCCCCTTTCTGTAGCCAGTTAAAAAAATTTCAGTCTAATTCATATTACTATGGTACCTGAATTGGCAATTGAGAATAGCAGACATTTACTGGCAAAGTATGCATAACTATACATAAGGGGAAATATAGGTCTAAAAGAAGAAGAATATGTTTTGTTAAAAGTAATATTTAAGGAGTAACTAATAAATACATTACTAGTTGTTACTCTATAGTAAGCTTTTTCCCATTTGGGATATCTAGTTTACACAAAGCAAATCACTGTTATAAGAAAGATCAATACACTAAAATTAATGGACTTACTTTTTACAAGGCAGATGGAGAAGAAATATTTCTGTCTAGCTCTCTCTAACAAAAAAATTATCATCTGAACTGAATAGTACTGAAGCCTCACTGAGGTTTATTTGTCCATCTGAAGCAGCCCAGGAAAACCATGCCAGATGCTCATGTTGTTTCACTCCCAAATTGAATTCTAGATTTGAATCAGATAAATACCTATTGCACAGTTTACTTTTGAAGCATAGTCTGTTGTCTACGAGATCTAAACAACATTCATTTTTTCTTTCAGTGCATAAGAAATTAGTCAGATCCAGTATGCTTGACATGTTGAAAGATCACAGATAGACCCCTTGTGACTCTTTCAGGGAAGATGCTGTATAAATGTATTGCATTGTTACTGCACTGAAGAGGCTGTTTAAATTCTCCATTGCTCATAGGTCAAAACCATCACATTCCAAGACACAGAACTTAGATCTGAAGCGAAAGTGTAAAATACTGATTTTTCTTTATATAAATTTCTTCAGATACTGCACTATGTTGCATTCATGTGCTTTGAGGGAGATTATTCCTTTCTCATTCCATAAATTTACAAAACAATATATTCTGGCATAAGTAATACTTATCAAAATGTGGAGCTGCATTTGCCACATTCGCATCTATTTTTACTTTTCTTAAGGACACTGAGCATAAGTTTCTGATGATGAACAAGTGTCCTTATAGAGGTTGAAAGAGGCGATGCTGGTGGAAAGGAAATGGATTGCTGGTGAGAACAGCATCTTCAAGTGACTACTGTGTTTGACCCCAAAAAGAAATGACAACTTTTCAACCTGTCCTTTAAGAACAAAATGCCCCACAAACACTTCAGCTCTGTTCTGGTCATTCTCTGTAAAAAAAAAAAAAAAAAGAAACCAAACCAAATTACAATTTCAACAAAAAACATTCTGAGATTTAATAATGCTCTTGCTTAAGAATTCACTATGAGGGAAGACTGGCAGATTTTCTTATTCGTCATACCATGCTATCACTATTCATAGGTATCTTAAACACCAAATTCAGTAAGGAAGCCCTGTATCATGAAGTCACTTCATGCCAATTTTTCCAGAGGAGAGTAATTACCCTATTTCAAGTAATAGAAAGGTAATTTTCTATGTTTAGTGTCATATCTCAGGAATGTAATTGACTTTTAGATTAGTCCAACCTGAACAAATCACAGGCTAGGCCACAAGTTTACTTTTTTTATTATTATTTCTGAAATAGAACTGTGCTTTCATGCTTCACCCTAACACTGATCTAAAACTACAACATTTGGCAAGATTTTGAAAAACAGAAACTACATACATAAAAAGAATAAAACCTAGATTTGTTAATTTTTCCACATATCCCCTTATTCCCACAAAGCCACTGCACAAATGGCAGGCAGATGTGTGCCAGATATTTTTCTTTGCCCATGAAGATTTTGCATTTGGCAATGCAAAATCATAGAGACTGCTGCTGCTGCAAAAAAAAAGCTGATAAGGAAGGATGTCCCCTGAAACAATCAAATATACTGAAGGCATTTGACATTCTTATACATAAATTGCAGTTTTGTAGCACTTTTAGCAGTGGTGGAATAAGATATCAAACATTCCAGAAGAGAGGAAAAAGCTTGAATGGGGTTACAGCTTTTCAAGAAATATAGTCTGAGTAGGGGACAGATGAGCTTGCAAAATTCAAGATAGTGTTAGCTTATATTTATTCTCACTAAACATACAAAGCTTTGCCATTATAGTATTCAGCAGTGTTTGCCAATATAATCTTAGTCACGAGTGCAAGTAATGTAAAACATATCTTTTTAATTTCTGTGTATCTAATGTAATACTTGGAGATATCTTCTGACTTAAGTGTCATGTCTCCAAACTGAACTGCCTAGAATGTCTAACTTGAGGAAGAATGAAATGTGTGACTGCTATTGATTCAGAATTTATAATTTTTATTTTTTTAAAATGAGATCCTCATACTGTTTATCACTGAGCTTGGAAATAACCTGAAGAAAATCACCTTTGAGGATTAAAGGAATAAAGTGATTGTCCATGCTGTCTCAGTCCTGATACTCTGCTGAACACAGACTGAGAATTGCCAATTAAGCCTAATTGTGATAAATTATGTTCTCTTTATTAAGGATAATGGGGGACTACTGTCTAACAGGTAATAACCCTAAACCACTCTTCTAATTGTGGTTAAAACCTCAGGTTAGATTAAATGACCATAGATGTGACATGCCAGTGCTCTATCTACTATACCATTACTACAGTATTCTCATTTACATACACAATTAATTTTGGCACAGTGTTAAACAATATTTACTGTAAGTATGGCTGACTAGACTTTCTACTGCACTGTGATTTTTCATTTGATTGTGACTCTATCTGAATCTGTGCTAAGAAAGATGGAGAGGTAGGGAATGTTTTTGCATCTCTGCATTATATCCTCCTTTTCTTGCCTTAAAACAGCCCCTGTAGCAGACAGCATTCTGAAATATGCAAGAATTTTGAAAACATCCAAGTATAAAGTGCACAGTCATAATATTGATACTATTTGCATACTTCCCTCCATGTGAAAGAAAAACCTAGCCAAGAGAGACCAGTCATTCCTGGACTGATCAAAGCATAGACACGGCACAAAAATGTCCCAAACCCTTCTAATTGGAAACATAATTTCCTTTAGGCAAACATACACATGAAATGTATCTGTAAAATTATTCCTTGGAAATATTTCCCAATTTTCAACCAAACCCAGTGTTTTTAAAGTCATATTTCCAGTCCTTCACTGTGAAGATGAAATATTTCTCTATGAATTTTAGAAAACAGACTGTTTATGTGAAAATTTTATATTGAGATAAAAATGATCCTACAAAAACCAGGTGTATTCAGTAGCTCAAAAACATGTCACCAGCACTGTAGTATGTAGGAGCCAATCTTCAGAGACCTTTTCTTCAAAATTTTCATCGAAGGGATTAACTGATTTTCCCGAAGTCAAGCAGCAGCAAAATGGTAAAAAGAATAGAGAGCTTTGTTTCCCAACATCTTTAGATTGCATATGCCTCAATGAAAAGCATTTGTCTACATAAAGGAAAATACATACTATAATTTCTGGAAAACTCTAAATGTAAGTGTTCTACTTTTGAACATAACTGGATTTTATTTCGATGAATATACATATGTGGAAGGAACTTGAAAATTCCCAATAAAGCTACTACACAGAAGAATTCAGGTTACATTGAGGTTATCACAATTTTAACCAGCTTTTTTCACTGTCAGTTTTGCTGACATGTATTTTAGAGGCCTTCTGTATTGCTTCACAGCTGGGCTACATCTATTTTTCATGCATCGCTACAAACTCCTACATTGTGCTCCTAAGTGGTAGATTTCCAACCCTTAAGCAATTTGAAACATACACACCTGAAGTTCTCAAACACCATAAGGCCATTTAAGAAGTACAGTGATTTTCCTAAAAAGTGCAAGAAGATTAAATTTAAAAAAACTTTTGCTATGAATACCTTTACATTATGCAAAAGGCTGAATGAAGTTCTGGAAATTGGCAAATTACTAAATAAATAGCATAAATATTTTATTTTCTTTAACAATCTGTTGTATAAAAATAACTTTTAATGCCTTTAAAAATTATTTCTTCATCCTGTTATGCATTCCCCCTTTCTTCTTATTTTTGTTAACAAACCTCCAGTGTTTTCTCTAAAGCATTTTGCATCACAAAACCTGTGTTCTATCTGTACTAATATTTCTCCCAGCTTATTTTACCATCCAGATGAATATTTTCTGATAAAATGCTGTATCCTAA
The DNA here is from genome assembly GCA_013397565.1 of Ptilonorhynchus violaceus. Classification (NCBI taxonomy): domain Eukaryota; kingdom Metazoa; phylum Chordata; class Aves; order Passeriformes; family Ptilonorhynchidae; genus Ptilonorhynchus; species Ptilonorhynchus violaceus. Next base: position 9,164 of record VZRJ01011026.1, on the reverse strand, counting down.
ATATACATCGGAATATTCAGCATTTGAAGTGTTGGACTCAGTGACATAAAATAAATTGATATATCTATTACTCCCTTAATATTTGCCTGAAAGTCTTTTAAGTCTCTGTATGCATCGAGTGAGGAATATGATTGGGATTGAGAGATGGGTTTATTAAAGATTCATACATTTGTGCTGACAGATTTTTTTTTGTTTACTCGAAATTCAAAGGGTATTTTCAGTTAACTAAAATTCAGCGTCAGGTTTCGGTGCTTAAAAGTCTGGAACAGTACATAATAAGATTCTGATTTTTCACTTCTGTTATGGATAGCATCATTTAATGATTCAGATCCCTTTTCTGTGACCTACTTTTAAGAGAAATTCCAGTCTTTTAAGCTCAGGGCATGTTTTTGAGTTTGTGATTTGAAACTAAATTTAAAGTACAGGAACTTAATACTGGTGGTTTACAATGAGTCAAGTACAAGCAGATGCTATCACAGTTCCTTTAAATCTACTTTCTACTAATGTTTATCATTTTTGAGTTACAGAGCAATGACACACGGAGAATATTTATAACCTGCTTAAAATTCAGATAAAAGGATTCATGTGTTACCTTTTTCCTTTGAGTTTCTTTCCAAAAGGCACTGCCTTTGTTATGAAACTGGTGCTTCTTAACTACCCACAATTCATTAACCATTGTCTACAATCTGATTCACAGTGTCAGATGAGCTTGGGCACTTGTGGAGACCCACATTCTCCACAACAGTCCTAAGAAATGGGGGAGGAGGAAGACTTCTCATCAACCAAGCAAGAAAAGGAAATTATCTGACGGAAAGGAATGAAGATGAGAGAGCCAGACTCTTTTCTGTGGGACCAAGAGAAATAACAAGCGGTAATGGACCTGAATGACAAAGTTCAACAACAGAAAGTGCCAGATTCTGCACCTGGGATGGGGCAACCCTGGATGTATGTACAGATTGGGGAGTGAGATGCTGGAAAGCAGCGCCACAAAAAGGGACCTGGGGTCCTGGTCAACAGAAAGTTGAATATGAGTCAGTCCTGGCAGCCAGGAGGGCCAACCATGTCCTAGGGTGCCTCAGGAACAGCACCATCCTGGACATCCTGCTTCAGCTGACCCTGCCTGAATGGGGAGGATGAGTGGGGTGTGTGGGATGTGTGGACTAGATGATATCCAGAGTTCCCTCGCAGCTTCACTTATTCCGAGATTCTGTGAATCTGAGTTGAAGTCACACAGTTCTAAGAACCAGGATGATCCAGATTCTGATTTCAAGGGCATGGAAGCAAATCTTGGAAATCTGATGCCTTTCCCTGAAGTCAAATCAAAAGAGGGCAATAGGTTTTTCAGAAGAAGATTCACAGCCCCATAAAAGCTTGGGCATTCATGGAGGTCTTCATTTCCAATTGGGAAAACAAAACTATTTTCTCCCTTAAAGAAAGGAACAAAATTAATTATTCCATCCCACTGGGAAGAAAGTAACATGAATCAAGAAAATAAAAAAGGACAAGCTTTATTTGAGCTTATGTTTGATTCTTGTGTGGGAAAAAATAACTCTTGAGTCTCCTCTGAGCAGACAAGCCCATTTTATACCAGTGTTGAAATAGCCTAAAAGTACTGGGATTAAAATTCATAACATTTCAGTCAATCACCTGCTATGTGAGTCAGAGAACAGTAAGCTGAGCAACTAGACCACCTACGTTGACAACTTAAATCACACTATGAAAAAAAAGCCTAAACCCTCAAAATTTAACACAGTCAAATAATGTGCACTTCATTGCATCCGGGTTTTTTTCTTATGAAGGGACAGAGCAAAATACAGATCATAAAAAAATAAGTAAGATCCGACATTACACTGAAGATTTAATACTGATTTTTTTCCACTGCCAATGTGATCAGAGAAATAAAATTCAAACTACTACAAGCCAAGCATAATAAGCAAGCAGAGTTTATCTTCCGAAAAAGCACTGCATTAATTGCCTTGTCAAGTATTAGTAGTCAAGTTTTATCCTTTAATGAGGAAAGTGTCATGAATTAAGAAAAGTGAAATGCCTAGAATAATAATCATAAAGTTAAAGAAAATGAATGAATGACTTACAGTAAGAGATTTGTACAATTTTTTTTAAAGTATGATGATTCATGATAGAAAAGCAAAGCTAAAGAAAGAGAAGGTAGTAAAGCATAGTAAAGCCACTATGAAAATACAAATACAAAGGAAAAAGACATATCACAAGCTACATACATTTAGCATAATGACACAAATCATCTGCTACAAAGTCAGCAGTTAAATTAGAAAATGAACAGAATTAGCTCAGTGTAAGTAAAAGCATAATTCTACCTTACTCATTTCTTCACAGTGTAAGATAATAGAGTCTAAACAGAATACAAAGAGATCATCAAAAGCCCAGAGTAAGGTAAAGGAACTTCACAAAATGCCATAACACAGTCAGAAATACACAAAGGCAATTAAAAATACACCAAGGTTTTGGAAATGTTTTATGTTACAAATATACTCATTTGCTATGATAAAAATGCTCCATGAGAACATTGGCAGACTTAGGGAAGCTTGCTTTAGACAGAAATAAAAATATTTTTAATTGTTTTGAAATTCAGCTGACATTTTCTAGTGTAAATCATTAACACAAAATTTAAAAGTTGAAACAGGAAACAAAATGTTCAAATGAAAAAAAAAAAAAGATTCTTAGTGTTCTTATTCTATTTCCAGTGAAACAAACTATTAATACTGTAGTATTTATGGAAACCGTAAAAATCTGCATCCTTCACAGCTCTAATGATAAATACTATGCATAGCAAGTTTTCTAAGAAAGAATAGACATAATTTCTAAAGAACCCATGACCCCATTCATAAAGACCAAAAGTATTTGTCTTTTTTAATAGTTAAGAGCTACCAGCAAGAACTGTTATGAATGTTTTAGGTAGGATATTCAATAGACATGATAGTACATACCAATATGGTCAAGCATGTGCAGAGGCACTATAGTACTGTTGAAATCAAATTGGTAAAGACAGCCTAAATATGATCCCCAAAAGAGTAGTTTGGTTAGCATTAAAGACTTATTTCTAGATACAAGTGGGAAGGAAATCAGTCATGCTAAATACCAACCAGTCAGTGAAGAATTAAAAGATGTGGAGACTGTCATTTTGTGAAACAAAATCCCTCTTTATTTTAAAATGCATATTTTGGACAAAGCAAAATAATGGTATTTAGTGTGCATCGATGATTTCTGGATTTATCTGTATGTTTAGGTAGATGAAGATGTCTAGCATGTCAGTGAATTTTCCAGCTTGTTGGAACTGGATTGTTACAAATTCTACGTGACAATCAAATCATTAGTTCTTGTTGCCAACAGAAGTGACAGATTTCCATTTACAAAAGAAATTTGACATGAATTTGGTCTCGTCAGATTTTTCTCAACTTCTTGCAAAAGGGAGCTGGATGCAAATTCAGCAAATTAAATGTTTGCCACTGGCAAACATCTATTTGAAGAAATCAAGATATTTCATATAAAACTGTCAATTTCTACTGAGACTTGAAGATAAGGAGGGAGACAATGCTCCTCAGATCCCTGTAGGTATCTGACACTCTTGGTCCCCATGTTCTGAATCGTAGGGCCATACCTTCGCTCTCTTAAGTCTAAGTGATCAAGAATTCTATGGCATATAACAGGTTATCCTTGAAGGCTAAAGGGTATTACTACTTCTGAAGACAATATCGCTGCCAACTCAATTTAGGGTTGACTTTCCCAGGACAGAAGGGAAACCTGAAATATCCCCCATGGCAGGTGACTGCCATTTCACCCTGTAAAACCAGCGCTACTGTGCTAAATGAAGAGTCAATGTTCCTGTGGACTGGCTCTCTCCCTGACCTGGTGAGAACTGCCCCGTGTGGCATGTGCTTCACGTCAGCAGATGACATCAAGGCTGTAGTGACATTTTGCCATCCCTCTAGCTGATCATCGATATTGCAGCAGTTATCCTCCTCACTTCGCCCCTTGATGGAGTCTGAATCATGCTCTGAGAAGCCTACTGACAGGAATTGCATGGGACTGCCAGACGTTTCATATCTTTTCCCCAAGGAGACTACTGATGTGCATCGAGTCAGCCCAAATATTTGAATGAGCAGAAGTTCTTGTGGACAAGAAAGCAGAGGTTCTTGTGGACAAAAAAGCAGAAGACATGGTGGAGCCAAGCAGTGGGGAAGACTAGCCAATTCCAGAGGGTACTGTGGGCTATGAGTTTGGAGATAGAAGGGGATGGAGGCAATGCTGTTACATCTGCACCTGTTATACCTGCATCTCTGAAACTAGCTAAAACAAACATACAGCTGGAATTGTCCCTTGCTTCCTGGTGATGATCAGCATCCTTTATTTTATCTCCAGAAATATGTTAGCCTAAGCAGCAAATGTAGCTGAGGGATATGGACCCCACTTTGGGCCCTGACTCATTCATTAGGCTTTGTAGTGTGTATGGCGTTGCAAAGGTCACGTGAATTACACATCAGAGACAGGTATTTCACAATGGTTTGCACACTTCCAGTTACTGCCAGAACTCTGTCTGAAGAGTGGTGCATAACTAGATTTTGTATACTATAAATTAAATAAAAGCAGTCCTGTGCAATTTCTTTATTTTTTTTTTTTATCAGGTGATATGGAAAAGACAGAACAGAAGTCATCCTTTCTCTGGAAATTTCTCTGCCATAAGCATGACGACACCCTTACAACAATCATCCATGTCAAGATGTGTCTTTGCCTTTAATATTTATCCACTGTTAATTGTGGCCCAACTTTATTTTTTTCTTTTGGTTTAAAAAAGAGTAATTTTCATAGGCTCCTTCTAAATTAACAGAATAACATAGTATCATTAGATAGTTAACATTCAAATCTTCTGCTGGTACCAGGATGGTATGCTCTAAGGACTTCCTCAATTAACTTTACTAACATTTCAGTCTTTCCTCACTGTTGATTCTTTTCTAATTCTTGAGCAGTACTGGAAAACCCACAATACCAAGGCTCAAATTAATAAAGCAACATCATGCCTACTGTGGTTCTCATCTAGCTGGACCATGGATTGGATCCATTTTTCTTCTTTATATATTATCCATTATGATTTTACTTCAAGAAATGGAGAAGTTGACATGTTACACTTTGAATTGGTGTAGAGAAATAGCACTCTATTACTGGAAAACACAGAGTATAATAAAGAAATCTGAGCGTGATTCAACTACTAGAAAGTAAATTATTTGATACCTGAGCAAAATATACACTTTCTCACCCTGTAAAGAACTCGCTTTTGATGTTAATCCATGTGAGAAAAGTGGAGTGATGCAATTTGATGATAGATTCAACTATCACTAACTGTACAACTGCATAGAGTTTGAAAATGGTTCAGCAGCTGCATTCTTACAAGGCCAATTTTACAGCAGAATTTATATAATTAATCCATGAATAACTGTGACCGCAATTAATACCATCTATTAAGTTCTTATCTTTTTTTCACAGGCTCTCTACCTGTAACAGCTCTTGAAGTTTTACTAGAAAATAAAATGGAGATAATGTCACATAATCATGCACATATTCATCTGCAATACTCTAACTGAGGGATTCACAACATACTTTCTTCTTCCTGAAGATAACTTTAATATGTAATATTTGTACAGAAGGGCTGATGCAAATACAGAAGGAAGAGTATTGTTGCCCTGACTTCAAATCCTTTGCTTCTCCACAGATTTTGGTTAAAACCCCACAAATTTGGGGGTTTTGTCCTTGGGAGTGTCAAATCAGAGGCAAAGAATAATACTGTCATACAACAGGATGTTAAGAAAAAATGCAAGAACCAGTGGCAGAAAATGTGGGAAGAGACTTAGGCAGGCAACGTGGAAACTGTCCATGTGATACTCTTCAGCTGCACATACATCCTGCCTGATTATCTCAGTTCTGGTTTTCTTCTGCTGTTAGTCTTGCCAGTTTCTGTGACACAAATATCTTTCAAATGTGAACCATGGACTAAAACTGAAAATTCATTTCGTCTTGCATTGCAGATCTTTATTTGAAACCAGAATCTCAAAAAAGATACACTTCATTTAGAAAATATTAGAAAAACCAAAGGTGTACCAGCAACCGTCAGAGCTTTTTAAGGACTATTTCAGAACATTCTTCAAATTCAAATGTGGATTCAGAACATTTCAGAACAATGTATCAGATTTGTCTGATAGTCAGTTATAGTTGGGAAAGATGGGAAAATACTTCCCTAGCACTCTCAATCAAGAACTACACCTCTTTAGGGAAGTGGAAAACAGGATAAAATTAGGCAAAATCTTGGCTCAAATGAGAAATTTACGCCACCTCAAATTTTGGAAGTCTTCATAAATCTATGATTTGTAGTTCCTGCTTCACAGCTGAGGCTACAAGAAACAAAAATCAATTTGAAATTTGAATGAAATTCAAAGAGAAATCACTCCTGAACAACAACTCAGCTCAAGTTAGAACTAAAGATTCTTCTAGGACTGTCTGCTGACTGAGAAACCTGACATGTACGGTTTTCTCTTTCCATTTCCCCTTCTGTTTCCACCTTTCCCCTTCCTCTTCTTTTGTCCCGTTTTTTCCATTTTTGCCTTCTTTTCTCATCGCCTTCTGAATTTCCATGCCTTGCCTTTCTGCCATAATATTCACACACATAGATATAGGACGTTCCAGAATGTGAAAAATCATCTGATACTCTGAAAAAATGCAGTTCTTCCACTTCATGCTCAGTCCTTCAGTCACTGGAGAGAGCAGGAGACTGTTGCAGTGAGATAAAAATCATGGAGCCTTGGTATCCTAGTTTGCTATTCCTTCCTATGGTTCAGTTATGTGAACATGAAGACAAAAACTGAAGCGATGCAGGGATTCCTAAGAGTTCCTACTCCATACATAGAGAATTTTCAGGCACTGCCATAAGTTCACTATCTCCTGTATTCAGCTAAATGAAGAAACAAAAGGAGTGGAAAAACGTGGCAATATGTTTGCTAGGATTTCTCAAGACTAATGTGTATTTTCCTATGCTCTCTAGAGTTTAACATGACAGATGACTGATATGAAACATGAGGACTCTATGAATGTAATTCTCCTGTACTTTCCTTACTCTGTCTACACGGAGTTTGATCCATTTTTGACACACTTCGGTTTTCAGCCCTCTCCAGCTCCAGGAGAGAGGAATACAAATCAAAAAATATTTCTTCATATTTATTATTGCTAGATCAAAAATGGTCCATGAAATGACAAAACCATTAATCTGATCTGACTTTGAATTTTTTTTTTCTATTTTCCAAAGTGTATTTACTGAGATTCTCAAAGCTTAAGAGAAAAAGATTAAAGATAGAACTGGTACACAGCTTTCAGTCATTAAAGCAAATGAAAGCAGAGCAGTATTTGAAAAAAGAAATGCTACCTATTACCAATGACAGGGAAAGCTCAAGCCCATGGGAAAATAACCTAGACAAAACAAAACAGCACTGGTTTAAAATTTCAGGTAAGAAACCATCATTTTAGATTAGCAATATTTGTGTTATCTGTACTTTTCCATAAATGTAGAAAGGTTTAATGTTACTCTAAATCCTGAGAGCAAGATAAAAAGAAATCCAATAAAATCTGCTATCGTTAACACTTTTGGCACTAAGTTAGTCATGCCTCCAATGCCTGCATAGCCTTGGCCTTCTTAGACTGTAAAATGAAAATAATAAATTAAGACTCCTGTGGAAACTCAGGAAGACAGTCACTAATAGAGACCATGCTTGTTCTGGAGATACAATAATTTTATTTATATATTCTTTATTATCTAGGAAAAGAACTGCATATTTGTGAGGAAAGATTCTCTTGAATAGATGGCCTAGAGGATTCTGTCCTGAAAAATTTCTGCTCTGAAATTTCTTGATGCAGATTTTTGTTTGGTTGGGGTTTTGTTTTGTTTTGTTTTGTTTTGTTTGTGTCTTGGTTTTTGTGGGATTTTTTGTTGTTGTTTGCTTTTTTTTTAAGGGGAAAATTAACGCCATCTCAGCCAGACCCAATACATAATGAAAGACCTATTTGATAATAATTTGAATTCTATTTTTTGTGTGTGAACTCTTCAACTCTTATTCTCTTATTCAGTGATAGAGTTTCTGTAACTGAACATGTATTTTAAAAATACTTTTGTCTAAGCTCTGGACACAAGCAAAGACTTGGAGACTATCTCATTTCTGCAGATAATTAAGGGATAGAGAAATAGTTCTGTTGACTGATACAGGTGTAGTGATGTTTGATTCACAACATAGACTTACACGTAGAATTAGGTTGTTGTGGTTTGACGTTGGTTAGGTGTCAAGCACCACGAAAAATTATTCACGGGAAATTATAACTTATTTTCATGAAGGGAAATAAGGATTATTGAGAAAAACAGAAAAAACTTCAATGCAAAGCAGGTTCAAACTTACACAGTAAAGAAGATTTATTACTACTAATTAATAGAATTAAAAGTAAAAAGAATAATGAGAAATTAAAGCAAACTTCCAGACGCCTTTCTCTTCCCAGTACTTCCCTCTTTCCACCAACCATGCAAGGGAAACAAACATGGGGTTTTGGTCAGTATATTATTTCTTCAGAGTCTTTCTTTATGTTTATGGAAAACAGTTTCTTCTGCTGTGCTACGAGATCTGTCCCACAGGAGATAGCTCTCCATGAACCTCTCCAGCGTGGCCTCAAGTCTCACAAACATCAGCCCCTCCTGAAACCTGCTGCAGTGGAAAAAATCTCTCCCATGCGTCTCGCAGTCTTCCCACAACTGGGAAGCACCAGCGTGGGTCATAACAGTCCATGGGATTTAGTCTTTTAAGGATGAGCTATCCCAGCCTGGAACTAAAGGCTCTCTTCTTCAATCTCTAAAAGCCTCTCAGCATCTATGC
>VZRJ01011023.1:1549-18882 GCA_013397565.1 Ptilonorhynchus violaceus | reverse complement strand
CAGGGCAGATCTCTGAATAACCTTCCTAGAAATCTCTGTTCTGACTCTATAACATGGTGTGGACTGCACTGAGGAGACCTGGCAGACTTAGCAACAAGAACATGCTTTCCTTAACATCCAAAGGAAATTCAAAATTCTCAAAAGCTGTTGTACCAGGCCTGAAGGAGGAAAAGGGCGTGAAAAGCTGGGGAAAATCATCCTCCCCTGTTCTTCCTACAGGCTGGGTGTGATTATTAATGGACTCCCAGAGGTAGCCCCTGGCAATGACATGAGGTGGTATAGAATAACCTCCAGGTCCTAGCCATGCCCCCTCCTATCTACTGCAAAAAATAACCCTGTCCTGGTCAGAACCAGGACACATGCTAATGTCTAGATTCTTATTAGATGTCCATGTTGACTTTATAATTTGCATTTCAGGCATGATCCTCATTGAAACTGATGTTCAGGCTATGTTATTTCAGCACTGCATACAGTATATGTATAGTGTACATGTATGATATACAATTACTACATGTAACAAACTCCCATTAGTGACTTAAAACTTGATTATTATGATGGTGATTATTTTTATTATTATCACTATTGTTGTTATTATTATCACTATCGTTATTATTATCACCTAAAATGCAAGTGAGACCTCATGGCCTGTAACTGTATCAGGGCATTATTGCACTGGGCAGCACATGCTGAGACACAGAAGCCCTGAGGAGGTTCCAGAAAGACGAGTAAAAAGGAAAGATTGTAACACCCATTTAACATAGACAATCTGGAGAAGGACCAAATTATGAAGAGAAGGATTCATTTTATCTAGCTTAGACATGCAAGTGTATACTGATTCCAGACTCCATCTATAGCTAATAGACTAGCATTTCAAGAGTTCTCTAAGAAAGACCCTGAGTCACTGTCTCAGATATGACATGACTTTAGGATATCCAAAGTTATGTCCTTTTAAATCAAACCAATGCCACCCAGAAACTCTGTCAGAGCTGAGATTTCTGTCCACGTATCTGATTCCCTAGTCCACTGCCTTAGCAAAGAGAAACAAAAATATCGATTTTTCTTAGCAATGCTACCTGTCTTCTCAGTAACAGAAAAATATTTTATTAAACAGGATACTGAGTTTTGAGGCTCTCCCTGAAAATGAAAGGTAGGTTTCTCTTACATGATAATCCAAAGTAAAATAAACAAATCAATGGATGTTTAAAAGAACCATAGAATCATTAAGGTTGGAAAAGACCTGCAAGATCATAAACTCCAAGCTTTGACCTAATACCACCATGCCCACTAAATCATATCACAAACATCATGTCCACTCATTTTTTGAATACTTCCAGGGATGGTGACTCCGCCACTTCCCTGGGCAGCCTGTTCCAATGCTTAACTGCTCTTTCAGTGAAGAAATTTTTCCTAATATCCAACCTGAACCTCCCCTGGTGCAACTTGAGGCCATTTCCCCCTTGTCTTATCTCTGGTTACCTGGGAGAAGAGGCTGACCCACACCTCACCATAACCTCCTTCANAGAAAAATATTTTATTAAACAGGATACTGAGTTTTGAGGCTCTCCCTGAAAATGAAAGGTAGGTTTCTCTTACATGATAATCCAAAGTAAAATAAACAAATCAATGGATGTTTAAAAGAACCATAGAATCATTAAGGTTGGAAAAGACCTGCAAGATCATAAACTCCAAGCTTTGACCTAATACCACCATGCCCACTAAATCATATCACAAACATCATGTCCACTCATTTTTTGAATACTTCCAGGGATGGTGACTCCACCACTTCCCTGGGCAGCCTGTTCCAATGCTTAACTGCTCTTTCAGTGAAGAAATTTTTCCTAATATCCAACCTGAACCTCCCCTGGTGCAACTTGAGGCCATTTCCCCCTTGTCTTATCTCTGGTTACCTGGGAGAAGAGGCTGACCCACACCTCACCATAACCTCCTTCAGGTAGTTGTAGATGGCAATAAGGTCACCCATGAGCCTTCTTTTCTCCAGACCGAACAACCCCAGTGCCCTCAGCCACTCCTCATAGGACTTATGTTCCACACCCTTCACCAGCTCTGTTGCCCTTCTCTGGACATGCTCCAGCACCTCAATGTCCTTCTTGTAGTGAGGAGCCCAAAACTGAACACAGGACTTGAGGTGCAGCCTCACCAGTGGCGAGTACAGTGGAACAATCACTTCCCTGGTCCTGCTTGCCACAATGTTGCTGGTACAAGCCAGGATGCCATTGGCCTTCTTGGCCACCTGGGCACACTGCTGGCTCATGTTCAGCTGCTGTTGACCAGCACCTCCAGCTCCTTTTCCGCTGGGCAGCTTTCCAGCCACTCTTCCCCTAGCCTGTAGCACTGCAGGGGGTTGTTGTAACCCAAGTGCATGACTCGGCAATTGGCCTTGTTAAACCTCATACAATTGGCCTCAGCCCATCCATCCAGCCTGTCCAGATCCCTCTCCAGAGCCTCCTACCTTCCAGCGGATCAACACACACCCAACTTGGTGTTGTCTACAAATTTACTGAGGGTGCACTTGATCCTCTCACCCAGAACATTGATAAAGATATTAAACAGGGCCGGCCCCAAAACTGAACCCTGGTGATCACCACTTGTGACTGGCCACCAACTGGATTTAACCCCATTCACCATAACTCTCTGGGCTTGGCCATTCAGTTACATATAAACTTTAATAGATTAAAGCAAAACATAATAATCAGCAAGCTGATTTTTCTCTCTAATTTTAAATCGAGGCAAAAGATCATCATGTCAATAACACCTGGGAAAACTCAGTGTTGAATATTTATTCCTTGTTAGCTCATAAACTCTCAGTGGTCTTGTAGTAGGTGATCTCCCTCTCTTGGGCCTCAGGAATGCTTGTCATTTCTGCATAGGTAGCAATCTATCTGCTTTAAGCTGCTGACTACCTCAACAGGATCCAGGAAAGAGAAGTCCTCATTTATTTATTTGTAAGAACTATAAAGTGCCATTGGGAGATTTCAGATGTATTTCCTTGTCAGATGTGTCCACTCTGAAGGTCTTCTAATGCAAAGCTGGTAATTACCAGAGGTGAAATATCCAACACAAACATCTAACCTACCAACCCAGTACTCACCTGGCTTCACTGAATGACATATCCTGTGAAAATAATAGCAATAATAAGCCATTTTTCAAAGAAATTTCCTAACAGAAGGGTTGGAAGGGACCTTAAAGATCATCTCATTCCAATCCCCCTGCCATGGGCAGGGGCACCTTCCACTAGACCAGATTCTTCAAAGCCCCATCCAACCTGGCCTTGAACACTTCCAGGGATGGGGCATCCACAACCTGAAAATCTGTTTTTCTCCAGCTCCTCCTATCTAGTCCAGCTCTGTGAGGTGAAGGTGACAGGGAACCATTCCCAGAAACTGAAACAAATAAAACAGGGAAAAACAAACAAGAAAAAAATTACTTGGGACAGTTGAAACATAATATGTCTCAAGGAACTCTTTCTATTCCCTAAAAGAGTTAAATCCCAAAGTACAAAAGTCCTTTCCACTGTAATTTTCCACCTTGAACCATGTGAATGAAGCCAGGGGAGGCAATCAAAAGAATAATAGGACATGCTAAGTATACAAGTCTAAGTATCTACCCTTGAACAATTCCCCCCCCAAAAAAAACAAAACCACCCCAAACCCAATCTCCTCAAAGGAAACTATAAATACCTAATACAATGATAAGTATATGGGTCCAATTAAATAATTGTAGAGCCAAGTGCATACACAATTCCCATTTCTGAACAGAAAAAAAATCCATCTGTTTACTGATATACATTGCATTGTCCAACCTTTTCTAAATTGTCCACTTGTTAATCAGTTCTATGTTTTCATTCAAGCCAGTAGCTTCCTCTGTAACCCACAACTGGGGTATAAAAATGTCACATGCACTGAAATACCCAAGTGTCCTGGGTTAGTTATATATTCTATTACCACCCACAAAAGCTGGATAAATNCGCCCCTGAGGGAGGTGCCAGCCAAGAAACACAGCATAAAAGGGCACCCTCGACTCGACGGGACTCCACTCTCGACTCGACTCAACTGGACTCCGCTCCTCGGAATTGGATTCAGCTAGCTACTCCACTCCACTCCACTCCTCGGAATTGGACTCAGCTACTCCACTCTACTACCGGGGCTGGACTACCAGGCCTTCCTGCAGGACCAGTGCCTAACTGGACTGCACAGCTGCCACCCTGGTCAACAGGGTGTCAGGTTGTATCGTGACACTGTCGGTTTGTTTAAGCCCGTGTTTCTGTATTGCTGCATTTATTTTAACCTTTTTTATTAAAATTGTAATTTTGACCTAAAATCTCTCGAGGTATTCTGTGTGGGGTTAATTTCCCCTGCTGGTTTACAGCCAAACCAGCACACCAAGTAAATTTTTACTGTATATAGTCATATGGAATAGTTTGAATGTGATCCTACTCTTACAAGAGAAGCCACACTGGATACCTGATAGCACAGAGAGGCAATATGATAGTTTTTTTGCCTTTTTTCGGTGTCCATTTCCTTTCCTATCATTGACAAGATCGCAGAATCACAAGTTTATTTATTGATGCTTTCACTGGATCCAGCATATCAGGACATGATTCTGACAATCCCACACAAAGAGGAACCACAGATCTAGATTTAGGGAAATACTTTCCAGCTTTGTCCCATCTCAGAAACTTCTATGTCTAATTAAATATCCTTGATATGTAATTGCAGGTCCACCAGCACAGTAACCAGTACTGTGATTGCTTTCCACTGCAGTGTCAGCTTCTTGCTTCTGATGAAATCCACCTAAGGGTTTGGCACCTATCACTGGAGATGCTCCCTAAGCAAGGTCAACCTTTGGTAGAGCAAGAATTGGTCAACACCATGAGGGGAAAGACCAAGGCCTGAATCATCAAACTTGTAGCTCCTTGCTCAGCTGTTGATTTTGGAAATCTCTTTTTTCTCAACAAGGTAGGTGTGACCCCAGGCAGAAAAACTCACACAACCAAGACCATGCTAGGCACAATTGCCCCATTAATGAGGAAGGCAGCAGGGCTGTTTTTTGATTTGCATCTCACAGAGGATTTTGCAGGGACAACTTTGCTTCAGAGGAACCATTTCCCTCCCAACAGCGTGCCAAGTAAAACACTTTCCAAGTTGTTCAGCCACTATATATGATCATCCACCTCCCTTTTTAGCTAATGGGGTAATGTACAGCCTCTGGTGCACCCGAGAGGGCATTCAGCTTAGAAAACACTAATGTGTAAAAATGTCTGCAGACTGACTATGTGAATGGCAATATATATTTTTAATTTGAATGACATGCAGTGTTTACCATAATTAGACAGCACATTAGCATGATTAAACCAGTGCTGTGGATCAGAGTGACAAGGCACTCGACTAGAATCTGAAGCCTTTATGGCCCGAAGTGTGTTGTACTTGTCCATTGAGCGACTGTTTGCCCTGTCCTTTTGCAGTGTGATTTTGAAGCTGTCATTGCAGGGGGGCAAAATTTTCCTTGACAAGCAAACAAATCCATTAACATGTTAACAGATTTTGCATGTACGTGTGGAAAATATTAAGGACACCAACACAACAGCATGATTAAGAGGGTAGTATTTATTCTAATACAACAAAATGCTCAAGTTTTACTAGGGCAGAGCAGGTGATATGCTTTTGCCTATCCTGAAAGGCGGGAAAGGAATTGATTTTCAACAGTGGTTAAAATAACAGGACTAGGAAACAGCAGAAATTACTGCTGTTTATAGCTGCTAGCTTGTTGATCTCTAGCTTTAGCATCCAATCAAATGGCCGCAATTATATTGCTATGTATGATTGCTTTGTGTATACCCTCCAAGTACTCCAAAGCACTCTCCTACTCGTCACTGGGAGCTTTGCCATTGATTTTAATCAGGCCAGAACTTCACCCTTGTTTCAGCCAGCAGAAATCCTGGCACCAGACCTTTTCTCTGGAGCAAGCCAAATGTGATGGAAAGTGGAAATGATGGCAAATGGACACAAAGGCTACCCACACATTTAAAAGTGGGAGCATCCAGTTGTGGAGCTTTGGTGGGATGGGGAGGGGATGTGCTACATTTACTTAATTCTGTGTGTTGGAAGAACATGAGCATGGATTGCTTTAGAAAGATAGCAACTGGGCACATAGAAAAGATAAAAATAATAATCAAGTGTTAAATAAAAGTAGATGGTGATTCACAACCTCTTCATGTTCATACTTTCACTTGCAAGATTTGGTTTCCCCCTGTACACCAGATAAGCACCCTTGCTTTTATTCATTAAGGAATTTGGCAACATGAGTTATTCCAAATCACAGCAGCTGCAGAGCATTAACGGTGCTCTAACCGTTAAAGGGGCATCTGGAACATCTCAAAATTAGTATTGCATCAGGCCACAGAGATTTCCATACAATGGGCACACTTCAATTCATTCCAACTTTAGCTGTGTTCCAGCAGTATACCCAGTGCTTAAGACTGGGAAAGCTCTTGCAATCTACACCAGTATCACAATTGACAGAGGATGATTTTCAGCACATACTCTTCAAAGCAAAGCAGAGCAACCCACAACACAGCAGTGAGATCACAAATTTTGAAATGCTTTGCTCATGACATGAGTGCCTAAAGTCGATAAAATGTCCTTTTGAGCAAGGTGCAATAAAAACTTGCAGGACATCTTAGTGTGAGCTCCAAATGTCTAAAGCAAGCACAAAGTGGAACTGAGATGCAGTACATAAGTAGAATGAACACGGTGACAGCTGTAAATATTATGTTATTCCCTGTCATCTTGGTCCCATTCATCCTAGTTTAACAGTGGGATCATCTGAGGAAGGGATTAGTGGGAAGGGAAGACAAAGAAAAAGGGAGGAGATGGAGAACAGACAACACTGAACCACAAGAGCATCTCGGTGACATCAGCAGCACCCACAGGTCCCTGGTTAAGCCACTTTCTTGTCCCTCTTCTTCCAATGTGGGGTCTGTAGTCAAATCATCCCTATCTTTTTCTTTCCAAAAGGATACATGGCTTGGGGCTGATGGAGCTGGCTTGAATGGATATGGGAGAGGAAAAGAAAAAAGTATGTATGTGTTGCTTGGCATAGTGGAGGGTGTAACTATGAGGTTTACACAGTCATTGTTGTGGTGAAAGATGTTGATGCAAGTTAAGAAGCCTCTATTAGGTATTCTTGCCCAAGGGTTAGATTTTGAAGGAGAAAGATGAGTGAGATATTCAGGTGTGACCTGCATGACCCCGTTCCCATGGCCAGGGAACACAGGAGCTTTGCCACATCCTTCAGCAGCAACAGAAAATACCAAGCCCTTTACTCCACATGTACAGAAAAAAACTTATAAGGCCAGAAAAAAGAAACCCTTAGTGGTTTGTTTCTGCCTTAAACCCCTCTAGAAAACCAAATGTAACCCTTTCACTGAATTTCAAGGTGATATGAGAGTCAAGCTCTGCTGGTCTCTTCTGAAGCCCTTTGATAACAGGATGATAAGAGCAACATAAGACAGATGGGGAAAGAAATACAGATCACAGGATGTCTCAGTTTTGAGACAAATTTAAGAGAGAACTCTCTGGACTGAGTCCTTCTCTCCAAAAAGGGGTTCTAACAATCCCCTTTCTACTAATAGGGAATGAATACTAATAGACGAAAGTGAAAAAAATATATTAAACAGTTTATTAACAAACAGAATGCCTGCCCACAAGGCAAGGGAAAAAAAAGTAAATAACTGTTAAGCACTAAACCATCAGAACCCACTTCCCCACACACACACAGAGAAACAAAAACCTAAAAACTGTCCAGAGAGTGGGGGCAGTGCAGGAGGAATACACCTTTCCCAACACGTGATCCAAAAACGGTGCTGGCTTTCCATGTAGAGGGCAGCAGACCCCCCCCATAGAGCAGTCCCGCAGCAGGGAAAAATTCCAGTGGCTACCTGGTGTTGACTTTTTCCCCTGACAGCAGTCACAGCAGGCAAAAACAGCTGGGCTGGAGCCTTTTGGTGTGCTTTCTCTCCCCGGCTTGGCTCCCCGGGGCTTGGGGGGTGGTGCTTAGCGACTCCACTCCCGGCGATCCCTCTCCTGCCAATTTCGGAGCAGCAGCCTGTTCAGTTCAGCTCCCAACAGCCAAAAAAATGCTTCTCCAGTTGAGGGAAAAGGAAAAAAGTGTTTTGCCTGGCCCAACAACCAAGTCAGCCAAGCAGAGAAAAACCAACGTTGCCCAGCGCTGTGGGAAAAACCATGCTGCAGGGCAGGGCTCTGGCAGGGTGGCTTCAGTCTCTGCTCTCAGGTAGCAGCTGCCGTGGCACCGCACGGCAGGGCAGGGGTCTGGCAGAAAACAGCTACGGTCTCGTCTCAGGCAGCAGCCACCACAGCAGGACATGACAAGTAAGGGGTCCAGCAGAAAACGGCTCTGGTCTCCTCTCTCTGCCCATGCAGCTGCGACGCACTGATCCCGGAACCAGAAGAGAGGGAGCAACCTCTCAGCCCCTCAAACTGGAAGAGAGCGAGCAACATCCTGGCCCCCCGAACTGGAAGAGAGAGAGAGCAACTCCCAGACCCACCCCCTGCCGGGATCTCGGCCAGGCTCACATACCTACTGGCTTGGAGGGTGGGGGTGGGGGAGTAGAAAGAGAAAACAATAACAATTTTTGGGCATAAGCAGAGGATCATGGAATAGATTATCGTAATAGATCACTCCAGGATACAGGATAAGCACAACTTCTGCAAGGAAAGGACTCTTTTTAACAATTTCTCACATCTCAAGACAACTGACAAGAGCAAGCAAAATACTGCTCTGTATATAGTAACAAATCCAAATTTTTCATCTCTGGTTTTCTCCATTTCCATGTCTAACTGGTGTTTTCCTTGTTTCCAGGATGAAAAAAAGTAATCCAGCCTGGAGGTTATCTGGGTCGTCCCAGAATATACTGGGCTGGGGCATACAAGGGGCAGTCCTGAGGGTGTTTGATGCTTGCAAGGGCAAAATTATTTCAGCAGGACCTGAAGATGCTGGACACCCTGTGTTCAACATGGTGGATGCTTTCAAGCCTCAGAGGACTTGCTCATGGATCACAGGACTCGAAGGGACCTCCCTGGCACAGTGCAGTCCTGACAATCTGACTAAAGAGTCACAGCAGGGCTTCCCTGAGTCTGACTTCAGCAACTGGAGGAGGAGGAAGAGTGAATTTTTACCTCTGAACTGAACAGTTCCAACTCCACTTTCAGTGGTTCAAAGCACATCTTCCTGCAGCTAACTGTGCAGATATGAAAAAATTAGGTTAAGGAGTGAAGTGGCTTCACTTGCGAGGCTCAACAGGGAGTCCAGCCTTGGCAGTGGAACTGGCAACAGTGCTTGCTGAAGCCATGATGGAGGACGTTAGAGCATGTCGCATGGATAAAGCTCTTAGTTCCACTCCATGGCACTGAAATCACATTAGCTGATATAGCTCAGACTGCTGGAGGAGCCTCACACAGAATTAGATGTGTCTCTTTATTCTTGTAAAACTCATTATAGTGAGGAGGGATGTCACTGACTGGATCAGCAGTGCCACTGGGACTTGGGACCATTGATCCCTGCTGTCGGAGCAATATCAGCCTCCCAGATACATCTCTCTCGTTCATGGTCTCTCTACCCCATGGTGCAATGTCATTGCTTAATGACTGGCTCAAGCCAGCACCATATTCACAGCCCAGGGTGGCTCAAGACATTATGAGATATATTCCAGGTTTGTCCCCAGGCCCCTGAAGTACAGATCATTTTTAGAGCAGCTAAGGGTTGTGACCTATCTCCTGGACTATAAATCTAAGAGGACAATGTACTCACTCTGCTTCACTCATGCTCTAAACCAAAAAATTATTGTCCAAAGACTGAATGGGAGGGGAGTGTACACTTTCTCTGTAAGCAATGAGAAGCAGGTATCAAAAATGTACAAACTGTAATACTCAGGGTATTGTAAACAGGCTTTAATAAGAATTTACCAAATAAAATAATAGGTGCAGTCCTTTCCCACATAGCTTGAGTTTGCTTGATTGTGTGTATGCTCAGTGAATTGGCAAGGACTAGAGATAAGGGGAAAAAAAAGGTACAATATTCTAGACCTCTTATAGATGATAAAGAAGAAAGCAAATATAACCTTGTAACCAAGATAATTCCCTGCCTTTTGTTCCTGAAGGGTTCATTATGACCCTAAAGCCTTTAAATGTTTTTTCTTAAAAAATACTGATTCGTGTTATTGCATATATGAGTAGATGATTTTCTGTAACTTGTGCTCTGGAGAAAGCATGAGAAGTCTGGCCTTAAAGGTTTGTGCAGCCATAAACCATTTGGGACACCTCACAGGTTCTGTCTGTGCACATTAGCTGGATTTAAATCCACAGCATCAAACAAGGAGATATGCAAACTCTTTTCTTCCAAAGAATCACAAATCTGGCTCTTTTGGACTGTCAACCCTGCTTCACTTCAAAACTGTCACTTCCTATGATACAAGAGCCTCGGGCTTTCCCTCCCAGGAAGGAAAATACAAAAGTCTGTCTGAACTTCTGGGAACTTTGGACATTGCCTTCAGCATCCCCGTGGCTTGCCAAGTCTTCAGAGTTCCTTAATGCCGCTGCGCTGAGCTGCGCTGTAACCCTGCAATGCTCCTCCATAGAGCCTGTCAGAATGAGCGCATCCCTTTCAATACTAGTGCTGTCTTGGCTTAAAAATAGCAGTCAGGACTTGAAAGGGGAAAGAAAAAAATATTAAAATCATATTATCTCAAAAGGCTTTATCCTCATTCACAGTAAGAGAAAGAGCAGGCTCCTTTCTAGTTTTTCCAGCCCCAAAGAATCAAGATAAAAATCTCAGAGATGATCTCTCCATACTCCTCCCTGAAGGTGAGCAGAGGGACAGACCCTCCTGTTGAGTGCACAGATATAGCACACATGGATCATCTTTTTTGGTCCAGAATGGAAAAGGGCTTTTGAAGAATGCTGCTGGAAATGTAGGTTTTGCCTTCAAAATCAAAACTCTGGGGAGGTGTGAACTTAGAAGGGGGGTCCCATCTCAAATTTTAAATAGCACAGAAATGCAACCAGAAAGGAGTGAGAGAAGAACAGAGGGATTGAGGATGGCAATAGAGAAAGGCCAGGGCAAAATATCCAAAGTATAAATATTCCTTGCAGTTTTGACTGTAACTGCTGGGATCAGCCCTTCACCATGCAATCAACACAACTGCAGTGATGTCAGGGAGCCATGCCAAAAGGTGCTGGCAGGAGAACTGTGTCCAGACCAGTCCCACATCTCCCTTTGGGGCTGGATCTACAGCCCCAGCTGGCCAGCAGCAGGATGCCCATGGAAGTAGCAGCACCAGGCAGAGTGGCCCAGGAGAGCTCCCTTACCCAAAAGGAGCAGCTGCTCAGGAACAACATCCAGTCAATCTGTTTGTTGAGCAGCACATTGTGTCCTTGCTGTCAGACACAGCCCTGTGTACGTTGCTGCCCGATCTATATTTAGCCCCTGATGTAACTAAAGTCAATAATATTCCATTAGGGCAGCTGCTCCTAACTCCCGAATAGGCTTTCCTACGCCGGCTCCACCTACACATGTCAAAAATCTGTACATATAGAGCAATAAAACCTTTCCGTGTTTATATACACAGTGGAAGAGTTTTGAATNAAAGCACAGACCTGAAATCATGAATGGGGAGGGAGAGGAAATCTCATACAACTTCTGCAAAAGATCCATCCATCCATTCTTCTATGTGATGATGTACATAGAGAAAATTCCCCAAATACATTAAAACTAACAAATAAATAGAGTTCTCTAAAAGACACACTTCAAGAAATATTCAAGAAGTACAACTTAGACCTGAAGTTAATACTGCCTGTCTTCAATCCCTTGATCTCCACCGCATGTGCTAGAAGGGCACAGAGAACTTTTGTAGGAATTTCTGAGTAATTATAAATATTTCTTCCACTAGCAAGGTACATTTGGGAACAGAAAATAATGACTTAGGAGTCTGCAGACATGTTGCCAGTTAGATCAGTGGTTAAAGCCAAGCCAGTCAGTTATTAAGCTGTCTATTCCCAACTGATAGCTATCTAATAGTTTTAAAGAAACGAACAAATGCGTCTTCATTTTGAAATTTGAAAAAAATAAATTAAACACTATAAAGGATGCAATTTAACCAGTATTTGGTGCATTCAGAGAGACTGGAATTTAACTGAGAAATTTCCTTAACCATGCAACCCAGAACATAAACAAACACCTCTGGTCACACAAAGACGTATGGTGAAGTGACACTCAAAAGAGCACCCTAACAATCACATGTACCCCCTGCAGCCATGTGTGACACCACAGTGTTGTGATGACAAAGGTCNTCCCTTTTTAGGGTATGTTTCTGAATTGGAGCATTCCTTATCTCTGCTGCTGATTAAAGGTTGTCTGAAGGGTTTTGTAGTGTTTTCTGGGAAGGAAGGCATGCACGTGTAATAGAAGAATCACATTGCAAGTCCCACACTTGAGCCTGTAAGAAGTTTACATCTGGTGTTTTGTATTACTTAAATGAGGGCTTGCATCAATTAAAGTGATTACCAAGATAAANAGATCAGTGGTTAAAGCCAAGCCAGTCAGTTATTAAGCTGTCTATTCCCAACTGATAGCTATCTAATAGTTTTAAAGAAACGAACAAATGCGTCTTCATTTTGAAATTTGAAAAAAATAAATTAAACACTATAAAGGATGCAATTTAACCAGTATTTGGTGCATTCAGAGAGACTGGAATTTAACTGAGAAATTTCCTTAACCATGCAACCCAGAACATAAACAAACACCTCTGGTCACACAAAGACGTATGGTGAAGTGACACTCAAAAGAGCACCCTAACAATCACATGTACCCCCTGCAGCCATGTGTGACACCACAGTGTTGTGATGACAAAGGTCACATTTGGTTTTGAATACCACTGATGAACCACAGAAATAGTCTCATCTCTTCAGACCCAGACCTTAGCAAGGGCAGTGGCTGGGGGAGTAGCATCCTCGGGAAGTCAGGTTAAAGCCAACCACTACCTGAACATCATAGATCATAGAATAATATCATAGAATCCTAGAATGGTTTGGGTTGTAAGGGATGTCAAAGACCATCTCGTTCCAACCCCCCTGCCGTGGGCAGGGACACTTTCTACTAGACCAGGTTGCTCAAAGCCCTGTCCACCTGGCCTTGAACACTCCCAGGGATGTGGCATCCACAACTTTTCTGGGTAACTTGTTCCAGTGCCTCACCACCCTCACAGCAAAGAATTTTTTCCTTATATCTGATCTAAACCTGCCCTCTTTCAGCTTAAAGGCCATTACCATTTGACCTATCACTACATGCCCTTGTAAAAAGTCCTTTTCTGTCTTTCTTGTAGGACTCCTTTAGGTACTGGAAGGTGCTATAAGGATGTGTATAAGATCACAACAAAAGCCTCCGAATTCACTTCCTAAAGGTTATGGCTGCTGTTTACAAAAACATGGAGACGAAGCACTCAAAAGCATTGCTATTTGAGACTTGTTTCAGACTTGCACCCAGGATGGGAGGCACCAGACAAGCCCCAGTTGGGCCAGGAAGGAATAAGGTTAAGGAGGTAAAAACGTTTCAATAATATTGCCTAAGCAACACACTGACTCACCAGCGAAGCCTGGGTACAACCTGAGGTCTTGGATTTCTTTTCAAACCTCTAGGTTTAGAGGCATTAGACTAAATCCATTCTAAAGGATTGCCTTTCTCTATCCTCCATGGTCATCAGAGGCACTGACAGTGATGATGGAGAGAAGCCACCTGTGGAGATGGATACCTGTTTGTGCCTCTCCATATCTGGGATCAGCTATGTCCCACCCTTGCAAGAACAGCAGAGGATTCATCATATTCCCCTATCCTTAAGAGCCATGCCACTAACCAGTTGGTCCATGGACATGTCTCCTGGGAATGTGGAGTGACTCCAAATTACCCACCTGAGGGCTGAGAGGATGGGGTGATGCTAGAAATCCTTGGCATAAAACAGCAAGGCATGGATTTTCTCAGCCAGATCAGCTTAAGAAACCAAATCAGTTTGTGCTTCTCAAAATGATTTCTCTAGAAATTAATTAGCATGGAGTAAATCTTTTGCAATGAGGATGCTCTCTAGAGAAGATCAGCCTTAAAATACAGGAAGTATGTAATTTTTCTGGCAGTTTATTCAATTGTTTCTCAGAAAAGGATGTTTGGAGATGTGTAAATTCTGGGAAACATATTCCACTGAGTAATGGCATTGCCCACAGCTTGCAGGAAAGAAAAAAAACATTTTCTAATCCTTTTCAAAATGTAAAACTTTCAGGTTTAAAAATTTAGGGTCAAAGCAGGTGCTTATGGTGATGCTTGCAGTAGAAGAACAATAGACCAGAACAGAAAAGAAACTATTTTCTTTATTCGGATAAGAACATCATTAAAAATCAATAGGTCTAATTTATCCCTGATAACATTCTGTTGAAGTCTGTACATTTACCATAGGGATTAATTTATCCTAATGAGTCTTAGCAAATGCTACTACAGGACTTGATCCTATCACTTGTGAAGACAGAGAGGGTTGAAGTATCTAATAGGTTCAAAGCCCTTGAATGNTGAATTAGTGACCCTTAGGTGTTGGTATACAGGCCAGAGAATTAAATTAAGCTCTTTGCTTCTGTTCTAATGCAGCAGAACTAATGCAGTCACGGCTCAGCACTACAGCTTCTTAAATGTGGACACTGCTGCTGCCACAGGGAAGGGAACCTGCTTTCCATCCCCTGGGGAGGCCGGCTAGAGTCAGCAAGTAACCCCAGGAGCTGTGACATAACATTTGAAGACACAGGCAGGAGGAGGACCAGGCAGCAGAGGCAGCTCCAGTTCCAATCTTAACACCATTAGAGGGGAAATCAAGCATGGTGGCTTTTAATCATGGTCTAAGGAAGCATCATGCTAGGTGACCAAAAAAATCCCCAACAACAACAAAATCCCAACAGGGAAGCAGCAACCCTTTGCTTTCACTTCCTCCGGAAGAAAAAGACAGTGCTTGGAGGTCCATAAAAAACCTTTTCCATAGAGTTGAGGCTGCCATGATGACAACAAAGGAGCATTTGGCTTAAGAAAATTAAGACAAGCCCTACAGAACTCCTGGCGGCAGCACCACAGAAATGAAAATAAATGAAATGAAAAGAAATTAAAAGAAAAAAAAAAAAGAAAAGAAAAGAAAAGAAAAGAGAAAAGAAATAGAAAGTCTTTTTCTGAAGACTTGGTGTTGCAACACATTTTGTGCTTCCCTGACTGTATCTTTTGCCTTCCTGCTCCTGCCCCTCCCATCACCCTTGCTGCACAGTAGCAACCCGGGTAAATATTAACCACAATAGGAAATGATTAATGGCTTATCAATTGCAATCAAATTGCATTATGCAAACAGATGGACAGTAAGGAAAAATACTGGCTGCTGTGTCTTTATCTTTATATTGGAGAGAAGGTGCAGGCAGAAAATAAGTTAGAAAGATCTTACATGTACTATAGATCCTGAAATATATCCTATATATTGGCTATGCGTAACTCTTTGGAAACTGGAGCATAAAAACTTATGCAAAACTCTGTGTTTGATTTGCATGTAAACAGTTATTAAGTCAGTGCATACAAAATCCTATATTTGCCCATGCAAATGAAAGGGCAGAAGCACCACCAGCAACTGCTCATGCAAAGCCAGGCTGTAATGGTACATGCCTGAAGAAGAGTAGGAGCAGGGGTTCTTGGGCAGGAGGCTCTTGCTTGATCCACTTTCAGCAGCAGCATTTCCAGCTGGTTAATGAGCAAATAAACAGTGAAAGTTTCTCATGAGGTAGTTGAGATATTTTTCCTAGGAACAGTCAAGCCTCACAATATAAAGAGCTGTCCTAACAAGTTCCTTCAAGGGTAAACTGAAGCAAAAGTGATAAGGTCAATATTTTCCAATGGTGTTGCTTAAAATATCCAGCAAAGTCAATAATAATGAAGACAATCACTAATTTGGATTACTGCACTGGGATGTAACTACATGACTTGAAACTTTCACATTTGAAAACATTGGCCTTAATCATTTGCTTGTGGTTAGAGTGGGTAAGGAACAGACCTGTGTTGGTTTTTGGACCTGACCACTAAAAACAAAGCATGGAAAAGGCTGAAAAAGCAGCATGAGCCCACGGACTTTCCCATTTATCTCCCTGAGAGAGAGCTTCTCCCTGGAAGAGGGCTAGAATCAATGTTCAAGGTAATCAGGGTAGCATAGAAACCCATCTGTGGTCAAGCTGTTTCAAGCCAGCTTGGGAAAAGGGATGTGCACTACTCATCCCTTCTTGCTCCCTCTGGAAACACAAGTGCCAGAAGCTCAGCCACTGACTTCTTTTACGTTCAGACACAGATGACATTGAGACCCCTTGCAATCCAGGAGGAAACAGTGACCTGGTGAGCCACTTAGACCCTCACAAGTCTATGGGACCAGATGGGATCCAACCGAGGGTACTGAGGGAGCTGGCTGAAGAGCTCGCCAAGCTACTCTCCATCATCTATCACCAGTCATGGTAAACCAGGGAGGTTCCAGACTACTGGAGATTATCCAGTGCGACGCTGTAGTGGGTTGACCTTTGCTAGCTCAGTTGGGAGAGCATGGGACTCTTAATACCAGGGTTGTGGGTTCGGGCCCCACATTGGGTGCCAAAGGGACTGTAGTGGGTTACCTTGGCTGAACGCCAGGTGCCCACCAAGCTGGTCTATCACTTCCTTTCCCAATGGGACAGGGAAGAGAAAATAAGATGGAAAACAACTGGTAGGTTGAAATAAGGCAGTTTACTAAAGCAATAAAACAAGCAAGAATTTGCGCCCACAGAAGCAAAGGGGAAAAAAAAATATTTCTCTACTTCCCATCAGCGAGCAATGTTCAGCCACTTCCCGGGAAGCAGGGCTTCAGCATGGGCCTCCCACAGGGTCACAGCCTCCTCTCAGGCATACACCTGCTCCAGCGTGGGTCTCCTCCACGGGCTGCAGGTGGATCTCTGCATCCCTGTGGATCTCCATGGGCTGCAGGGAGACATGGTCTTCACCATGAGCTTCAGGGGAATCTCAGCTCTGGCGCCTGGAGCACCTCCTCCTTCTCCACTGACCTTGGTGTCTGCACAGTTGTTCCTCTCACACATTCTCACTCCACTCTTCTCTGGCTGCAATTACAACTGCGCAATAATTTTTTTCTTCTTCTTAAATATGATATCACAGAGGTGTTACTACCATTTCTAATTGGCCCAGCATTGGCCAGCAGCACGTCC
>VZRJ01011022.1:0-19753 GCA_013397565.1 Ptilonorhynchus violaceus | reverse complement strand
ATCCATATTTTTATATGAATCAGGAGACCTTATAGCAGTATACAACTTCCTCACAAAGGGAAGAGGAGGGGCAGGCACTGATCTCTTCTTTCTAGTGAGCAGTGATGGGACCCAAGGGAACAGCATGAAGCATGTAATTGGTTAAAGCTAAATGAGCATCTGGGGAAATTCCTAGTCACCTTTACTCTGCCTTAGTTTGCCCCTCTATAAGTGTCTCATTAAAAAAGAATTGCAGGTAAGGTTTTGTTGAATTCTAAACTTCATCATCTGACTTTATAAAGCCTTATATGATTATTACTCCAAAGATATTGTAGTTACTCAAACAAAGATGAGAAACATATAACTTATCTGCTTAAGCTGATAATTCCCACAAATTGCCTGGACAAATATCGAATCACTAACCATGAACCAACACAGGTTTTGGTGAAATAGCATCATTCCTTATTGTCCATGGAAATAACTAAGATTTGTAGATATCCAAAACCTAGCAGTCACAAAGAAGAATGCAAAGTGGTGAATAAAGCCCCCTTTTTTAGACTGTTAAACTGTTTCTGTCACACATAATGAGTGCTATATAAAAATCCATTTAACAACAATGTCACTGAGCCCTGTCACAGATCTTTCCATGACCAATGAATAATGTTTCATAACTACATAAAGATCCAGGGAAGAAACCAAATGTGAAGCAGTCTCTAATCACATAGAGTTTCACAATCTATTCAGATTCATTTCTAGTGTTGCTTCTTATGCCATCTATTTCTCTGTAAGCCTGTTTAAAACGCTAATATACTTAATACCTATTTGCAATACCTAAGAAGTAATCTTGTCCATTCTAACTACACATACTAATTTCCTCAAGACTCTTGAACGCTTTATAGTGCTAATTATGTCTATTACTGTCATTTACTTTGAAATATGTGGGCTCCCTTCTGAAATAGAAATCCCCAATTTTGCTTAGTAATGAAGAAAGTTCTATTTCAGTAAGCCTTTCTGATCTAATGGCTCTGATTTCACTTAGAAATAATAGGTTTACTTGCACAAAGAATGGTGACACATATGTTTAATACAGATAACTGACTGCTTATCAAATTTGTTCTAATTAGACATTTTTGTATTATAGGATTAATGTAGACACTTTTGGGACACTGCACAAGAAGCATATGTAATTCACTAGTGAGATGATTTTTTAAAAGCAATTTTGCATTTTTTTCATGCTGTTTCTCCAATGTACATGGAGTTAAGTACAGTACTAAAAATAGTCAATGTCACTAGAATAAAGCTGAGAAACCTTTGATTCTAGTTAAGTTTGAACCTGATACATTGCATGTATCTGTGTCTTTCTTTGTGCATCTATGAATTTGTTCATCTTTTCATGAACATGAATACCAATTCAATCACTTTTTTGTTACAAAGCACCAATTTACATAATTGTGCATCATAGCTTCCATTGTGAAGCACCTTTGAAAAAAATGAATTACTAGAAAAACAAGCCTCTTCTTCCTTTAGTCTGGGAACTAGACAAAACGGCTTTGTACTTGAGGTTTTGTTTGTTTGCTGAAGACACAGCATACTTTATTTACAGTTGTGTCCTCATACTGAAGGCATGGCTAAAGATGAAAGTTCTAGTCCTGATCAGGGTAAAACGTTTAAATCCTGATGAGAATCTGCACTTAAAACATTATAAGTATCTTTTAGTTTTGTTTTGAGTTTAGTTTTGTCAGAGAATAATTCCTTTTGGTTAGATAAATATGAGGTAAATAATCTTCTGGTATATGATGCCAGGAGGCTGATGTATTTAAGATCTTTCTTTGCTCTACCCTGAACTGTTAAAACACCTGAAGTTGATGTAAGGCCTAATAATCATCTACATCAATATTACTGTAGAGAAGGAAAGGTGGAGGGAAGACTTGATCTTTCAAGAATGCTAACAATTACATGAATAAGGAAGGAGACACTTGTTTTTCATGTACATTTTGGATAGAGCTAGAAAGCTTTATGAAGAATTAAGGAATTTTATCAGAAAAAATATATTCTTAACTGTTTGCTTCTAAGGAGATGAAGAGAACAGGAGTGGAAGGAATCCAATTCTAAAAGTCTGTCCTAGGGTGACTTTATGATGCTATATATCCCAATCGCCTGCTTAATGAAAAGTATTAACTCTGTGTCTTTAAGCTGGCTCGAGAAGCCAGGAGCTATGTTTTGGTTTTCTTCAAAGGATATTTACATTCTTTCACCTTTATCAGCTAGCTTTGTTGTGNTTCCTTTGGAACTGTACAACAGACAACTGGGCTCTGTTCTACACACCATCTCTCCGGGGCCTACACCCCCCGGGCCTGGAGAGGGCCTACTCCGTACTCAAGCAGCAGGCTAGAGACAGAGCAGAAGACCACACCTGCCAAGGACTCAGGACTTTGATTCATCCAGGTTATCCTCCTCACGAGAGGTTTATTATCTAACATTATTCATTTTTTTCTATTTTCCTTTCCCTTTGCCCTGGTGCCTGCATGCACTCCCTCCCCCTCCCCCCCCAAGCTGCTGGGTTTTGTTAAATAAGCAGGTTTTTTTTTTCACTTTCCTCTGAGAAATTCTTAAGGGGAGGGGAAGGGAGTTTTGAACCCTATCTTTTGCAGAGGAAGCTCTTCGAGTCTTCCTCCTAAGTTTGTCCAGACCGTGACAAAGTCACATCACATTAAAATAGAGATTTAGGAAAGAAGGACAGATGAGTTCAGAATATATTATATGCTTTCTGTTTGTTTTGTTTTAGGTCAGGGGCTAGAGTTAGAGATACAAAGCTATGACATTATTTTATATGTACATACACCAGCTGGAAAGAAAATCTAAGGAAGAAGATAAGCAGAAGAGTAGCATTGAGAAATTTTTGTGAGAAACTCAAAGCAGCATGGTGTTATACTGATGGGAAAGGGAGAAAAACATGAGAAATGTGATGAGTTAGCTTTTCTGAGGATGTCAGAAACACTCATTTCCTAGAAGAAGAAAAATTATAGAGGAAGACAAATTTTAAGAGAAATCAGAGAAAACAATTAGTGATTTATGCAAGTCACCAAAGCTCCACAACATTGGAGATGTGTCTGGGTATTTGATGTACACTGGTATTCAATAATTGCAATGTAATAACAAGAAATCTTCCTGACCTATGTTGTATGTTAACATTCACGGACTGAACCATTTGCTCAGATTGTTATGTCCATATGTGTCTCAAACCAGTCTGATCCCCAGCTGAGGACTGTTGTGGTTCAACCCCAGCCAGCCACTAAGTACCACACAGCTGCTCGCTCACCTTGCTCACTTTGCTGGTAAAGAAAGCAGTCGCTGGTTTCACTCCAGTATGAAATGCTAAATCCAGTATGACTGCCAAATTGTGAGGCATTTTAGCATACTTAACTTATACCATGTGAAGTCTTGGGGAAGTAAAGGTGACTCTTTATGAGACAAGTGCTGCTAGTGATGAATAAGGTCATCACAGTAAACTGATTATCTACGTGTCACTTTAAAAAGAATTCACTTATTATTAGAAAATAACAAGATCACACCAACCTCAACAAATCTGACATTCATGTTGAAGAAAATGACAGTAATTGGATACCAACTTTTGCTGCAAAGAAGGCATTACTTTAATATTAATTCCATTTTATACAGATATAAAAAATTGAAACAGTTGATTTTACTGACAGCAACTAAATCAGAAACGGAAAAATATATTAGCATAACTGAATAGTCTTCAGTCCAATAAAAATCATAAATAACAGGACAAGGAGAAAAAATGCCAAAGTGCTAAATAAAGTGATAAATTAACCATATAAAAGAAAAGAAACACGTATTAGAAAATAACTTGTTGACAGAGAAGGATTAAATATCTTAATTAAAAAGTACTGGAGTTATTATATCAAACAGCTTAGATTTTACCTAGCAACTGGAAAGCCGGCAGGATTTATAAAGTACATTTTTCTATTAATAGCAGACTGTGGAAGTATCAGGAAAAAAATGCAGAGAATGCACATTTTGGATCTGCATAATGACATCCATCACATCCCTGTAGGGGTACTAGAAGGAGATGTTTAAGTTGTGTACCAATCTCATTTTGCTGATAACACTTTTCATCAGAAAAGATGAAACAAATGTGACTTTCAAAATTTAATCAGGAAGGACAAGGACATTGGATAACAGTAACCACTTTAAATGTCTCAGGAACTTGTACTGTAAATGTGCATGTTATCAACTTGAAGGCAGACCAACATACTTCAAGGCAAACCACCCAGATTATTTTAGCTCTTGAATGAGGAAGGACACACAGTACTTTAAACGTATTATACAGGTTACAAAAGAGAGGCGTATTCTCAGCATCACATAAATATGAAACAGTCTGAGGTGAAAAAAACCTGTAACCAGAGGCCATTTGATCACTTTAGCTGGATAAATAACTCCCAACAGCAGAGCAAATATGCAGCATTTCACCACAGCTATGACATTGCATTGGTAATATGCCTGAAAGAAACATTTTGTATACAGAATGATGATATAATTATATATTGACAACTGATACTGGACAAAAGAAATTACTTTACAGATACATCCTAAATGAAAGAATATGGTTTTGCAATTGAAAAATACAAGTGGATTTGCAAGAATGCTGACTAATATCAGAGAATACTTATAAAGGTCTTACTAGGAAAATCAAAAATTATTCACTGAGTCAGAAAACCTGATTGTAAAACTGACACTGCTGCAGAGAATAAAAATAAAATCGTAATACTGCTCAAATACATATTATGATGTGCCAATTTATAAGAAGGGTAAAAAACCACATTTGCCTTTCTAGTCTTGCATGTAAATGGAAAAAGAAAAAAGACTTACAGCTCTATTCTATTGGGAAAAAAATCCTTGAACAGAAAATTTTATTGAAGTATATTTCAATTGTTTCAAACATTTCCTTGTTGGGCACATACTTTTTCCTATACAACTATGAAGTCAGAGATGGCTATAAAAGGAGGCATAGCCAAAGTCTACATACATTCAATTCACATACAGCCATGTCACTATTGGCATGATTTTCATGCATGCTTTCCTTACTTATGCACGCTTTTGCAGACATTTATTCATCTGCATGGTTGATATGAACAGCTTCTCCCACATTAAATGAATTATTCATATATGTACATAATTAAAGACTAAACAGTATCTTCCTGAAATGAAAGGTGTTTATCCCCTCTACTGCACCCTTGTGAGACCCCACCTGTAGTGCTGCATCCAGCTCTGGGGTCCTCAGCACAAAAAGACATTGACATATTGGAGCAAGTCCAGAGGAGGGCCATGAAGGTGATTAGAGGGATGAAGCACCTCTCCTACAGGGAAGGGCTGAGAGAATTGGGTTTGTTCAGCCTGGACAGGAGAAGACTTCAGGGTGACCTAATTGCAGCCTTCTAGCATGTGAAGGGAGCCTACATGAAAGAAGGAGAGAGACTTTTTACAAGAGCATGTAGTGACAGGAATAGGGGGAATGCATTCAAACTAAAAGAGAGTAGATTTAGATTAGATATTAGGAGGAACTTGCTGCGAGGGTAGTGAGGCACTGGAACAGGTTGTCCAGAGGAGTTGTGGATATCCCATCCCTGATGGTGTTCAATGCCAGGCTGCATGGAGCAACCTGGTCTAGTGAAAGGTGTCCCTGTTCATGGCAGGGTGGTTGGAACTAGGTGATATTTAAGGTCCCTCCTAAACTAGGTCATTCTATGATTCTATGATTCTCTCCCATCATTAAGACTGTAAAGCAAACAATTAGATCTAGACTGAAGAACCAATCTACATATTCATCTTTTACAGAAAGAGTTTTGATGTCTTGTTTATAGTTAATTCATATTTAACCATTGTTATTTCTTTCCATTTCATGATGCTGTTATACTTGCCAGAGTAACATATAATCTGAAAGAGAAATTTGACTGAGTGATGTTTTACCTCCTTTCTTCTAACCATGTTTCTCAAAAGAAAACCTGTATCTATGACACTTCAGGACTAATACTGTAAACTTGACAGATTCAGACAAAACTTTCTGATGTCTTTTCTCAAACTTACTATTTTTGCCTTCATTCTCACTACTACTGAAAATATCGACTACACCAAACAAAACCATCATACTGTTCAAAATTAAATGTCGAAATGATAGGATGAATGTGTAAACAACATTAAATTACTTACATAGATATGTCTCATTGATTTTCAATATGAAAGTACTAATCCCGGTATATACCTTTAATTCCCCAAGAATATCAGACCACACTCACTCTTTCTGTGAAGACAGAAAACTTGGTCTCTCTAATGCATAACTAGAAACCTGGATTTTACTTCAGTGGATTGAGCTTTTATCTGTAATATTGCCATATTTTTTATTTCCCAGAGTAGCTTATGTATAGAGTTGTAAAAGAATTTCCACTGAACAGAGATTCTCACCTCATTCTTCCAGTTGTGACAGAGGCAAGAACAGACAGAGGTATTTAGGAAAAGAAGAAAAGAAGGAAAAGTACCTTTTACTTGGTGTGTCTCTCGACTTCTAGCAATCAGCACTTCATCTGGACTATCATTATGCAATTTGCAAAGAATATCTGATAGAAAGAGTAGCGAATATGAAGCCAGTTCCTTCTCAGTGGTACCTGATGACATGATGAGAAGCACTGGGTACAAACTGAAAGACTGGAAATTCTGACAAAAAATATGGTGAGGGTAGTTGAACACTGGAATTGATTGCAAAGAGATATGGAGTCTCTGTCCTTTGAGTTATTCAAAACCTAACTGGACACAATCTTAAGCAACCTGCTCCAGCTAATCCTGTTTTAAGCAGGGCGTTTCACCAGATGACCTCCAGAAGTGCCTTCCAATTTCAGCAAATCTATGATTCTGTGATTCAGTTACTCAAGGGTGAGACTATTTATGATATCCACAAAAAATGCTGCACTACAGAACTGCAAGTGGTTGTAAGTGCACTAGGAAAGCAAAGTTTATGCTACCTTTTGGATCTATGCCCGGGAGTAATAGAAGTCTAACCTACACCCCTAAATATGCTTCTCAGGCAGAAACGTACCTGCGAGCATATCAATGACATTAGCAAAGAGAATACAGTTTATAAAATAAAAAAAATAGCAGTTTGAAATTGATATATAATAGCGACTTGTAGCGGTGGCTGACCCTGCAGCAGGGGATGCTGCGAGTGTTTGGGCCAGCCACAGGAGTGACCGAGCAGCCTGTTACTCCTTGTTCCCTTATAAGGTTTGGTTCTAGAGTGTTCTCCCTTATTCGGCACTTGATTTATTCCTGTACCCTTCTCCTCCCCTCATTTGCCCCTATTGGTTGAAGTTGTATTACCCCACCTTCTCTCTGCCCCCGACCCTCAACCCATTGGTCCCTGTTGTTCTCTCCACCCCCACTGCCCCTGGTATTTAACCCTGAACCCTCCATTGTTCTGAGTTCTCCTTCCCTGGACTATACGTGGAATAAACCTATTTCGTGGAACACGTAAGGAGAACCCCTCCGACTCTTTGCCTCCACTAAGTACGCCTTTGTGTGTGTGCGTGTGTGTGTGTGCACTGCCAAATGCGTCAAGGCACCGCCAGATACGCGCCACGCTTTCAGGAAGACTGCAGGACCCCAACATCCTTCCCGTTTATTACTACAGCAGCTCACCAAAATCATTATTTCTGTGCTGTCACTGGAGTTTAAATGTAAAAAACCCCAGTGCTCTGCTAAAACTATAACTGATTTCCTTTTCACTCACCTCTAGAAAAATAATATTGAGGTAAAAATGTATAGTTCTGGGAAAATTGGGAAAAGGTAATCTGTTTAAAGTAAAAAAAAAAACCAAAACACCAAGTTATAAGCACATGCAATGGACTTGTAAAATAAAAATTTCAAAGTAGATAGAAATCTAAATAGCTGAAGAAAGGCTAATGATGCATAAACTCCATAATAGACACTTCAGGTGCCCCATCTGAGTCATAGAATTTTCCTGCTCATACTGTACTTTCCTGGTCCTTACTGACTCTAATAGTAATGGAAAATTTAATTAAGAACTATTAGATCATGTATATCTTTCATGTATAAACTGCTGGAGTTTTAAATTCTCCTTTTAACAAGGAGGGGATCAACAGAACTAAAGGGCTTGTAAATGAGGAGTGTACCTGAGGTTTCAACTCTTCTTCCTGTGTTGAAGATTTCCTTATAGCACACAAATGCTCAAACTGTTTACTGAAGTTACCTTCCTTTGAATTCCTTTGACAGGAACCATAAAGCACTGCTCTCCAGGACCAGAGATGCATAAATAGGCTATTCGTTTTCTCTTAAAGAGAAAAAAAAATTCAGTATTTAAATAACAACATATTATGGTTATTATGCTTAAAAAGTAGAAACCAGAAGACACATGGAAGTTCTGTTCTGGAATAACAATATCTGGTTTCACTTCCTATTTCCTGTAAAGATTGTCAAGATAATATCTGATTTTATAGAATATTCCCAAATTAGGATTAGATTTTGTATACACAGAATAAGAGACAGACTTTTTGTCCTAGACTTCAGTCAGACAAGAGGTTTTGTTTCTCTTTTAAAGAGCAATTAAGTGACTTGCTGTTTTATGACTTTTTGATCATTTACAAATTGGATTCAGATTTTTTGATTTTCTGTTCAGTTCTTGATACACTCTTATTTCCTTTTGAACTTTTTCTCAGGATGCCTAGAGGCATATTTACAAGTAAGTAAATGAAGAGGAAAAATATATTTTAGGTTTTGAAACAAAACTTTATGACACTTTTCCAATAGAGAATCATAACAACATTAGTGCTTCTAATTTAGATAGAATTTCAGAGAACTGTTAGTATTAAGAAACTCTTCTTAATTAAGAAGTGCATTTTCACTACAATAGGTACTATAATTAGCTGTCAGTAGAAAATCCCAAGACATTTTTATAATGATGTAGATAAAAAAGATGAAATTGTGCATTTTGTCTTATTCATGGACCAACAATTAAAATTAAAATAAATGTCATAAATAATATTTTTAAAAAGAGTTTGACTGAAGCATCTTGGCAACTGCAAGCAGAATAATGATCAATTATATCTCTAGGATCTAAGTGGTGTGATAATAAGATTCTCAGAATTATCTTTAAATGATAGATTTGTTTGTTGCACTCATAGGAAAAAATAGAAAATGAATTGCATTCAGCTAAAAAAGTTATTCCATATTGAATTATTTTTCCTTTTAAAAGACAGTTGAAAATAAGGACAATCATCTCTCTGGGCAGTTTTAAAACACTGTGGCATCTGAAATAAATTAGTGAACATCACTAGAGAAATAGTAGGAAATAAAACGTGCAGATTTTTGGTAATAAAATGATGCACTGGGTTACTATCGAAATCAAACATCAGTCAAAGTAATAGTCTTGTCAGAATTATCACAAGAATTGGACAAGGGCTACTGAAGATAACAACACACTTGGATTAAAGGTGAAAATATGCAGATCTTGAAGGACTTTGTCTATGCAATCAATTTAAAACAATTCAGTAATAGAAGTATTGCATTAAAGGGTACTAAAAATAACATTTATCCTCTTTAGCCTCGAAAACAACAAAAATTATTTGAATAGGACAGATATAGTATGTAGGCATGTACAAAACATTGGAATTAGTAGTGGAAGTTTATTGTATTATTGGTTTACCTAGTTTTTGAGTGTTACTTGTACATGTGATGGTATGGAATAAAGGAAGGAAAACAACAGAACACAGTAAACATACATAGGAGTTTATCAGGACATGTCACAAGAGATTTGACATAACAGGCTATTTGCTTTCTTAGGAAAGCAACAGTTTTAAGGCTAGAATCAAAAAGTTTGATTGTGATCATGGTAAATTAGAAGTAACTTCAGCAGATTATGGCCTTTTTCTCTTCCCTACTATTTATCTGGAAAAAGAATGTACTTATACATTCTTACTCAATCCAGAAATTATCACTTTGTAATCAACAAAAACTCAGGCTTATCTACAAAATTGGCAGTCAAACTTTCCTAAAGGAAAGTTTTTCTCAACATCTCTCTGAGAGTGTTTGAGGGCACTCTAGTTATTGATTCATGTAATCTGCTCATTACAAATGAAACTCTGAACTTTATGAGTATTAGGAAGATTGAAGGATAATTCTTACTCCCCTCGTCAATAGGGCTGCAAATAGAACTACCCTAGACCTAGAGGACAGCAGACTGACTTTATGGTGGCTTGAGGACAGCACTGCAACTTTATGGTGGCTTGTGGGAATAACACATCTTAGTCTGCTTTTTAAATTTTTTAAGCACTTTTTAAATTATGAAAAGCTTTACACCTTCACTTTTTAGAGCAGGTTTTTGAAATTTGGCTTGGAGACAACTGTGAGATAAAAAAATAAAATGCACAACTTTTCCTTCTGAGATTCTGTTTAGGTTTGGGTGACATGTAAGTTAATTTAATGTCAGTTATCCTTTTGGTAAAGTTCTGATCGCATGTTAAGATAATGCACCAGCAACAGTATGAGTCAAGACAGTCTACAAAGCATCTGACAATAATTCCAGCTAGTGGCACTGGTTAGTTTTTCTCCAATTTGTTTTAATTTTATTATCGAAGTCCAATTTCTGAAACCTGAAATGTTGCTTTTAAAGATCCTGAAGTTCAATGACCTTTTATGCCAAAAGTCTTTTCAGGTGGTCTGTGTGAGAGCCATTGCTTTTACTTAGAAACAGGGATGGGAAAAGAATAAATTTTAAAATAGTTATTATTTTTTATTTAGAAAAGATATGTCATTTCCAAGAAAAAGGTGACGTGGGAATAAAAAGTCTGGTATGATGGAAAGTTCCTCCTTTACAAGTCAAGATCTGAAAAGTGATAGCACTTCACACTAACAGTAGAAGAAATCCCCTACACATTAGAGACATCTGTGTTGCAGTGTAATGAAGTTAGCTAACAAATTCTTTATTTGTGTGTCTGAGAGAAAAAATCTGATAGATTATAATATTTTACCTTAAATACTTGGTATGTCAGGAAAAAACTTTTGGTATTGAATTAACTAAATAGTGAATTAACTAAATACTAGGTGCTGGCAAAAATGTTCCTTGGTGTTACAATGCAAATAATGATATAGTATCCTATAAAATGTCACAAATCCATTTGCGGTTATAATCTAATCTATCTTTCTACCTATCTATAATCTATCTATATATCCTGCTATTTTTCTATCACCTTCATCACCAAATTAGAACCAATATATTCCTGATGACAACCAGGCAACAACCAAGGACTGTGTTTTGGAGATTTTTTTTTTTATAATGCAGAGGCCACAAAAGACATCTCGTGTGACATGTGATGTTCTCTTACATTATTTCTTTTCTCCCTTCTTGTGACCTCCAGCAAGAAGAAAGGATGAAAGAGTAAGGAAAAAAACCTCTAACCAAACACCTCACACACTGGAAGATGAGATACAGGAAAAAATGAAGTCATATGGAATGTTACAAAACCTGTACACAATTAAAATCAATTTTTCTGTCCTGACCCACAAGGATCATTGAGTCCAACTTCTCACCCTGGTGAGGTGGGCATTTTTTATCCCATATGCTGACTATATCAGGAAGCAAAAATCCTTCTAGAGTTGGTATTTCACAAAGTTGTTTTTCAAATTCAAATTTAGTATTGGTTGCATAACGGAGAATTTGTATATTATGGCATTAATACTGACTATCATTTGAGAGCTGCAAAGATAGTAGCAGTGTAATTCCACTTGCAAGAATTCTTTCTTCAGGGATTGCTGAAGCTCTACTGAATTTGGGATTTCAGAAGAGAATGTGACTTTTCAACAGAACACGTCAGAAGTCCTATGTTTCGGTTAGTTTGTTTTCTGTGTGAAGAGCAACCTTTAGAGTTGCACAGTACTAACTGAAAGAGGATGTATATCCTTGACAGAAGTGTTATGGGTTAATCTGGAGGCAAACTCCAGATCCCCACGCTTAGTTCTTCAGAGGAGAAGAGACAGCAAAAACAGGCTGCAAACTTGGAAAATGATTAAACGATTTATTTGCTAACTCTACTAAGAATAGAAAGAATGAAAAATAATGAAAAATATTAAGGCATAATATACAAATATCATTCTCCCCCCAGTACATTCCAATCTTTTCCACTGATCACGTAAAGGCCATAAACATGACATTTTGATGTTATGATTAGGAGTTCTTATTGTTACTTTATGGGATAAAGAGAGTTCTTTCTGTAGTGTAGTAGGATCCATCCCATGGAAGACAGTTCCCTAAAGAAGTATCTTCAGCATGGTTCCAAACCTTTCAGAAANATCTCCTTGCTGGTAAACATGGCTTCTCGGGCACTTCCTGCCACTCCTTGTCTTCTCTTCCGTTTGGTTGCTGGCCTCCATATTTAGTCTTTTATGTGACTGCTTTCCTTTCTCTCTAGCTTAGAGAAGAGGTTAATATTTGCAGAAAATGCCTACAAAAGTATCTATAACACTTACATGCTTTCACTAAGATAGTGCAGTTGTAAGGCTTGCCTTTTTTTTCCTGGCCCAATGCTCCTTCTCCCCCGTATGCTTTCTGCACTGGCAGCCATCCAATTTTTAGTAAGTCTTTTGGCTGCTAATAATTTCTTATCTTAAAAACAAGGTCACTCTTCGATCTCACCAACTTGGCCCTCTCGGCCTTGGCTTTTTCTCTGCGTGGCATACTTGGCTCAGCGTTGCTCAGCTCGGCTTCTCTCAGGTTGGTGGCTTTGCTACTTGGCCTTGGTCCAAATGGTATCAGACCAGCTCCTTTCGGGTCCGGAACAGCAAAGGACTGGTAAGAAGTAAGGCCGGCTACCATACCGGCCACCCGGGGTGGAAGGGAAGCCTGTCCCTTGCTGGTGGTCAGCAGGGAGCCAAGGAACAAGACAGGAAGTGAGGGAGGCTTGCATCACTTCCTAGGGTTTTTTTTAACATTTCTTTCACGGAGACGTCACAGGAACACTAAATGGCTTATAGAACTGTCCTTTACCTGTTTTTAACCAATCAAATTGTCTCACACCAGGTCAAACCATGACACAGAAGCTTGTCATAAAATCTGCTAGAACCCCAAAAGAAAAAAACTCAGCTTGTCTTACATTTGACAACTGCAGTTTAATGCAAAGATGAAATCAGGTATTTCTGGTGATTGTCAAAATAGTGTATACAGTTGTGTACAGCACTATGATGCTAGACATATGTCCCTAATTGAAGTCAGGTGGTGTCTACTTTTCATGACAAATGTTTTGTAAGAACCCATAGAGTGTAAGTGCTACATGCTCTTTTTGCCTTTACTAGAATTATTCTTGGTTGTGTATCCACCCCTTTCTAGCCCGGATAGCCTGTCTTCATCAGCTACATTTTTGTGTAGTATTCTGCCCTATGTGGCCTGAGTTTGCAAAGGTTTTGGCCAAGGCTGTGTCACCTCATTACCCATTTGAGATTTCTTCAGTTTCAAACTGTTTGCAAGATAACGGATTCTGCTGTAGCTCTGAAACAACACCAGACTGTGCACCAAGTCTGACATATTCTGTATGCATCAGACCTGCAGAATATGTGCAGATCCATTTGGAACATGCGTCACCTAAAGCAACTCCTTCTCACAGAGATAATTGAGTGCCTTATGTTTGCTCTGTGATACTCTTGAAAAGTCCTTTGGATCGAAATCACCTTTTGCACAAAATATAACCATGATAATACTAAAGATCTGGATGCTACCTTTTTTCTTTTTTGCACTAGAACAATCAAGCTGCAGCCCACCTATCTTCTTGACAGACAGCTACTGTCAAATCACCTGCAAAACTGAGAGAGTTCATTAAAGAGAACACATTTTTCACAAGGATGTCTTTGCCCCCAATGAAAATACAATACAAAGACTGCAGAAAAAAAGGATATAGGAAAATAAAATCTTGAGGAATGGGCTCAGACAAATGAGAAACATAGAGTTGGAGGAGAACGAAAGGAGTTCATCCAGTAAATATTCTAAACCAGTGAAATTAGTCAAGACAGTTCTTTAAGTACATGGCAGTTAATGAGAGAAAAAGCTAAAAAAACTCAGCTCTAAAACCAGCTCTTAGGCATTTTGCATATGTGGCAATAATATAGAAATTGCTAGAAAATTGTTTGCAGCATCCATTTGTTTTGAGAATGTAAACCAGATTTTACTTCAAAAGCAATTTCATAATAATGACTTTTCACATGGAATAGATAAAACAAAATTAGACAGGAAATTCAATACTGGAAATACTCCTTTGGTTTTATTCCAGCTGTCGTCTTTGCTTCCTGGATGTCTGCTTTTCTTTTTTAATTATTTTTTTTTTCTATAGCAGACCTTTACCCTATTTGGCTTACATTTTAAGAACAAAGTTACTGTACCTTTCATTCCCTGATTGATATTTGCAAGCCAGCAGGTGCTAATGGTGCAGAAAAGTGCATATGAGCTTGAGAGAACATTGTTGAATCACAGCATGAAGCCACAGATAATATGGATATATACACTCTAGTTTTACTGAAACAGACTTTGAACTGTCATAGATTTGGATAACAGTTGGTCAAATATTTCATTTCAAGGAAATTATTTTTTGTGTGTGTGTGCCAAAAGAAAATATGATGTTAATCCAATGAGACTTGGGCCCCACGCTGCTTCAAATAAGATTAAAGGGATTGCCTACCAGGGTGAAGTTCTATTAAGTTTATAAATATTCATTGCTATATTGAAAAGTTTAAAGCAGACTGAATTTCAGTTAATTGCTCACAGAAAGTAATCTTCTTATTTAAAAGAATACTGTTAATTAGATTTTCAAGGAAGAAAGACTGGGAACCCAAGATTTTTGTACAAAGAGAGGGCTTCAGGCAGCTGAATTTTATGAAACACAGAAGTGATCAGATCTGTTATGAGGGTTAAATTAGTTACTAGTTTGGTATGAAGATATTTTTTCAGTTACAAGATAGTATCAATATGTTTTTAAAGGATTCATTGCAAATGAATGTTCTCAACCAGTCAGAAGTTCCTGAGTATTGGTTTAAAAGCTACAGAATCCCTGGCCATATCAGACAAAAGAAAATTAGTTAAAAGACTTGAGCTATGTCATGAAAAAACAAGACTAGATGTGTCAGAGTAGCAGAATAATCTGCATCAGAGGGGCTAAAAACAAACCAAAACAAAGCATCCTCTGCCTTCCTACAAACCATGCTCCTCAGTATCAGTAGACAGCACAGCTCACACCAGTACTGGGATGAAGAGAGTGGCTACAAAATATCATCAATACTGAAAGAATCACTTGATAATAAATGTGTAAACAATGTTAACAAAGCAGCATTATCCTTATAATGTCTTGCAAAGTGCACTAAATCTGTATTTCCAGGAATACCATTAACAAAGCATACTATTGGGATTCAGTAAAAGACAGGAAAATATCAGTAGTAATGAAAAGTACTGATGTAATTTCTTTGCCAAGAATTGCAAATATTCAGGGAGCTCGAGGTTAGAAGCTACGATTTGTCTTATAGTCTGTTTATTACAGCTGGAATAATCAAACAGTTGTCCATACATTAAATAAATAAATAAATAAATATATAACAGAAGACTCAGTTTGGCTAGGGGCTCGTCTATGAGGGGTAGTAAATGAAAAATGAACCAGAATGTAAAATGAGAGGCCACTAACTTGTCTTAGTAACTCTCCAGAAGAGCATTCCTACTTTGCTGTAAGAGTGTTGCTGTGAAATGGATTTTATCATGCTTTGGAAACATATTCAGATACAATGCATTAAAGTTTTCTTTAGCACAACATTTTCTTTGCCAAAAAGGCGCTGTAAGAATGGCAACAGTGAAGTAAATAAATTTCTTCTCCTCATTAATTTCCACACATAGATGGTTTCAAAATAACATCTAGTTAAAATTTGCCATGTAAGCTATGCTGGTAGAGAGAATCCACTTTGATTATTTACACCAAAGGTTAATCATCCTTTTAAAAAGGTTGTTTCTTTTTACACTTTGAATATATAGAACCTTGGCTTTCAGTCCTTAGTTCTTTTTTCTCTTCTTTTTAACTATTCAAATATGGAGGCCTTTGGTAGTCTATTATGAATATACCGAATGAAAAGAATTTTTAAAGTCAGTGGAGAAAGCTCTCATTAAGTTCAGAGAATTTGAAACTGCTCCAGAAAATCCTAAAAAGTTTTGCTACTTTTTTTTCATTGCTTCATGAAGTTTGTTTTCCAGTCTGCTGAATAATGAATATTTTGTTCAACATTGAGGGAAAAGGCGCAGAATAAAATTGTTTGGTTCTGAGGGTTAGTGCATAACTACTTCTAGGTTTTTATTAAAGTAGGAGTGAGCCCAGGAGATGAATCTGTAATTACATGGATCCAGTTGTTTTAATATTTCTCATAGCTAACCGAGTTCTAGATGTTAAGTAGGACAGATGTCTGCCTCACTACAAAGTTGTTGTGGTTTAACCCCAGCCAGCTGCCAAGCCCCACGCAGCTGCTTGCTTGCTCCCTCACCAGCAGAATCAGCAAGAGAATCAGAAGTGTAAAAGCAAGAAAACTCATGGGTTGAAATAAAGACAGTTTAATAGAGACAGAAAAGTCACTCACACAAGCAAAGCAAAACAAGGAATTCATCCATCACTTTCCATGGGCAGGCAGGTGTTCAGCCATCCCCAGGGGAGCAGGGCCCTATCACAAGTAGTGGTGACTTGGGAAGACAAATGCCTTCACCTAAAATGTCCCCCCCCCCTTTCCTTCTTCTTCCCCCCAGTTTATATGCTGTGCATGATGTCATATGGTCTGGAATACCCCTTTGGTCAAATTAGGTCACCTGTGCTGGCTGTGTCTCCTCCCAGCTGCCCATGCCTCCCCAACTTCCTTGCCAGTATGTCAGTACGAAAAGCAGAAAAGGCCTTGGCTCTGTGCAAGCCCTGCTCAGCAATAACAAAAACATCGCTATATTATCAACACTGTGTTCAACACAAATCCAAAACACAACCCCATACCAGCCACCATGAAAAAAATTAACTCTACCCCAGACAAAACCAGAACACAAGTAAGGGCAAATTGTTCCATTAAAGTTTGTTCTGCTTGGGTATCCGTTATGTTGGAAATAAGTTTTGGATAGTTCTGAAAGCATTGTTTCCTAAATTAAGTTCCCTGAGAGTCTGACTTTAGAAGCAGCAAAGAAAAGGTCAATTCTCCAGAAATACAATATGAAAACATCATATAATCCCAGTAGTTGATATTTCCCTAACAATTACATAACTATCTTAACTGCAATGAGATATGTCCCTGTTTTTTGAACTTCAGTTTAGAAGAGCAGTAATAAAACAAAACACTAATTTAAAATTTTCTCAGCCAAAGATAATAACCCTAAATCAGAAAGGTGAAAGAAAAAAAACCCTCTATACTTTGTTGAGATAGCTGTGGCTGTAAAAACAGATTGCATATGCATATTTCTAACTTTTCCTTTTAAAATGCAAAAAAGCCTTCTCCTTTCCAGTATCTTAAATTATACAGAAAAAAAACCCCTTAAGATGCTGCCATCTTAGTCCTTTCTCAATCTTGCCTGTATGTAGAAAATAAATGTGCTGATTCTGCTGTCATAAAATAATTATAAACTATGACTCACAAAGACAGCTTTATGCTTTGACCTATGCCACATAAGATGTTTTTTAAAAATTTAATTGTTGATCTTAAGGTGTAGAAAAATGCCTACCTAAAAATTTCTAGCTCTGTATATAGGAAATCATAGTGCAAATCAGACATTAATACATCTTATGGAAATCTCTGTGGAAATGCATTCATGCTTCTGTAGAGGACAAGAAAAATATTTCTGTGTGCATCTATATTAGCTGTTTTTTTCCCCTTGGGAATATAAGTGCAATTATTCACAAATATTGCTCCAGAAATAAAGCTCTTTCCATTTTTTTAGATTTGGGGTTCATTCCATCTTGGAATTATGTAAATCTTAAGGCCTCCAAACACACTTTAAGAATGCTACTTTTGTGCTGGTCAATAGTCTTACAGGCTCCAAGGCTTCCTCATGAACATATCTATGAGATGCTTGTGATATTTGCAAACACTGATAATGATGTAAAACACTTTTAAAAAATAATAAATTTTAAAATGACAGGTTTATTTTATACTATTTTTCTTTTTCTACAGCTGATTCTTTTTTTCCATAAACATTGGAGTTGTTTCAAATGCGGCCCTTTCTGCACTTTTTTTTCTTGGATATACAATTTCCTAGCAAATAGACATTGATCAGGAAAACTTAGACACCTATGCTTTATATAAGTATTTAAAACAGTTTTAATTTCTTACTTCTCATTCTATTTAGCACGCTGGTTTGGTAAGTACCTTGCTGATAAAGTTCTTGAAGTCAATACTGAATAATAAAGTAAGATTTCTTTTTCACATAAATACTCAGTTTTTCCAGCTTAATTTGGGATTTCAAACTTATTGCAACCTAGGCTTGATTGATGCACGTGTAATCATAAGTCTTTTTGCCATAACCTTCTTACATCTAAAAACCAACTT
Source organism: Ptilonorhynchus violaceus (assembly GCA_013397565.1). Lineage (NCBI taxonomy): Eukaryota > Metazoa > Chordata > Aves > Passeriformes > Ptilonorhynchidae > Ptilonorhynchus > Ptilonorhynchus violaceus. The sequence goes on along the minus strand of VZRJ01011022.1, from coordinate 1,162 downwards.
TTACAAAACTCAGCTACTTCTATGGTAATATAATCCTATGGGACACAAACCCCAATCCCCTTTTACTTAATCTATGTAATTATGTATCATTTAAAAAAAAAAGTTTGCAATCAGTTTGAAGTCTGAGAGAAGGGCTTATGTGTCTAAAGTATTATCTTTTTTTTTTCCAGTGATATATAACTGGGTTCATAATAGTTCTCATTCATAACAAAGCTTTGAAAAAATGAAACTATTTTCTAAAAAAATAACACATTTCTTTTCAAATGGAATCAAAAGAGATGGGCAGGAATATTCTTTACAAGTAGCACTGATGGTAAAAATCTCTGTGAAGGAACGATGATGCTAACCACTAGGTACAGATGCGTTAAGAACCTTTAACACAGAGGTACATTAAATCTTTCATAAACAATAAAAAATTGTGCATTAATGATTTTAGGTTGTGGGAAATTTAAAAATATTTAGGAACATTAAGCATATTGTGTTTAAGTATATATAGCAGTCCTTACCTTAAGAAAGAGAAGCTCTTTGTGACCTTTCAGCAAATTTTACACAAACTGACCAAACGTGTCCTTTAAACAGTTTTTTCTGATGAAATACTGCAGAATTATCTCAAACAAATTTGTATTAGAGTACTTACTCCTGCCTTACTTAGTTTAGGTTGTGTGACATTTCTGCCTTACATATAAAATGGAAAAAACTGGCAAACTGATCTTGAAAGTGTATGTGCTCCAATCACTAATCTTAGAGTTGGAAGCAAAAACCAGTGTTTTGCTGGCTCTTTTGAATTAACACAATACTTTTTATTCAAAGTGGATTACTGTTCACTTGGCAGAAAGAAAAAACCACATACCTGGATACTGACAAAATAACAGAATATTTTTTGGGCCAAATTTCTGACATTAATTTCTTTCAAATGTTAACAATGAGAAATAAACTGCACACCACAATGAAGCAAAATGTACTGCCAATTTCTTTTTACTTAAAGGTTATAGCAACTGCATATAATTTTCTCTGGAAGGAGAAATTGGGTGGAATTAATATAGGCTTTGAAGAGAAGTGACGTCTGAAGTAAGAGTTAACTGCAGCACATTCTGCATCTTTCAGGTAAGGATATTACATAACGTTATGTAATGAAAAAAATTAGAAAAAAATGAAACTTGTT
>VZRJ01011015.1:0-11020 GCA_013397565.1 Ptilonorhynchus violaceus | reverse complement strand
CTGGGCGCTCTGCCAGGGCCACGATGGAGCCACTGCAGCCGCCGCTGGGATTTTTTGGCTTCAATTTGCCTTAGCACCATTATTATTAACTTCCATACCATTTTAAGTCCCTTAGTTTCTTTTAATCCATTGCTTACAGCAGCCCAGAGAGTGATTCCCAGCCTTTCCCACTCAAGGGTGTTGACAACACTCCCGATGGTGGCAAAAAATCCTCTCTCTTGACCCCATCTTAACAGTCTTTTCAAGACCTCCGGGTCATAATTAATTTCTCTCTTGGAGAGAATACGCTGGAGGAACCTGAACATGTCCTGTTGTTCTTTTGACAGTCCCTTTCCCATCATGCAGCCCCCGGTCGCTCATCTCTTCGGGTGTTCCCGCTGCAGCGTATGTTTTCCGAAGCTCTTCTCGCAGGAGCTTTCTTCTGTCCCCAGACTCCAGTGGAGCCGTCCTCCGACTTCCCCCGCCACGGTCCTGCTGCGGCAGGCTCCATCTGGGGCCTCCCACCTTCTCACTCCACAGAACGCCCTTCAGAATCCAAAGCTTCAGGTCTGCTTCATTATTGCAGCGTGGATCACGTCGTGGGGTCACCAGCATGCAGGAGCTCAGGACTTCTGAACAACGAATCAATATGATTTTGCAGAAGACCCTTTATTGTTTACATAACACTCTACTTATACATTTTACAACTGCTGTACACGCAATCACGCATTACNCAGTTTACATTTCAGTAACCTTGATGAATTCCTGAGGGCTCTGATAAGAATAACTAAAGATGGTTTCGCTGGGGCACACTTCAGGGTTCAAATACCTTAGAACACCCCATCCAACCTGGCCTTGATTTATTTAACCCTGCAGACAATGAACTAAAAGGCAGAGCAGGGAAAAAAATAGAAGAGGCTTAATCAGCTTGAGATGAGGAATAGTATTTTCCAAGATTTTTTTAGGAGAAGGCTTATAGAAGGCCATACCAGTACTCACTGCTTTGAGATTACACCAGATATAAATGTTGCTGGTCTTGGCTTATGTCCCACAGTGTTGATCATGGTGGTTAGCATTGTAGGGGCTGATACAAGTGGGCTACCTCTGAAACTCCCTGTTCTAGCACACACACTTTGTCTACTGGGGGTGATGCTTCTTGGACATGATGACAACACATATCTTCTGCATTTTATGGAGATTTCTGAATTACAGGAGTTGGAGAACAAATTTAAAAAATTTGTTATAGGCTGTTACCTTGAGCTGAAGTGTTAGCCTCCAAAAGCTGGAGTGCATGGCAAAAACAATACCTCAAATGCTCTTCTGTTTTGGGATCATTATCCTTTAATGGAAAGTTTCAGTGTATCTAACTTCAAAGGGAGATAAAACGATTGCTCTGGAGAAGGAATTGACAACAAGCAACTTCCCTTCTCAGAAAGTAATTCCACAGCCTCAGGTCATCCACTAAAGTATCTTTTTTGTCAGAGAAATTAAACCTGTTAGAGCTTTTTGCTAGCTCACAAGACTGATTCTGCACAGGACCATCTCCATCATCACCACAGTTTAGCACATGGGGTCCATCACACTCACCCACCTCCAAGTGGTTGCTACCACTGGGGACTACATCAAAAGCCCATGTAAATCAACCAGAAGATGCTTTCTGATTTCAGTGGGTAGATCAAGGCCAAAGGCTCATGGTTCACCAGCACTGGGTGAATAAGCACTGAGACTGCAGGCTGCTGCAAGGACTGTCTTTCAAACAAGATGTAAAATTCCTAAGCTCCTATGTAAGTACGGTCATAAAATATCTCCTGCCACATTGCCAGAAGTCCTTGAAGGAAATTTATTTCTGAATTCTACTTGAAATAAAGTCCCTCCCTTTCCTGCACCTGCGTTTTCATCTTGCAGAGGTGGTAATGTGATTTTATCACTTAATCTGATGTGTCATGGTTGTGCTTTCCACTCAAGAAGTGGTTGCATTTCTTCTATGGGAAAAGTAAATCCTTCTGCGGAATATTTATAGAGACCTTTAAGGGCCTTTGAATGGACAGTTTCTGCAGGATGATCCATTGATGAAATCTAAACATAAATAAGAAGACAAAAAATCAGTATACACATTGGATGGGAGCCTACTGGCTGTGAAGCCTCCCCATGACAGCATTTGTACCAAGAATTTGTACTTTCATTGGCTATAAGCATCTCCAGGACAATATAATGCCATTATACCAAACTATCAAAACTTTCTTGATCTTTGATACTTATTACGTATCATCTGTAGTCACAACATTCTGACTGACTCTTCACCGATGAAACCTGTACATCCATTTAGAAAGAATTTGGGACATCCAGACCTTCTGACATGAGAAGGAAGAAGAATGGATGGATACTATGGTTGCTGATGCTATACAGCATATTTACATAAAGGTATAGAATCACAGAGTCATTTAGGTTGGAAAAGACCTCCCAGATCATCAAGCCCAACCATTCCCAGGATTTCACACAATGCCAGTATGAGATTTTGGCACAGAGACTAATATTAGCTCAATGTGGCAGGAGGGCCCTCCTGCACTGTGTTACCTTGATCAAAGCACAATAGAAAGCACAGAGCAAAGCCAAAACCTATTCGGGGAAAAAATTCCCAGTGTATGATTAGCTATAAGGGTGGGTCAGATCTGAGAGGAACCAGAGAACTGGTAAATAATCAGACCATGGATGGAGTTCAAATTCCCACGAGACTTCTCGTACGGCCTTTTACAGCCTGTTAAAACATCTTCACCCCAAGTCCCCCATCTGAGAGAAGAAAAGATAACCACATAGCAGAATAGAGAAATCCCTGCATTAGCATTTTTTTTCCTGCCCTTTCAGCAGCCTAAGGTGGTCCCTTGAATCTCTCGCAGAAGCAGGCAAGAAAATGTCTATTTTTGTGATAGTATGATTTTTTTAAATGGAAAAACTACTTTTATCTAAGCTGTTGCCAAATAGAACCATTTTCAAGGGCATCATTTTACGGCATGAAGCTTTGAGGATTTGCAATGTAGAAATTCATTTGTTATTCCATGTGGTACTGCTGCTTGGGCTAAATTGACAAAATATTTATCCAGAGGGTACTGCATCCATTTCTGCTCTCCGTCTCCTCCTCAAAGAAGGCCATTCCTGTCTGGGTGAGTGATTTCTCAGCATTGCTACTTGGCATTTCCCCAAAATGCTTGAGGGATTTGTTTCATTATCAGCAAGTTACTGACAGGCACCTCATGAGGGCAGCATGTCCTCTCTGTTTCTTTTTTCCATCTCTTTCATTAGACCCTGCTCTGCTTCCACACTGAATCAAAAAGAAGCTGTGGTACACACTACAAACTACAAACAGCATTATTCTGCTTATGCTACCTTAATTAACAAAGGGCTCAAAGCAAGCTGGTGACATCCCACCTTCATAGGAAATATTGCTGCCCTGCTTCACAGAGAGGGAAAACCAGATGAGCAAACCTATAGAATCATAAAGACTGGAAAAACCCCCTAAAACCATTGAGTCCAACCATTCCCTCAGCACTACCAAGCCCACCACTAACCCATGTCCCCAAGTGCCACATCCACACATCTGTTAAATCCCTCCAGGAATGGAGACTCCACCACTGCTCTGGGCAGCCTATTTGAATGCCTGACAGCCCTTTCAGTGAAGAAATTTTCCCTAATCTACAATGTAAACCTTCCCTCGTCCAATTTGAGGCCATTTCCTCTTGTCTTGTCCCTTGTTCTCTGGGAGCAGAGCCCAACCCCCACCTGGTTTCATCCTCCTGTCAGGGAGTTGTTGAGAGCAAGAAGGTTCCCCTCGAGCCTCCTTTTCTCCACAGTGAGCCACCCCAGCTCCCTCAGCCTTTCCCAGCTCTGCTCCCTTCTGTGGACACAGTCCAGCACCTCAATGTCCTTCCTGTAGTGAAGGGCTCAAAACAGAACCCAGGATTCATGTTGTTGCTAGAACAGAGGAGAGAAAACTTTGCAACAGTATTAGAATACTAAGATTAAAAAGCAAGTTCTTTATTTGAAAGCTTTCAAGGTGCATAGTGTGCCTGTATGCACACTTGGCATTGGGTTTCTACAGTTTTTATAAGTTTAACAAATTAGCATATCAATCAAATCTGGTCCATTTAAAGAGCAGTCCATTAGGTCACCTGGCCCCTGGGTTCTGCCCCATTGACGTCAGTCCAGGGGCTTCTTTGCCTTATTTCTTGTTTATGTCTTCTCAGATTCTGGTTACCAAAACAAAATGTTCTCTCCTTGACAGTACGACCAAACAATATTTCAGGAATGTGTGAGAAGGTTAGCTTATTGTCCTAAAATCTAACAGAAGGAGTACTAGGAGCTATAGAACTATGCAATAGGAGTCTACAGAGCTATGAATATATGAAAAATGTATAAAAAGCAAATCTTAAGGCATCAATGTAACATGCTCAGGATGTCCTATGGCTAGCATTCAAGGAAGGGACAAATCATTGCAGGTGGCGGGCATCCAACTGCCATGCCTTTTCTATAAACTGAGTCATGTACCCTTTTGTTCTGTTCACCAGAGGGAGAGCTGATTTGAGGCAAAGAGGACAAAATAGGACAGAAACTATGTAAATGCATGAGGGACAAAGTGGCGAAAGTGGAAAGTTCCCTCTTCCAGCCTGTAATGAGGGGCACATTTATCAGGACTCTTGCAGGTATAATGAGGAATGTTAGGAGGACAGGGAGATCTTAAAGAACCGGAGAAGTGCAAACGCACTTAATATCAAGCTAAACAAAGGCAGAGGAAGAGGAGGTTGCTGAGATAAAGGCAAGACAGGTCCACAGGAAAGCAAAGATGCCCATTTCTCAAAAGGGACTGTAAGAACAGCTTTATCAGGGCTGGTCTATCATGGACTGAAGCCTATCTCATATCACAGCCAAGAGAAGTCACCTTATGGTGGCAAGAGTATAGCAATTCCATCCTGACACTGTCCCAGCAACACACAGCATAGTCATAGAACCATAGAATCACAGAACTGTCATGGTTGGAAATGTCCTTTAAGATCATTGAGTCCAAGCGTTAACCTGACACTGTCAAGGCCACCACTAACTCATGTCCCCAAGAGTAACAGCCACAAACTTTTAGAACGCTTCCGGGGATCATGATTCTACCACTTCCCTGAGCAGCCTGTTCCAATGCTTGGTCACCAAAAGTCAGAGGTGATAATTTTAACTCCTATTAATGTTTAAGTTCATAGAATCACAGAATGGTTTGGATTGCAAGGGACCTTAAAGATCACGCAGTTCCAATTCCCTGCCATGGTAGAGACACCTTCCCACTGGACCACGTTGCTCCAAGCCCCATCCAAACTGGCCTTGAACACCAGGGATGGGGCAGCCACAGCTTCTCTGGAGAGCCTGTGCCAGTATTTCACAGGGAATAATTTCTTCTCACTGTCCCTTCTAACTCTGCCCTCTGACAGTGGGAAGCCATTCCCCCTTGTTTGTCCCTCCATGCCTTTGTCCAAAGTCTTTCTCCAGCTCTATTGGAGCCCCTTTAGGCACTGGCAGCGACTCTAAGGTCTCCCCAGAGCCTTCTCTTTTCCTGCCTGAACGCCCCCAGGCCTCCCACCCGGCTCCAGAGCAGAGGGGCTCCAGCCCTCAGAGCCTCTTCATGGCCTTCTCTGGACTTGCCAGGTCTATGTCTTTCTGGGGACTCTAGAGCTGAAGGCAGCACTGCAGGTGGGGCCTCACAAGAGCAAAGGGGCCAGATCACCTCCCTTGACCCGCTGCCCACACTGTAGGATCAGCCCAGAATGCATATGGCCTTCTGCAAGTGCATACTATGAGACATCCTGGGCTGGTACCTTGGGCATGAGCTGAGATCAGAGAAAAATTCCCCTTTCATAGACTGGTGATAAAGAGGTAGCAAGAGAAAAATGTTCAGTGTCAATCTCATGTTAGACTTTAATTACTAGGACTTCCAGCACAGCCAAGAATTGGGCAGAGCTGATTTGACCTTGCTTTATGGAAAATTACAGGATACTCATTAGCATATCCCTTTTTGCAAGAATGGGGCCTTATTTGAAATAACTCTCTCCCTCTTCTGCTTTAGGGGGATTTGGAGTCTGCAGCTATGCTTCAATATAAAATTTGGTAATCAAAAACATTGCTTGGAAAAAGCTCTGCAAGAACTGACGTCCTGCAGTTTGTGGAATCCTCAAAGGTGGATTCCAGTGACCTGTCACAAGCAGTTATAAGTAGTTTGGGCAGAGCTTTTCTTGTTATGCATTTCCAGAGAAGTCACTGGAAACCCTACCTTAATGTCAGCTAGCAGAAAACAGAGATACAAATCAATCCTACTAGGGGTGAGGAAAAGGGGAAGCAAGTAACACACCAGGTTTATCTTCCTCAGCAGGAGACTTTCAAATTCCATTGGCCAAGCCTGAAAAGGGCAGAGTAAGTTTGCCTTTCACCTTGGAGAGCAGCACCGTCAGGCTGTGAAAGTCAGCCAGCACTAACGGATCACTTCCATAGCTCAGAGTTCAACCCCAGGCCAAAGAGAACAGGTTAAACCCTCCCTTGTTACTAAAAGGGCCCACATGAACTTTTCAGCACTGTGGGCTATTTCTGGAACACTTTGCACCTCCAGTACTAGAAGGCTGGGGGCTCTGACAAGAATAATCACAGAATGGTTTGAGTTGGAAGTGACCTTAAAGATCATCTCATTCTAACTCCCCTGCCACAGGAAGGGACACCTTCCACTAGACCAGGTTGCTCCAAACCCCATCCAGCCTGGCCTGGAACACTTCCAGGGATGAGGGAGCAAGAGCTTCTCTGGGCAGCTTGTGCCAGGGCCTCACCACCCTCACAGGGAAGAATTTCTTGTCAATATCCAGGCTAAATCTCTCCTCTATTAGGTTTAAAACCCTTGCCCCTTGTCCTATCACTAAGCACTCCCTATAAAAAGTCACTCTTTTTTATAAAGCCCCATTTTAAGTACTTAATGGGGCTGGAAGGATTTCTTCACCTGAGGACCAGGGATGCAATCCAGCATTTTCTGTGCTAGGCAGCAACAAAACCCAAAGTAATTTGCTGTAAGGAGCGACAGGGCATGAGCTCTCTGTATCTGATCAGTAAGGGAGGTCCATAGATGGAGGCTGCCTCAGCTCCTTGTACACCCACAGGCAAAACCTCAAGTTTACATCACAAAGATTTGCTTAAACTATCCTGGCTGTCCAATGCAGGGAGAGTGCAGATGGTAGAACAGAATCATTAAGGTTGGAAAAGACCTCTGAGATTGAGTCCAACCCTTTACCTAATTCTGTCAGGTCCACCACTACACGCTTCCAGAGATGATGATTTTTGTATGAGACTGCTTTTGGAGAGACAAACCATATTTTTCCCCATAGAAGACAAAGCACAACTGCAATCACACAAACTACTGCTGTCATACCAGCCACACACCCTGCAACAACAAAGGCACCAAAGCAGCCCACTATTTTTGCCCAAGTTTATTTCTAGAAATTTGTACAAAAATTGATACTCTGTAATACAATACTCTATCAAATATGACAGATGAACATTTGTCTTTAGAGGCAAGATTCCAGGAATGTGAAGTACCATCCTCTTGCATAGAATAAAGGCACATTTTAGAGCTCAAGATACACTCAACTGAATGGTTGAAAAGGCAGGTCAGACATGCAAGTAGTGCAATGTTTCAGGTTTATACATAAACACATTGTACTCTGAAGAAATCTCACTACGAGCAGTGCTAACATCCACGTAAACATTTTATAAACACTTTTAAAAGTAGCTCACTTTAGATCCCATGTGTGCAAAGGCTACTCCTTTACATTCACTGGATGTAATTAAAAGCCATCTTTGGCCAGAAGTTACTCCTAGATTTCCCCAAATACTTTTGGGATCCAAAACACTTGCATCAATAGTCCCACTGCATTTACCCCCTACAAGCTACCCTAAGGGTCTGCAACACCAGGGCCACAGAATTGCACCATCCCACTGCTCCTAGAGCTTATCCTTGGAGTTTTGTGGCTATTTCCAGCATATTTCCAGCTACAAGCCTCTGTGCAAGCAGTGCCTGGGACAGACCTGCTTCTAAACTGGCATTCCAAATACAGTGGTGAAGTTACAGCCACCAAAGCATCCACCACACTATGGATCAAGGTCCACCTGACTCTTCCCACTTGGTTTCTTGCACCATCTTTCATAGATGCCACAGCAGGGGGTTGGCAGCCCAACTGTGCTTCCAGAAAGGGTCTTTCCAAAGCAGAAATACCCTTGTACTACAGAAGCATGTCTCAACATGGCTCTTGTGCAACACACGTGTAGAACTTCCATGCTAGTCAAATCAACCTGCTGATTTCTAGGTTGAAAAGCAGATGGATCCTACTCTCCCAAAACAGCTTGTGGGTACAGTAGCTGTAGGAATGTTTCTAATCCATTGCTGGTGATCTAACAGCATTATATAGCAGATTACAAAGGCAATCATTTCCCCCATCCAAATCATCACAGCAATGGGGAGTTGTTCTTTTTTTATAAAAAGATGTTTGTAATGGGATAGATCTAAAGTAAAGCCTTTCTTTACTGTTTTTAAAAGTTGTCTAGCAATACTTTAAACATTTTCTTTGAAGGACACATACACCCACACATGCTTTCAAGTACACAATGACAGCTTGGACTCCTGGAGAAGATGTGCTGGTTCTGAGAGAAGGAGGTACTGCTGAGCCAGTGCCTTCAGTTGACTTCCAAGACCTCAGTCTCTGGCAGGCCAAATTTGCTCTTGTATTTGTCAAAGAGTTTGATCAGGGAGTCCACATATATGCTATGGTAGAAATCCACTTCCTTCTGGGATGGATTATCGATTTTGGGGATGGTGATGGGCTCTCCAACTGATAAAAAAAGAACAAATGCACATTAGCTTGAATGCTCCTATTTGTCCTCTATGGCCACAGCTATGGTAGTCCAGCACATCCACTCTGGTACAGCACAGTTTGCCATTATAGTAGAGGCTTGCCTGATTCCTCCCAGTTTTACCAGACTCTGAAGCACAACTGTCTCACCACAAGGATCTACATCACCTCTCCAGCAATACCAGATTTGCTTTAGCTACACAAATGCCTCTACTGTTCAAGGTGGTTGGGAAGTCCCACTTCTGTTTACAGCAGAGTGATAAACCGCTCCTAAATTACCAAGAATCAAGAGTCAGTTCTTATGTATTCCACTATACACACCACAAAAGCAAAGCTGACCTTTTTCCCCCTCCCTCAAAGCCTCACTGCCTTGGGTTGGAAGACTCAAATGCAAGTTTTAGGGTTGGCTTTAAGATTCAGCTGTCAGACAGCATCCCACTGGCCAGTTCTAGGAGCATGGGGGGGCCAGGTTGCTTCTGACTTTAGCTATCCAAGGCCAGAGAAAGTAGAGCTACAGCCTCTTCCCCCAGAAAAAAAGAGCTCTCTTGCAAAACTGCCTGGAAGCAGAACATGATTGAAGGCTTGTAGCCTCTGGAAATTCTTCTAGTTCATTCTCAATTTTGCTGGAAGGTTTTATGTAGACAAGAAAGCCATTTTATAGTAAAGACTCCAAGACCAAACTACAGCAGGCGTACAGCATAGACTCAAGTATTCTGCTACCTAGAGAGGCACATAGCATGTTTATACCAAAGCCTTACCAACAGTAGTGATGGGCTTGGAGTAAGGTAACAACCCCCAGGTGTTGGAGGAGAAGAGGCCACGGCCATGAAAGATGCATGGAGCAAAGCCAATGTGCTTCTGGAACTTCTTCTGAACCCATCTTCCCCAGGAACCCTCCTCAAAGATCACCTGCTTGTACACTTCATTTTCCCCAAAGGAGTAGACAGGAACCAAGTCCGCTCTAGAAAGACAGAAAGATGTCAGGACCCCACCCCCCTGGACTGTGGTTCACATGACAACCCACACTCATTACTGTGTGTTCTGCCAGGCTGCCCAGTTGCTGGTAGCATTCCTAGAGCTTTTTTTGCAGCACAAGGTACTGACATAAGCCAGCCAGACTTGACATGACATAACAGATATACTTTGAAGGCATGCAAGAGAATTGTACTGACAATGGGCCTGCGGAACACTGTGCAGTCAGGCATTGGACATGCTTCCATATATCCTCAACTCCTATTTTTGATGGACATATCCTTTCAGACACATGGGGATCAGGAGGCTGCACAGGTCATCACCCCAGGCAGGTTATTAACACATGCCTCTCCTTGCCCTGGAAGCCTCCTGCTGTCCCAGGGATCTCCCTACCCCTGTACCTTGCTCAGGGGCAGAAGCCAGAGGGCATTCATGCCTGATGCTCTGGGCAAACATCCACATAACACAGCAAAACTGCAGAAAAGAAAATTCCTCCAAGGTATCAGCTGCTTCAGGGAGCAGAATTACAGAATGGTTTGGGCTGGATGGAACCTTTAAAGGCCATCTAGTCCTACTGCCCCACACTGAGCAGGGACATTTTCACCTAGACCAAGTTGTTTAGATAAAAGCACCTTCTACATGGTAGCAGTTGCCCCTTACCCATGCTGTAGAGCCAGTTTCACAAATCCTTTCCGATTTTTCAGGGTCACAGAGTTCTTCCCTGGGGTGCAGTTCAGGGACTCTGCTGCCCCTCCGACCACAATGATGATGGCATTGCCACTGCCATTCTTGGACAAGATGTAATCTATGCTATCACGGTTCACAGGACATATACCTGGATCAAGGAGACAGACACAAGGGTCAGACTGCAAGATTGGCTAGTGACTTCAGGATCTTCTCATACTTACAGCACAAAGTTTATGCCTTGATTGCAAGTTGTTCAACCTCTCTGGGGTAAGAGAGGGTGGCATTAGCAGGTAACCTGTTCCTCAGCTAAACAAGCAGTTCATAGGCCTGGCAGCACTAGACTTGGTCATAAATTCCACAAACATCAGCTCTCAAAAATTTTCCTTTATCAAGACTTCAGCAAGGATTTTCTGTACCTAGTGATGTCAAAGGCACTGGTGTCAGACAGTCTCCTGATGCCAGAGAGATTT
>VZRJ01010977.1:0-10620 GCA_013397565.1 Ptilonorhynchus violaceus | reverse complement strand
CTGCACGAACACCGCGTGGTCGCTGAGGCACCGCACCCACACGTCCCCTTCTCCCTTGCACTCCAGCTGCACCCCTTTGCCTATGTGCAACCTGGCAGAGGGAACAGAGCCGATGCACCGTGTGCACGCGCCGCACGGGCCGCCAGCAGCGCCCCAGCAGCCACCTGCCCGCGGCGCCTTCCCCCAGACGACGACCTCAAACCGCCGCCATTATTTTGGGTGCAAGTTAATATTTAGAGACATAAATCAGTAGAGTAAAAACCCCTTCCGCAACGCCAGGTAAGGATTTGCGGGAAGCACAGAATGCAGAAGCACTGACATCCGATTAGCGACTACCACACTCGTGGGCAACGCAGAGCTGGGACACCAAACACACTCAGCTCTGTTCAGAAGCATGAAGTCCCACAAGTATTTTTTTACAGAAAGTCACTCAAGAGCATACACAAAGCCACATTTTAATGCAGAACTGTATGTTTGTTTGGATGACACCACAGCAAACTAACACTTTGATTGTCACAGCGTGACATTTCTGGAGATGTGGAATAATTTTCTTCCTTCTCCTTTCGAAGTGGGGGGAAAAAAAAAAGCTGCAAGATTGCTTCAGTTCTCTGTGCTTCCACTTCAAAGCCCAGCACATGCACGGTGAGAAGAACAAAAATCCAACAGCTCTCTATCAGCCTTCCCTTTGCTCCTTTGACAAATCTATATATTGCAGTCATTCTCACATCACTCAGGGGTGTGGAGAGCTAATATTCAGCCTGCATACATAATGGCACGAGTTGCTAATTTTATCCCCCAGGCACAGCCCCTGAAAGCAAGGAGCAGCAACTGCTACAAAGCTCTGCAGGGCTTTGTCACAGAGTTCAGGTTCTGAACGCTTCACAGGAGTGGCCCAGAAAGATACACTCCGAGATAATTCAGTTCAAACAAGCAGACCCTTCTTGACATTTCAAAAGGGAGGCAACACACCGAACACAAACTACTGTCAAATTCCACTGACAGCTGGAGCCCTGGGGACCCGGCAAATACCTTGCTCTCTCGATGGCTTCTGTTCTATGCACGTTGGAAAGCTGGCCCAGGCAGAAACGGTCTCCTCCAGAGGGATCCACATATCCATCCACAGTGACAATTGGACAGCTGGAAGGGACCTTAAACGTCTCCCCGACTTGCACGTCCATTTCAAAGTAGGCGATGGAACACCAGTACTCTGGAGCTGAACCACATGTACAATTAACTGCCTGAGAGGCACGAAAAACTGTAAACTACTCCAGACAATCAATTCTGCCGCTGCATTTGTCATGCAGAGGAGAGTGCACATTCACATGAGCACGTTCTGATAGACAAAGGCATGTCTGCTAGCCCAGAAAAATACCACATGCTACAACAAACATGGGCTTGTTTTCATCTGAGCACACATCAGTGCTCGAGGTTTTTGTACAGTTTATAACTCCAGTCAGATTTTGTAAGCCATCTGCATTCCTGCACTTCATGACTACAGCTTTAGCATGAAGAAGTAATACAAATATGCCTCTGCATGGCCAGGCTGACAGAAACTAACTCTGAAACAGACCTGGCTGCTCATAGCAGAGTAATCACTCCCCAGGCGAAGTCGGTTTCTCTACCCTCCCTGCAAAGCAAACTGGATTTGGAAAGCAGGACAGCGGGGGAAAGAACATCAAAGATCACCTACTGATCTTGTCTGCACACAAAGTCAGGGACAGGATAAAACAAGGAGGTATTAAGCAAGGGAGCAGAACAAAATGGTATGTTTTAAAAGCAAAGAGGTGCCTTTTAACATCTTCTACGTATTTGAAAAACTGGCTACAAAGGAAAGAGGGCAACTGGAACAATCTACCTGGTGAGGAAGGAAGATGCTGACTCCCTAAAGCACTCCACTGAAATCCAAACGTTCAGGTAAGTAACGAAACCTGACAAAGCACACACGGTGATTTTGTACATGAGTGTCTGCAGTTTCTGTGCCAGCTGGGAGCAGCTGGCCTGTCAAACCTCCTGCACGGTTTGTGGCAAGTGCTTGTAAGTGTTACAGTTCCTCTCTTTAGACACCTCAAAACCTGAAGCTGCCATAAGCTTAAGTCACTGTGGATTCTGCGGACTCAGCACCTCTGCTGACTGTAAGGGTTGGGGTTGGAAGGGCCTTAAACTCACCCAGTTCCCACCCCTGTCGCAGGCAGGGACACCTTCCACTACCCCAGGCTGCTCCAGCCTGGCCTTGGACACTTCCAGTGTGGGGCAGCCACAGCTGCGCTGGGAAACCTGTACCAGGGCATCACCACCCTCACAGGGGAGAATTTCTTCACAATATCTGATCTCACTCTCCCTCTGGGAATCCACTTTCCCTTGTCCTGGCAGTGTATCAGCACTACAGGGTACTCAGAACAGGAGAAGCACAAGACCAACATCCTGACAAGCCAAGAGGAAGAAGAGCTCTCCCAGTGCCCTACAGTGCCCTGTAATGATGTTCATTCATTACAAACAGCAGCATCCTACAGCACACCTACTTGCCTTAAGAAACTGTTCCGGTTTTACTAGAAGAGAATAAACAAAGATGCCTCAACTCCTTTTAGTTTTCTTATCTTCAAATAAATACTCCTGTCTGTGGGAACTCAATAGGATGCAATCAATAGGGTGAAAGAGATACTAAATAATGTGAAACACAATTTAGTTAAAGTTAAGTTCACCCAGCAGTTATCAACCATTTAATTCCTGGCACTGTCATAGTAACTGGACAAGAAATAAACAAGTTAAACTTTTAGGCTTTTCAACTATGTAGCTCTCCGCTGTGCAGGCAACAGCTTTACTGTTGCTAAAAACAAAATATCACCTTGCACCTGCAACAGAGAGCGCCTGCACTGCCAGCCGTGACCTCCTCGGTTCCGCACATGGCTACGTCAAGGAAGGCTCTAGGAGAGCCTCCGTGCAAAGCTGCCAGGAGGAACTTCAGCACCAAAACCTAACAAGGGCAGTATCTTCTCTTCAGGGCCTCTGGCTGTGATGATGGAGTGCTGGATGATGGATCCTAGAGGGTTCTGGCATCGCCTAAGCTGCACCATGTTCCAAGCAGGTAACAAGCACAACTACAGGCACCCGCAGAGCTTAGGATCAAGGACGTTCAGGAGTCAGACACTCCCGGGCAGACTTCAGTACAGGGCTGGTCTGGGGGCTGCAATGTTTGACTTGGGTATCTGAATGAAACGCAGCTCACAGTTTATGTCACTGTTCCAGAAGAGATGATACCCGAATTCAAAACAGCATTTATCGTAACATGGTTCCTCTCCTTCTCACACTATTAGCATACGTATCTCACAGTATCACATTTCATGTTAGATTGTACTCACCAGGATGATTTGATATAGGAGGCTGGAATGCAAGTTCATTGTGAACTGGCCCTTTAAAAGAAAACATGCAATTTGTTTTACACAAGGAACAATAAGGTTTCCTTTCTTGTTTCCCTATGAAACCACACTTCATCAGTTTCATCAATCACAGAACGAATTGTCCAGCATGCTGTGGACTTCACCATGAGAAACAACCATTGGAGATGGAAAAAAGCCACAGAGAACATGTTTTATAAAAGAAAAATAAACTGAATACAATGCTGGTATCGGCCAGATTCTTCTCTCCCCTTTACGAACTAACTAGGTCCCTCACAGGCACAGAGAACAGGCAGGGAAGACTTAAGCATAGTATTATAAGTAACAGCAGCTTTTGCAACAAGATGTCAAAGCAGGCACAACGTCGGTAGGTGTCAAAACACACGGCTTTGTGAAGTGAGAAATGGCAGCAGCCAAGAAAAGCTCAATGTGGCAGCACCAGCCAGTTACAAACACTAATTCTGGAAAGATGCGTGCACCGAAAAACATTTATAGAGTACCTACAGCACCACCAGTGCTATTCCTGACAAACAATACAATAAAGGAACTGGGACCCTAACAGAATTAAGTGATGAATCTTAATAAGTGCATCTAAACCACACTTTTATTGACAGAGACAGGCTGAAAAGCCACTGTAACATTAATTTACAGTATATTCTACCCTCCACTAACAACCACTGCTGCATACAGGAGATCTACATCAGAATACAGAATATATACTCTATATTCTAATACAGAATATTCTAACACAGAATATATATTCTATATTCTAATACAGAATATATATTCTAATATAGGGAATGTTCTAATAAAAAATACACTAGAAAATAAAGAGCTGTTCTACCTATTGGCCACAAAATTTGAAAATCTTTCACTTGTGTGGGAGTTCTATTCTAATATATATTCTATATTAGAATATAGAATATATATTCTGTATTAGAATATAGAATATATATTCTGTATTAGAATATAGAATATATATTCTGTATTAGAATATAGAATATATATTCTGTATTAGAATATAGAATATATATTCTGTATTAGAATATAGAATATATATTCTGTATTAGAATATAGAATATATATTCTGTATTAGAATATAGAATATATATTCTGTATTAGAATATAGAATATATATTCTATATTCTAATACAGAATATATATTCTAATATAGGGAACATTCTAATAAAAACTACATTATCAAACAAAGAGCTGTTTTAGCTTTCGGCCACAAAATTTGGAAATCTTTTCTTTGTGTGGGAGTTCTTTTCCACTACACTCTTAAAATGCATTTACTGTGCTTGGCCCCTACAGCAGAAGCTTGACCACTTTTTTTTCGCCTTCCCATTGCCTGTATCTTAAAATAGGTACAGTACTGTTGTCCTATTTCATAGGTGGAAAAGATTTCCGAGTTTGTGTGCTAATGCACTCATGAATCAGGCTGTACCAAAGACCACTTTACTGACAAGTACTTTCACTGCACAAGGTTTCACTAAGTTCTTTTAAACCGGCAAGTGCACATGGATGTGTGCATCATGCAAAGCTTAGCGTGACTTAAAAACCTCTAAAAAATAAAAACTGGCAAGAATTTCCAAGTTTTGACAGAAGAAAAACATCCAAACACGACATTCTGAATCAGCTTCCTTTTCCGCAAGGGAAGTATTTAGCACAAGGCTGCAAAGCTTCGAAAGAGAGGTTCAGAAAGGAAATGCAGAGCTCGCCAGGTGTAAGAGGGCGTGTGTACCACAGGCGGTATCACCAGAGCTGTCTCTGGTCTGTGCTGGTGCCACAGGGGGAAGCCCAGCGGGCTCTGCACGGGCAGCCCACGCCAGCGGAGCAGCGGCAGCCGTACGGGCAGCAAGGAAGGGCGTGGGGCGAGCCCCCCGACGGGGCGCGGGCGGGCTGCTTACAGTAGTGTCCGGGGTGCATGGGCGGGTGGTGCTGCAGGTGGCCGTTCTGGTGGTGCGGGATGGTGGGCGTGTAGGCGGCCGTCCGGCTCCCGGTCCAGGTGGTGGTACTGTCTGCAACGAGAGGGCGGCGGTCGGTTCCCACGGGAGTTCTCCCGCATCTCCCTGCCAAGCCTCTATTTCTCCTGAGCGTTTGGGAACCGGCTTTAGGAAACTAAGAAGAGTGCACAGATGTAAATACTCACTGTGATGGTAAGTGGCTGGCTGAGCTGTAAACCCATTCTGCTGAGTTCCTGGCTGAGGCCCTGAAGCAATCTGTAAGAGTCCATCACTATGGCTACCTGTCAATATACTGGTAGGTTGACCTGGTAAAAGAACACACTACCTATTCATGAAGGTTCCAAAATTTTAATTAAGAAGAGCTCAGCACTACTGGGTAGGAAAATACACCCCACTAAGGGCACTGCAATACACAGTTCCCACAAGTTTGGTTTCAGATTTTTTTTTCCACCCACCGGAGTTCTTAGGAAACTTGAAGCAAAATGCTCTGCATCAGGTAATTTTGAGTTTGACACCCTTAACATTTCAGGAACAGTAGTATGCAGAGAACTCTGTTTATCAACCCCATCTTTGTTTTGCTCACATCTCATTTTTCAGTTTGAAAGGAGAGAAGAAGAGATGTCACAATTTTACTGGATAACAGAGCTGGAACAGATTTAGTGTGAATCCAAACAGGCCAATAGCAGGTCCAGTAAGTTGCTTGTTTTCACCATGTTTTAACTACTGTTCCTAAGGAGGACACTCACGTAAATTTACATTCCTCCAAAACATTCTGAACAGTATTTTATTTTTATAAACACTGCTTCAATAGAGCTGCATACATCACTGGACTCAGAAAGTCCCTGCTTTTTTTTTTCTCCCAAATAAGTATTTCAAGAATTGTCTAAGATTAAAATAAAACTACAGGTATTTCAGAACAGGTTGACAGAATTTGATTTCAAAAGGCTTCAGCTCAGCCATTAACACTAAACTTATCAACAGTTTCACAATTACACTTGCACTCTCAAACTGGTTATTCTGGCTAGCAGAATTTAACACATTGAGAACCTGAACTAAAACATAAAAACGAGCTTTTTTTTCTGTCCACTTGACTCCAACAATTATAGCACTGATGAGAAAAAGTTACTGACTATAATTTTTTCCTCTACTGGAGACAAATGCAGACACAGTACTTCAGCTTGGCCAAACCACCACTAGTTTTAGCAAAAACGTTGTCAGCTGAAGTTAACCAACATTCTCAAAACACCATGCCACCATAATTCAAACCTGGCAACATGAAGCCAATCATATTCACACATCCTCTAGGTGAAACCCCTCCAAGCCTCGTGGTTTCCCTACGCTTGGGCTGCAGGATGCTCTAAGTGCTTTGCTGTCCTGCTGGAGGGAAGGGTGGGTGAGGTGTCGGGACACCAAACTCTTGCACTTGACCCAGACACACAGAAAAGTAAGAAAACCTTCCAGGCAGCACTCCAATGGACTTACGAACTATTAATGAGGGCTGTCACTTTGGCAGCACAGTGAGCCATTATAAAAATAATTAACCTAAAACTGGAAGGCTAAAGAATTGCCTAAAAACCTCTTGATACTGCCTCCTTACAGTATATACACTTGTTGTGCTGCTTGCTGCTGCAATAAAACAATAAAATCCTTTGATTTCTGCAGCAATTATCAATAATAGCCATAATGTTCTGTTAGAGGTCAATTGTTGTAACATTCTGTCACTGAACTTTCAGCACAGCCAGAAGAGTGCTGTAGCACTCATGCGCTGCCAGTCTCAATGAACAAAAACCAAAACAGGCTGGGTCAGCAGGGCACAGCACTCAGCTGATGTTCCAAGTTAAAACCTTATGTTTTAGGAGACTGTCTAGATCACTATCACCAGACGCTTTTATCAGTCTGGTGCAGCACAGCTGCAGTGCGAGACCTGCTCTGGCAAAGATCAGCGGTTATGCCTGAGCTCGGACGCTCCCCCAGTTCAGCGTTCCAGCAATCTCGATGATCTTACTTGTTGAAGCCACGGGAATGTTGGGAAAGTTAGTGGTGCTGGTAGTGCTAGCCTCAGTGGGAGCTAACATGGCTGGGGTGCTATAAGGCTCTGTCGAGGCCCTGTTACTGGGAGGGTGCTGGATGGTCTGCACCGAGTGCCCCTCGGCAGACGACAGCGACGGCTGCCCCTCGTAGTCGTGGACGTACTCGTCCTTCACCAGCATGCTGGAGGGAGCTGTGGAGACAGAAAGGGTTACACACCGGGCAAACCCACCGCCTGGAGCCAGCTGCAAACTGCACCGCTACTTACAAGCAACAACAATGCCATTAAAATCCTGGGGGGGAGGATTTGAATCACATAAACACCGCTAAAGCGCTCCTCTACATCACAAATAAACAGTTCGAGTCAGCAGCAGGAAATTTTGAGGCGTAACTGGATGGAAAAGCAAGCTGTTTATTTTGCTTAATGCTGTTGGACAAGCAGTTTAGTCCCACAGTAGCAGAATTCAATGGCATTTTGCTCCCTCGTCCATCACTGGGGGATTGGACACAGTTAATTCAAGGGAAAAACATGTTTCTTTCAAGCAGCTGAATACATGTTAAGGCAGTAGCTAACAAACCAATTTCTAGAATACAAGCAGGAACGCACACAAAGCCCCAGTGAAAAATATAGATTTGTGAACATGGCACATAAACTTCATGGATCCCTGGGGTAATTTTAAGCAGCTCCCATTCAAATTGACTAGAAACATCAAATTCAAACTCAAAGACCACAGAAAGCTACTCCATGTTTAACAGTGTAGCCAGTAATTCAGACTATTGCACATACAGGGTGAGGAAATTACTACCATTGCCACTACCACAATTTATTTCTACATATGCTATTAGGCATATTCAAGTAAAACTCTTCATTACATTACCTCCCATGCTTGTTTTTAAAGCAGCTTAAAATATGCTAAAATCTGACCAGAATTTTGTTTCCTCCTGCAAAGCCAGGAGCAGGACAAGGAAACACTTGTGATGTATTTAGGTGCTGGCAGGCAGCTTTGATTCTGTCCAAAAGGATCGTTTCTCAGAAGACACAGGTAACAATGCAAATTAGCAGAGACGAGCACACAAGTTAAAGCTTGCGAAGTTAAGCTGGTTGGGTTGTTTGATGGGGTTTTAGTTCAATTTTGCTTGGATACTTCTAATAATGTGCTAAAATCGTTGGACAACGCAAATTTCTTCCTCTGTGAATTTCTTCTGGAAGGAGAATATAATCAGATTTGAAATAAAGCCATTACCAGTTGCACAATCTCAGGTTTCTGAATAATGTTCATTGCAGATTTCATGTCCAATTTCTCTCAAGTTTCAGGGAAAGCAAGAATATTGGATTCCTCCATCCAATTGCGTATTAATTACAGAATTTCTATTATTTTCCTCCTACCCAACTTACTAAATCGCAAGCTTTTACTATTCCTAATTCAACTAATTAGCATATCATAGAGGTGCACACAGTTTGGGGTGTCTTTTTATTAAACAGCAGCATCCAACAGTGGGGTTTTTGGTTTTCCTTTTTGTTGGGTTTTCTGAGTAGGAAGCAATGAGAACAGGACGTAGCTACAAGCTTGGCTGAAGCCTCTGTTTAAGGAATTTATCGACACTTGCCTCTGATATGCTACTTAGCTGGTTTTCCAAAGCCAGAGAGACAAATGCATTTCCATCTGCTCTTTATACTCCCTCCCAGGGATGCAGAGGCACAAACTGTGTATGCACTGAAGGGTTTAACACAGCTTGTGCCCACAGAAATGCAGCAGTACAAGAACTACTTACCAGAACTCTGTAGTGTCAGTCCTGAGAGATCTTTAAAAAGGAGAAAAAGAAAAGGGGGTGCAGAGGAATGTATTCAGAGATCTTAAAACATGTTTGAACATTTACAAGCCTTTAAAAATTAGTCCTGCAGACTCTACATATTAGACCCCTTCCATCACAACACAAGTCTCACTGCTAAGTTATTCCTAGGATACACATGAACTGCAAGAACTGTGTGCAAAGCCAACAGAAAAGCTGAAACAAAAGCCACAAACTTTTCTCTCAAATCTGGAACAAAGGTAAAAGAATAATTCCATTAAGAAGATAGACATGAGCAAATTAGAGTAATTTACAAAGAGATCATTAAAAGTTAATGTTTCTAACTTAGGCCTGTATTTTCTACACTCAGAAACGTTTCATGTTTTACTCCCACTGTTCCACTTTAATTCAAGAGTCTACTTACCAATGCCAGGTGATACTACACGCTCATAATGGTAAGGATTTACACAGACACTGTCACATTTTAAGTCAAAAGCATACTGACAATATTTAACATGCTTGAGTTCATTTTTATGAAGATCAGGCCACCTCCAAAGACGGGCGTAAATCACATGAGGGAATCCCTTGCGACCAGCCACCTAAAAAGTCAGACACAAAAGTCGATTGGGAAAGTAGCAACGCATTTCATTTCACAGACAGAGAGGCAAAAAGGGAAGGGGACAAACAACCCTCTCACCACACCCTCTCTCCATCATCAAAATATATTTAAAAAAAAAAAAAAAGTCGTGTACAGTTTACCCAAGTTTTGTTCTCAACAGAAACAAATTTCTATTCGGGTTTTGCTACAGTTAAGCCAACACCCTGATTCTTAAGTAAAAAATACTGGATACAAAATGGCAGAAGCAGAACTTGTGCTTAAGGTAGTATGCACGGTCACCCTCCCCACCACGGACGTGAAGGAGCTTTGCCCCAGAAGAAGATGAATGAAGCTCTAGGCTACACTGTAAGGAATTTAAAAGCAGCAGAATGCCAATCCATTATACTGCAAAAAATAAAAATTAAAAAAAAAATGCTTCTAGGGTAGACAGAGAGCTAGCCAGCAAACATGAGATCTGCCCTGGAACAAGGAAATCACAACCCAAGCTGCACCGTACTGAGTTCTGACGATGTAAGGCTAATGCCAATGCCCAGTGCAGACTCCTTGGAGCACCTTAGCCAGGGACCACAGGTCTTTCTGCACACTGCTGACCAACACCGAGCTAACAGAAGGTTCTAGTGAGAACACAGGATGAGCAGCCGAGTTCCTGACGTGACCCTGCTTTCACTGCCACACACACCCTCGCTTACAGTGGCTGATCCAATGCCTCCTGTCCTTTTGGACAAAAAATGGTAACCACTGCAGCAGCCCAGAGCTCCAGCCACAAAACGTGCCTACCAACGGGAGCAAGGGGGTGCCAGAGAAGAGCTACTCCTCCTCAACA